>CAUYUJ010017490.1:70483-122983 GCA_963575745.1 Prorocentrum cordatum | reverse complement strand
TCCACGTCCCCCTCCGTTCCCCCTTCCCCCTCCTCCCATTCACCTTCTCAACTCCCTCACGCATTCCCCTAATCCTCACCCTCCCCCGCCCTCCCCCACCCGTACACCCGGAAGGCGTTCTAGGCCCCCCGAAAAAATTAGAGGACACAAACAAAAACTCGATCATCCCCCTCCCTCCCCAGACTTCCGATGATCATATGTTTCAATACGGGGCCTCGGGAGCCCCAGGCCCTCACCAGCGACCCGGCTTCCATCCTTCACAAGTGTTTCACCGCCCGAGGGCTCGAAAGCAGCACCCCGATACCGACGTTAAACAAATATGCAATCGTGAATCAACCGCGACGCGTGGGGTCTTAGACTCGAGCCGCGGATCCCTTCCCATGGGGACGGCCATGTATCCAACATTTCTGTTTTACGGGCGCACCCCGTTTTTGACTTACGGGAAATACACAGAACTGACGGGCAGAACTGACTGACAAAACTGAACTGACTCACCAAAGCCGTTAGATGGTTGAGGTGGCAGTTTGGGACCAGGGAGGTGAAGCCATATCGCTGGCAGCTTGAGGCCAGGAGGATATTCCGCTGAAAAGTTTAGGCGATAGGTGTGGGGATATTTCGTTGGCAGCTTGAGGCCAGGGGGTGAGGATATCTCGCTGGCAGTTTAAGCGAGGGGTGTGAGGAGATTTCGCTGGTAGTTTTAAAGCCGCGGGTGGAGAATATTTCGCTGGCAGGTTTGAGTGAGGGGATGAGGATATCTGGCAGTTTTAGACCAGGGGCGGTGAGGACATTTCGCTGGCAGTTCTAAGCAAGGGGGTGGAGATATTTCACTGGCAGTTGTAAGTTTAGGGGGTGGGGACATTCTGCTGGCAAATTTAGGCCAGAAGCGGCGAGGATATTTCGCTGACGGTTTCAAACAAGGGGTGCGAGGATAGTCCGCTGGCGGTTTAATGCCAGGGGGTGGGGATAAATCGGTGGCAGTTTTGAGCTCGGGGCGGTAAGGATATTTCGCTGGCAAGTTCAAGCGAGGGGTGTGAACATATTGCGCTGGCAGCTTTTGGCCATGGGAGTGAGGACAGTTCGCTGAGGGGTGTGAGGATATTTCGCTGGCAGTGTTGAGCCAGGGCGGTGAAAATATTTCGCGGGCAGTTTTAAGCCCGGGGGTTGAAGGCGATCCCCTGGCAAGTTTAAGGATGGGCGTAAGGATTGTTCGCACGTCGGGGGGTCGATAATATTTCGCTGGCAGTTTGAAGCCAAGCGGTTGAAGATATTCCGCTGGCAGTGTAAAGTTTGGGGGGTGAGGATATATTAGCTGGCAGCTTTAGGCCAGGGGCGGTGAAGATATTTCGCGGCAGTTTCAAGCGAGGGATGTGAGGACATCTCGCTGGCAGTTCCAAACGAGGGGTGTGAGAATACATCGCTGGCACTTTTACGGCCCGGCGGTGAGGGTATTTCCGAGACGTGACCAAGCAGCACCATGTCCCACGCACGGGACGACGGGGGGGATGGGCAAGAGGGAGGACGGAGGACGAGGACGAAGAAGAGGTGGCGAAAGTGGCGGGGCCGGAGGTAGGGACTGAAAGGAGTCCTGGTCCATGCGGGCATCCACGCTTCACGCGATGCAGTGTTGGATCCTTCCCTGCCTGGCCCAGCCGAAGGCTACGCATGCAGCGCGGTGCTGCGCCCGCATACAAGCTCGCCCCGTGGCGTGGGGCTGGCGGGGGGCCAAGGAGCGAGCTGTCTGGTGTTTGTTACCAGGAAGCTGGAAGCCGCCCCCAGAAGCCAGCAGCCGCGAACAACTCAAGCGCAACAAGTACGTCTCGAGTCGCCATTGGTCCTTGCCTTTTCGTCCCTCCTCCCCCAGACGGACACGCAGACATGAACTCTTGGAGGTCCACACCGGTCTTTCTGGGTCGGTCCTGGACACCCCTCCCCTGGCCTGCGAAGCGCGCCAGACGCGGCGCCGGAGGCGCCGCCACTGGTGCCCGGCACGACCCAAGAAATCCGCGCGGACGGCTTCCATGCAACTGGCTTGCAGACGTGTTGCTTCCCTTCACCTCCGCACCATCAGTGCGACGAGACTTGTGCGCATCCTCTGGCCCCAGGCCTGGCCTGTCCTGGGCCCAAGGAGCGGTGTGTATGCCCCCCTGGCCAAGGCAGGAGGGCGTGTATGTGCACCGCTCCCGGGCCCATGACGGGCCAGGCCTTGAAGCAGTGGACACGTACAGACCTCCCCGCCCGAACCATCGCCCCCCCACAGCAGTGCAGGAGAGGTGGCGGCCGAGGTCGGGCGCTCCCCGGGCCGCGCGTCCCTGGTCAGGTCTGGCTCGCCCTGCGGCCGCCGGGGGCTGTTCCTCCTCCTCCTCGCCCTCCTCCTCGTCCTCCTCCTCCTCCTCGTCCTCCTCGTCCTCCTCCTCCTCGTCCTCCTCCTCGTCCTCCTCTTTTGGACGCACAAAAGACACACTGGTACTATATGTTCTCCTTGGAGGCGCGCGCCCGACCCAAGCATATCGTGTACCCATCCTGTAGTATATCCTTTCCCGAGCGGTGTGGCCAGAAAGCGCCCGCCACGACGCATACACTATAAGATTTCTCGGTGCGCGCATCGCCCCCGTGAGATAGTAGAAGTATGTTGGGGTGACGCCGATCCGGCGTGTGAGTTTCTGAGAGCGTGGGCTTGAGCTCGCTCAAGCTTCGCTCTGCGGGGGGGGGACCTCATTTCCGACCTAATTCAATGCTTCGGGGGGGGGAGGGAGGGAGGGGGGGAGACCTCATTTCCGACCTAATTCAATGCTTCGCCCCCCCCCCCCCCCCCCCTCCGAGAGCGGAACCCCCCATCCCCTGCAGAACGCCTCCTCCCGCTTCCTGCAGCCCAGCCCCCCCCCCCTGCAGAGCGAACCTCGCCCCTGTAGCCCCCCCGCCCCACAGCAGAGCGAACCTCCCCTCCCCCTGCACCACCCCCCCCTGCAGAGCACCCCCCCCCCTGCAGAGCGGACCTCCTCCCTGCAGCCCCCCCCCCTCCCCCTGCAGAGCGGATCCCCCCTCTCCTCCCCTGCTCCCCCCCCTCTGCAGAGCAGACCCGCCCTCCTGCAGATCCCCCTCCTCCAGAGCGGACCCCCCCCCCTGCAGACCGGACCCCCCCCCGGCAGCCCCCCCCCCCCCCTGCAGAGCGGACCTCGCCCCTGTAGCCCCCCCGCCCCACTGCAGAGCGACCCCCCCCTCCCCCTGAACCCCCCCCTGCGCACCCCCCCCCCTGCAGAGCGGACCTCCTCCCTGCAGCCTCCCCCCCCCCTGCAGAGCGGATCCCCCTCTCCTCCCCTCCCGCAGAGCGGATCCCCCCCCCCTCCCCCCTCCCCCCCCCTCTGCAGAGCAGACCCGCCCTCCCAGCCCCCCCTCCTCCCAGAGCGGACCTCCCCCCCTGCAGAGCGGACCGCCCCCCCCCTCCCTGCAGCCCAGCCCCCCCCCCGCTGCAGAGCGGACCCGCTCCGTGCAGCCCCCCCCGTGCAGAGCGGACGCCCCCCCCTCCCCTGCCCCCCCCCCCCCTCTGCAGAGCAGACTTCCTCTCCTGCAGCCCCCCCCTCCTCCAGAGAGGACCACCCCTCTCCCCTGCAGTCCCTCCGTCTGCCGAGCGGACTCCCCCTGCAGAGCAGACCCCCTCCCCTGCCCTCTCCCCTGCAGCATCATCCTGATCATCATCTTGCGGAGCGCCCCGGATCGGCGGCACTGGCCGGAGACCACTACAATAGAAGTATGTTGGGGTGACGCCGACTCCTCCTCCTCCTCCTCCTCCTCCTCCTCCTCCTCCTCCTCCTCCTCCTCCTCCTCCTCATCCTCCTCCTCGCTCGCTACCTAAGGGCCCTAGAGATCCGAAGATCAGACTTCATGAAAAGAGAGAAAGGCGAAGACAATACCCCAAAAATGCACATTCAGAGGAGAGGGGAAGGGCGGAATGAAGGACTCGGGTGGAATACTCGGCAAATCCGCACACAGCAGCCTGCGGCAAAAGCGCCGACGCATGTCAATTCGTCGTCGTCCTCCTCCTCCTCCTCCTCCTCCGCCTCCTCCTCCTCCTCCTCGTTCTCCTACTCCTCACCCTTGCGGCACCAACCCCACACCAAGCACTCCGAGGTGTTCGTTTCTGGTTTTCCGGTGCCCAGGGGAGGGGTGGGCGCGAATTCATGAGGGGCCGATGATGGGTGAGCAAAAAGAGGTGCCCTCTTCGGGCCCCTAAGGTCCCCGTCTGGGCCCTGAAGGGCCCCTTAAACTTTACGGGCCCCAAATGGGCCCCTTGTCGGCAGCCCTCGCTGCCCCCCCATTTATCGCCCCCCCATTACGCGTCCTCCGAGAGGGTGAGGGGGACTGGGGCCCCGAGTAGCGGCAACGCGTGGGCGGGGTGGGGCACGCCGGGGCGGGGGCGCGCTGCGATCGCCAAAGGCCAAAGCATGCGCGCGAACACCAACATGTGTGTAGGGGGGGGGGTCCAGCCCCCCCCCCTCCCCCCCACGTACGATCGTTACCGTTACCTTGGGGGAGGAGGGGCTTGGCCCGGGTGTCGACGACTGTTACGCGCCAGAGGATAAAAGCAGTCACTCCCCCGTCTGACGCTGACCCACCATGTGTGCTCTCATGCAGCGTTGCTGTTCAGGGGTCCTTTATACAGTGAATATGTTGTTCCACTTCCTCCTCCTCCTCCTCCTCCTGCTCCTCCTCCTCCTCCTCCTCCTCCTCCTCCTCCTCCTCCTCCTCCTCCTCCTCCTCCACCTCCCCGCCCCTGTGGGCGGCGATGCCTTCTCGCCAACCTCCTGGCTGCCACTCCACCTCCCCACGCCAGCCGTATCCTTCACTTAGCGTGAGGACGTCGTCGCCCCGTATGCTTCAGCTCTGCGCTCTACTTTCGCGGCCACCCGAGCTGCTTGGATGCGGCTCGAAGGGCCAAGTGGAACAGATGTTTTCCTCCTCCTCGACCTCCTCCTGATCCTCCTCGATCTCCCTCGATCCTCCTGGATCCTCCTGGATCCTCCGACGCCGTTTTCTTACTTCGGGGCTGCCTGGGGCCGTTCCTTGGGGCTCTCCGGGGCTGCCCTGCCCGGGCCGCGTCCCTGGCGCGCTGGGCCGCGCCTGGCCCAGGGGCTCCCGCGGGGGAGGCTTGCGGGGAGGTGGGCGCCAGCAGTGGCGCCCGCGGAGTTGCTCCCGGCGGGCCAGGGCCCTCCCCCCGGGAGGAGGCCCAGGGTGTGCACCAGCACCGCGCTGCTGGCCGGGCCCCTCCAGGGAGACCAGGGCTGGTGTCTGCGCCGTGCGGGGCCCATGCGGGGCCCAGAGTGTACCTGCACGACCACCCTTCGGGTGATTTAGGGGGTTGTGCGGGGGGGGGGGGAGAGGGGGGGGGGAACCAACATCCCACGCAATCGGTCTCACGATCGATCTCATTCGACGGGACACAACAGGACACCACGGGCCACCACGGGACACCACGGGACACCGCGGGACACCGCGGGACACTTGTCGATCTCACGATCGATCTCACTCAACGGGACACCACGGGACACCACGGGACACCTGTCGATCTCACTATCGATCTCGCTATCGATCTCACTTTTTGGGGACACCATGGGACACCCCGGGGCACCACATCGATCTCAGTATCGATCTCACTATCGATCTCACTCAGCTGGACACCACGGGACACCACTGGACACCTGTCGATCTCACTATCGATCTCACTATCGATCTCACTTTTTGGGACACCACGGGACACCACCAGACACCTCGGGGCACCACATCGATCTCACTATCGATCTCACTATCGATCTCACTATCGGTCTCACTATCGATCTCACTCAACGGGACACCACAGGACAGCACGGGACACCACGGGACACCTCGGGACACCTGTCGATCTCACTATCGATCTCACTATCGGTCTCACTTTTGGGGGCACCACGGGACACCACGGGACATCTGTCAATCTCACTATCAATCTCACTATCGATCTCACTTTTTGGGACAACACGAGACACCACGGGACACCTCGGGGTACCACATCGGTCCCAGTATCGATCTCACTATCGATCTCTCTATCGATCTCACTATCGACCTCACTATCGATCTCACTATCGATCGCACTCAACGGGACACCACGGGACACCACGGGACACCACGGGACACCACGGGACACCGCGAGACACCGCGAGCCACCGCCGGACGGACGGACGAACGGGCGGGAGGGGGAAAATCATTTGTCTTGACTTCGCCCTAGCAACGGCGGACACCACGGGACACCACGGGACACCGCGGGACACCGCGAGCCACCGCCGGACGGGCGGGAGGGGGAGAATCATTTGTCTTGACTTCGCCCTAGCAACGGCGGACACCACGGGACACCGCTGGACACCACGGGACACCGCAGGACACCGCGGGCCACGGCCGGACGGGCGGGAGGGGGAGAATCGTTTGTCTTGACTTCGCCCTAGCAACGGCGGGTTCATTCCTCTCGCGCGCCCACGCAGCTTCGCCTCGCCCGCACGCACGACACGAACGAAACGAAACGATTTCCCGGTTGGGGATCTCCGTTCCACTGCGATCTCACCCCCCAACCTCCGATACCAACACTGATGCTGGGCCTATACTGGGCACATCCTGGGCATTGGCCCATGTTGGACAGGACAGCGTATTCACCCATCCTGAGCCCAGGATTGATCTGGCCAGAACGAATGTTGGTGTGTAGTTGGCGTCCCCCGCCCCCACCACCCCCACCCTAGGGGTCCGTAACCCAAATACTGTGCCCATATACAGAACTGCAGACTACGCAAGATCTGCGAACAACGCACTTCAGCGTTTCAACTAGTGCCGCCAGGAGCGCAGCCGCCGCAACTCATCAATGCGGTGCGACTGCTCAACGCGCTTTGCTGCAGACACAAGGGCCCGAACGTATCCTTCAAAGCGAGACCCCACTCGGTGGCTCGTCGCCCAGGGGGGGAACACTGAATCCGAGTCCCCGCGCCCCCTGTTGGTGCCTGTGGCTGGATGGAATGGCCACGAAGGGGAGCGGCGCCTCACAACGCGCCCCCTGTGCGTCTCCCTCATCCCGGGGGGGAACCCGTCCTCCCACTTCGTACCACCTTCCACTTTCCCGACCGCTTCTGAAACGCGCGACGCTCTTTGCCCTTCCATGGTCGGGCAACCTCGCAGACGCCCTGGGCCAGAGTCCACGCGCAGCCAATATGTAAACAGAGCGTCCACAGGCTTCTGCTGGGGCTGAGAACTTCGCCTCGCCACGCGACAGGCCAGATCTGCAGCGAACCATATTTACATCGTGGCGCCTGTGCTGGCGCGCCTTGACGCCGCCACTGTGCAAAGTACACCGACACCATTTGGTGCGTGGTCCGCGGGAGGCTGGTCTGAAAAACAGCCATGGATACTTACAGAGGTGGCACAATCATCGCGATTCGAACCGAAACAACTCACAACTTACCCATAATTCACGTACAGACTGGGATGCAGTTTCACGTCGGCGCCTGCCTCACATAAACTCATGCGCAAGGTCTACCCCTTCTCATGATTATCATCATCGCCTTCTCTTTTGTATCCTCAGACTCCACCTCGTCATCCAGATTGATCTCCTCACCTCCGTCATGTACGTCTCCCCCTTCGCTTGCTGCATTCCTCCACTGCGTACAGCGTCAATCCGACGCTTCCCCTCGCAGGGAGGTGAGCAAGCCTGCGAGCCTGCAAGCAATCCAGCAAATACGCCAGCGGGCCCATTCTTAATCGAAGCATGTACAAAGCGAGTTTGGCGGCGCGAAGGTAATCAGAAGAACGCATGCGTCATAACCGAAAGATTATAGGAAACATGGGTGCAGCTGTCGGTGTGCAACACCTTCGCCTTGGGTGCTTCCGCCGCCGGGCGAACTCTCAAACTCACGGTATGGTTACAAATCTTCCAGAAGTACGGCCTCACTGACTTGCGGTCGAATTGACTAACGATATGGCTAAATACGCCTGCCGAACCACATTCATGTCATACATTCGCACTCTGTATATGTCAGCACCTAGTTGCTGCATTATGGATGTGTAAGCTATGTGGTACGGGCATGCGGTGTAAGCCATGTGGTGCCAGCTACATGGTGCAAGCTGTGTGGTACAAGCTAGTTTGTGCAATCTGCGCGGTGCAGCGTGCGTGATGCGAGCTGTGTGGTGCACGCCAGGTGGTGCAGCCGACGCTGTGCAAGCTGTGTGGCGCAACCTGTGTGGTGCAGACTCTGCCGTGCAGACCGTGGTGCGCAACCGACGTGGTGCGTTCTGCATGGTGCAAGCTATGCCCCCCTGTCCCTCTGCTCCCCCGCCTGGTCCTCTTCCTCCTCCGTCTCCTCCTCCTCCTCCTCCTCCTCCTCCTCCTCCTCCTCCTCCTCCTCCTCCTCCTCCTCCTCCTCCTCCTCCTCCTCCTCCTCCTCCTCCTCCGTCTCTCCTCCTCCTCCTCCTCCTCCTCCTCCTCCTCCTCCTCCTCCTGCACCTCCTCCTGCTCCTCCTCCCCCTCCCCCTCCTCCTCCCGCTGTGGTGCGGGCCGCGTGGTGCAGAGGCTATCTGGTGCGGGCCGCGCGGTGCACGTCGGCCTGCGCAGCCCACGCGGTGGTGCAGCCCACGCGGTGCCCCCCAGCGCGGGGGCGCCCACGGGGCGCCCACCGGGCGGGCACCGGGCGAAAACCTCGGCAGGCCCCCCCAGCGCGGGGGCGCCCACGCGGCGCCCGCGGGAGGGGGGCAGCAGGCGAGCCCCAGCCGAACCCCCCTGGGAGTAGCCAAGCCAGCACGTGCACTCGACCAGGACGGCAAGGAGGCGCGGGAAGGATGCAGAGGGCCTGGGAACGCCATGTGGACGTCTTCCGTGCGGAGCGCAGCAGGATGCCCAGGTGTGCCGAGTACCGCAGGGGCAAGGATGCACGGGCAGCCTTGGAAAAGTGCCCCGTCCTTGCCATCATGGTTGACTGTAAGAAAGAAACTTGAGAATCCCAAAATGCAAGCATTTTTTGGGGAGCATGTCCATGTGGGTGGATCTCTGTATATATATATATAGAGATCATGAATATATATATATATATATAGGAGAGAGAGAGAGAGAGAGAGGCAAGTGGTGGAACTCAACCGCCACTGGTTCCTCTTAAAGGCCCCCTCCCTCTCTCTTTCTCTCTCTCTCTCTCTCTCTCTTTCTCTGTCTCCTTCTCTTTCTCGTCGTTCTCATCCTCATCATCCATTTGCGTCTCTGTTTTTGTATGTTGTTTTGTTGTTCTCTCTCTCTCTCTCTCCAACTGTCTCTCTGCCCCCCCCCCCCCGAGGAAACGGACGCTCTCTCTCTCTCTCTCTCTCTCTTTCTCCCCTCTCTCTCTACGTATATATCGATCACTGTCCACTAGAATCCGGCGAGGCGCGAGTCCATGGCCTCCTTCTTCGACTTCGGAATGGTTTCGAAAGCGCGGCAGCTGCTAGGATCTCGCCGCCTCTGTGCCAGGATCCGCAATGCCACAGCAAATTCCTCATGGACGACCTCACACTGGCTACAGCACGGGTAAGATCTCCACTGACGGTTCCCTGTCATGGGGGGTATGCGCCATTATTGAAGGGGCCCCAGGACACGCAAATAAATACACACAAATAAAATATTCCCCATATTTTCCTATATTTTCTGGGTTTTTGTCTTCCCCCCCACTTCCCATATTTTCCAATATTTTCCTGGGGATCGACGATTAATTGTGTCTGTGTGTTTTTTTTCCCTCCTGAATTATGGACAGGCACAGTCACAGTCACAGCTGCCATCGCCCCGAGAGGGGGCGCACGCTGGCCCTCGAGCGAGGACCTGCCGTTCACCGTGTGGGGAATAAGCGACGCGTGGCAGCTCGGCGAAGCAAAGACGCGCAACATCTAACGCCAGGAGAGAGAGTGATATATTCCTGAAATACACCCTGCGAAATGCTTAAGAAATCATGGGTTAAGAAATTCATAGTCTCAGAACTTGAATAAAGGCCCAACATGTCTATCAAAATCTTAGGATTTACATTGAAACATTAAGAATAATCGAGACTCTGGCCGAAAACTTGGGTTTTCTTAAGCATCGCCTAAGGTGTAGGTGCTGCCACGATCATGATTGCGCGCGGTTTCCTGCCAGGAGGGCAAGCCTTGGAATTCCGCAGAACGGCAAGAAAATCATCCTCCCATCTAAAGAAAAACGGCCTGGTGTTACTCCTCAGGGGCCTCGTTCGCGATGTCTGGGTCTGGAATGTGAGATCCCCTGCTTTGAGCTGTTTGCCAGACATCTTTTTCTTTCCGGCACGTTGCACGCTGCATTTGTCTGCGTCCATTTTTACGACCATCGATTGTCCTCTACGGAGAGGTGGTAGCCTTTGTTGACGAAGGCCAGTTCTCGCATGCGGCTGCCGCCCTGAGCGCAAGCATGCGGAGATCTGGGCGCAGATCTGGCACTGCACCCACGAGCTGGGTGGCATCGAGCCGCGCGAAGTGCAGGTGAAGAAAGTTACAGTCCATGCGACGGTTGCACAAAGAGTTGCCATGGGTCGCAAGCTATTTTGGCGACAACGAATGGCCGACAAATACGCGAAGCTCGAAGCTGCCATGCTCGGAATGGTGCCAACTGGCGCACGTAAAGATATCCGTCGACCCTGCCGGCGTGTGTGAGACGTTTTCGTCCGCGGAGTCGCCGCCATCCCTCCTGCAGCAATCCACTCCAGCCACTATGCCACATAACATCGTTGACATGGAGGTGAAGGCGAAGCAATCCACTCCAGCCAATACGCCACAGAACATCGTTCACATGGAGGTGAAGGCGAAGCCCTTCCCTTGGATCCCTTCCTGGGGCGGGGGGGGTCCCGGGGGGGTCCCGGGGGGTGGTCCCCGGAAGTGGTCCCGGTACCGGGGTTTGGTCCCGGGGGGGGTCCTGGGGGATGGTCCCGGGGGGGGATCCTGGGGGTAATGCGATTGTTTCTTTACCAGGGCCCCCACTCCAACAGCTCCCCCTCCTTCTCCGAGGTGAAGGGGAATCCCTTCCCTTAGATCCCTTCCCGGAACGGGGGGGTGGGGTCCCGGGAGGAGGTCCAGGGGGGTGGTCCCGGGGGCTGGTCCCGGGGGGTGGTCCCGGGGGGGTCCCCAGGTAATGTGATTGTTTCTTTACTAGGGCCCCCACTCCAACAACTCCCCCTCCTTCTCCTTATCTCCTCCCCCTCCCCGGCGCAAAGTATCTGGGAATGGCCACTGAAGGAGGAGGAAGAGGAGAGAGGAGGAGGAGGAGGAGGAGGAGGAGGAGGAGGAGGAGGAGCAGGAGGAGCAGTAGGAAAAGCAGCAAAGGTTCCTCCTCCTCCTCCTCCTCCTTGTCCTCCACCCCTCCTCCCCCTCGTCTTCCTTACCTCCTCCTCCTCCTCCTCCTCCTCCTCCCTCCTCCTCCTCCTCCTCCTCCTCCTCCTCCTCCTCCTCCTCCTCCTCCTCCTCCTCCTCTTCCTCCTTTTCGTCCTCCTGTTTCTCCTCCTACCGGTCGTCGATGCGCTTCAGGGTCGGCGGCATCGGCCGTCAGGCCCTCTCAATGCCGGATTGTGTCAGACATGCTCGAATGTGCCGCTGTTCGAGTCATGCCTGCGCCGCGATGCCTTCGACACGCGACTGTCTGAGCCCAGTATCTCAGCGGCCGCGGGGAAGCGTGCGGAGGCGCAGGATGACGACGACGTGCCCGTTCGCCGCCCCGCCAGGCGGCGCGCGCCGGGGCCCCGGCAGCGCGAACAGCTGCCTGCCAAAGTGGGCGCCAGGTGGCGCTGCTCGGCAGCCAGGGAACGATACGTGTCTGTCGACGGTGCGCGTGCGTGGCGCAGACGCGATGGGCGGCGCTCCAGCGCAGGCAGGCGAAGGACGAAGGAGCTGCGCGGGCTGTCCGGGAGCCTCAACGAGTTGTGGCCAGGGCTGCACCCCCCGACCGCGGTGCCGACCTAAGTCCACGGCGGGCTGCCCAGCTGTGCGGCGGTTTCGTTTGAACCCGCGAGAGTCGGTACCACTGGTGTTGCTGCCCTCCGATAGCGCCTGCAGTTTCAGGGAAGTCTAGGAAAATAAGTTTCTCTGTCTCTCTCTCTCTCTCTCTCTCATGCTTGCTGTTGTTGCTTCTCTCTACATATATTCCACATACACGCACACGACACACTGGAAAAGCTGAATCCAAACAATTTGACACGCCTTCGGGGTCGGGGCTCATGGTCTCATTTCGTTGGCGTCCAGGCATTCCGCCGCGGCTTCCACAGGCGGAGGCGCCCGCGTTTTCTCCTGCCGACTTCCGCGGACACTCCGCGGCCTTCCGCCGAGGACCAGAAGACCGACCTCTCAATCCGTTGAAGCAGAAACCAATTCTGGACCGCCTCACATACACATCCACAGTTGTAAAAAAAGAAACGTAAGCGCGTATTGCATGACATGCAATACGCGTGGATTGAACCCACATTGCTCGACTGTGAGATTGTGTATCCACGGGGCCGCGTGAGGCGAAGCACGGCGATACGCGCACGCACAGAAAAACATGCAGGTAGGCGAACGAGCGGTCCACGAATCATTCAGTCAGACTCACTGGCGGGTAAAAAAGAATAACGACAATCAAACTCTGGCGCGCTCTTCGGCATGTCAAATGCGAGACGAACGCAAGTGTAGACGGACAGCACCTTTACCTCGAGAGGGCGCGATATCGGTGGTTGGCCTGGTTGTGGTGACCTCTTAGGGTCCTCGTGGGGTTAGGCCGGTGCCTTCGGGAGCCGCTCTCAGGCTCTCTCGGGACCCTCGGAGGATCTCTGGAGGTCGCCATCGGGTCCCTCTGGGCCTCGCAGGGCCTGCTGTGTAGATCTGAAGACCTTCTAGGGGTGACCTGGGGCCACCTTGGAGCGGCCCTGAGGCCGTCTTGAACTACACGCTGGGCCAAGTTAGGGGCCGGCTTGGCCCATCGTGGGGTCTCTTGGGGGCCTCTGGGGCCCTCTCGGAAGCGTCACGGGCACGTTTGCGAGGCACCTAGAGTTAAGAGATGGAAACTGCCAAGCATGTATCAAAACGCATGGAGGCAGGGGGTGAAGGAAGATTCGTGGATTCGCGTGTGGACGTACGCGGCGCAGCGTGCCCCAGCATGGCAGATGGAGAAAGCACCTGACATGGCGGACATGACAATCAGGAACAGGAGGTGTTACAAGGACATTGGGAGAGGTACCGATTAACAATTTACACCGCTGGCACATCCCTTTGGGATGTAGCCCGCAAGACCGTATCATGGGGTTCCTACAGAGACGCTTAACTATGGTACAGGGCTTTGATGCCAATGTACAAGGGGGAGATGCCGTGCTAGTAGCATTCAGGACGGCCAGAATGCACATGTGCAGGGAGACTCCCAATGCCATTGACGAGCCTCTCCTTCAAGAGGTGAGACTCTCACAGGCACGACGCGTATCACAGGGTGCAGGTTGGGTGTACGAGCAGATCCTTCAACGTCAATAGTGGCCCCGCCCATCCACAGTACTTCGCCGAGTTGAAAACGGGAGCAACGTAGCATTACCCCGCACACGTCAACGACGACTGTACCATCCTTGGTGCTCGGGCCACTGCGGCTGGGACCACTGCTCCCATTGCTGCTGCTGCTGGGACCACTGTTGCCTCTGGTGTGACGTCGCCGCCCGGGCCGCTTCGGCGCTCCGGCGAGCCTTCTCGTCCCTCGCAGCCGCCACAGCTCTTGCTGATGTGAGGGGCAACGATTGGGAAGGGGACTGGCACAGGAGGGGGAACATCGACCTGGAATCGGCGACACATCGCCGATAGATCGGCGACCGGCCCCTGGTAGTAAATCCCCACGTTCCCGGGCGGGGTGGGGCTATCGGGCCCCTATCGGCGATCAGTGGACGATTGGGGGTCGGTGCATCCCTCCTGTGCCTATCCCCCCCCTATCGCTGCTCCAGATGATTCCTCCGCCCTCGCAGCCGCCGAGCGGTCCTCCTCGACCTTCATGGCCGCCGCCGCCGCCGCCGGACGCACCTGCCTCTCCTCCTGCTCCGCCTCCTCGGCCGCCCAGCGGCCCCTCTCCGCCTCACTGGCCGCCTCTGCCGCCGGGCACGCCTCCTCGGCCGCCCGCGGGGCCTCTTCGGCCGCCAGGCGCCCTTCCTCTGCTGATCGCTCGGCTGCCGAACGCGCCAGCTCCTCCTCTTCCTCCGCGGCTGCTTTCTCGGCCGCCGAGCAGTCCTCCTCCGCCGGCCCGGCCGCCTCCGCTGCCAGGCGCGCCTCCGCCTGCTCCTGCGCAGCCTTCTCGGCCGCCAAGCGGTCCTCCTCCGCCGTCGCGGCTTCTTCTGCCGCCAGACGCGCCTCCTCCTCCTCCTCCCGCGCAGCCTCTTCGGCCGCCACGCGGTCAGCTTCCACCTGCCTGGCCGCCTCTGCGGCTAGACGCGCCTCTTCCTCCTCCCGCGCAGCATCTTCGGCCGCCACGCGATCAGCTTCCGCCCTCTTGGCCGCCTCTGCGGCTAGACGCGCCTCTTCCTCCTCCAGGTTAGCCTTTTCGGCCGCCAAGCGATCAGCTTCCGCCCTCTTGGCCGCATCTGCCGCTAGACGCGCCTCTTCCTCCTCCCGTTCAGCCTTCTCGGCCGCCAAGCGGTCAGCTTCCGCCCTCTTGGCCGCCTCTGCGGCTAGACGCGCCTCTTCCTCCTCCCGCGCAGCCTTTTCGGTCGCCAAGCGGTTAGCTTCCGCCCTCTTGGCCGCCTCTGCGGCTAGATGCGCCTCTTCCTCCTCCCGTTTAGCCTTCTCGGCCGCCAAGCGGTCATCTTCCGCCCTCTTGGCCGACGCTGCGGCTAGACGCGCCTCTTCCTCCTCCCGTTCAGCTTTTTCGGCCGCCACGCGGTCAGCTTCCGCCCTCTTGGCCGCCTCTGCGGCTAGACGCGCCCCTTCCTCCTCCCGCGCAGCCTTTTCGGTCGCCACTTCTGCCGCCAAGCTCCTGTCCCGCGCAGCCTTCTCGTCCGACAAGCTATCCTCTTCCGCTGCCTCTACGCCATCCTCCTCATCCGCCGCATCCTGCTGCTTCTGCAGTTGCTGTTCCTCCTCTTCGTCATCATCTTCCTGCTTGATCTTCTCTTCATCTTCCCCCTCCTCTTCCTCGTCCACCGTCTCGGCCTCGGTTCGGCAACTCTTTATACGGCAGATGGTGATGTCAAGCTGATCAGATCGGCGCTGGCAAATATGCTCGGAAACGTATACGCGCGTAGCTATGACACACATGCTCTCACGAAAGCAGGGGCAACGGCATCAATGACGAAGGAACTAAAATCCTGGCGAACTCGCACCAACGAGGCACAATGACTGAGAACAGACAGGGACGACGTCACAAGTATTCTTGAATGTGAGCATCCTCGAAGAGAGTCTGGCAAAGTGCGACTCGATCTGCATACGCAAGAGCTCAGTCAAGATCGGCACAACCCAAACAAGCTACATAACCTGCCAGTGTTTGACGACAAGACGTCCTTGTAGGGGGCGCCACGCTCTTGCGTGGGTAGACGTGCGCGGTGTCCGACCAGCCGAGAAAAGCAGTCGTTCTGTTTCAGAGAGCGCCTGCGAGAGCGTGACCTCAGCAATGACGAACGAACAACACGCACACACCCATACCCATATGAGGGACGTTGGGAGGAAGATTGGCTATGTCGGATCCTGGGGGGCGCTTCCTTTCGAGCGGGGACCCCCATCCGGCAACACGCACCCACAGCCCCCTCCGTCCCACCTATGGGTATGGGCGCGTGTTGTTCGTTCGTCAAGCAAATGAGCAGACATGTAGCAAGAGTCTGGAGCGGAATGGGAGACAGCAGAGGCGAACACGTAATGACATGCAGGGATGGCATCTAAATGAGGGCGATACGCAAAGCAAGCCATGGGCACGAAAGTCTGCCAAGGGTTAGCCTTCTGCACGCGACGTCGATGCGTGGCGGCACGGGCAGTAGATATGATTGCCTTTCGCCAGCGCTACAGTGACACATGGTCCTCAGTGTCCCCCTAGGGGTAGGGCTGCGACAGAGAGTGGTCCCTTTGCTGTTGCATCACCTGTGCTTAGGAGAGGGCGGTCAGCTCTGTATTACGCCCTTCTTTGCCGTCTCCGTTAGAAGACACAGCGGCAGCAAGAATCCGATACAGGGGTTCGTTAGGCAGCCGTTCCACAAGTGCTTTGCAGTCACCATGTAGAACTGCATTCACTATTGCGTCACGTGTGCAGTTGCTGTCCCTCCGTGCCTCAGCAAGTTCAAAACTGTCCTGCCGAGGTCCTAGGGGCCGAAACTGCTTACTGGAAAAGAACGGGCATGAGAGCGTCATGCGATCCAAACCTCCGACGACGTGATATGTTCCGTGTTGTTCGTCCTGGACAATTTTCTTAACGGTCCCAAGTGCCCTCGCACGACTCCCGGGAGCAGAAGATGGGCGTAGAGCGCTGGGGCTGAACAGTCACGACGACAAGCACGTTTCCTGATAGCCACAACACCGGGAACGTACGAAGCAAATGCTCGTCGAGCCACCGACCTGACCCCAGCGAGTCGCCGAAGTCCTAGCTTGGGGCCTGCAGCCCGATCAGCTAACAGACGCGGGGCGCTGACGCCGCCCTGTAGGAAGGGGGCCTTGACACGGGGCTGGCAGGAAAGGCTCTCCCGAGAAGGGTGTGCGAGCGCGTGCGAGCGGAAACGCTGCCCTTCGCTTAAGGGCATTGCAGTTCGCGTTGTGCTGTACTCTGCCGCTGGTCATGGTCGGAGTGGCGCCCGCATCACAGTGGCCCGTTCGGGAAAGTGTGTGTGTGTGTCTGTGTAAACGCAGTGGAGGAGGGGGATGAGGGGGGGAGAGAAGGGGAGAGGGAGTTTGCTCCCGCGATGTCAGCTGCGGGGAGTGCCTCGGCCAACACCGCGATGCCAGGACATCCTGGCCTCCAACACTTCAGGTGCAACGCGCTACGTCAGAGGGGAAGGGATAGGAGAGCTTGAGAGGCCTGAGGGGGGGAGGGCGCTTCGAGAGCATCCTCCGCCCCATCATCATTCTACATATGCTACTCCTGCTCGTGATCACGTGCTCCTCCTCGTCCTCGTCCCTGTCCTCCTCCTCCTCCTCATCCTCCTCCTCCTCCTCCTCCTCCTCCTCCTCCTCCTCTTCTTCTTCGTCCTCCTCCTCCTCCTCCTCCTCCTCCTCCTCCTCCTCCTCTTCTCCCTCCTCCTCCACCCCGATGATCCTCATCCGTCGGATGCTCGGTCCCCCAGGCGTCCCTGACTAGCCCCAGATGCAGGTTACCAGTTGGGGCGATCCCCCCGCAACAAGTGCTTCCCTCTAGCAAGGTCCTCCGATAACCTCGGAGGACTGTGTACTGGTGGCCGGCCTGCTCGCAGGCCTGGAAGCCGAGTCGGTGGCGCTCCGCCTCGAGCCCCCGCCCCCCTCGGTCCCCGACCTCCTCTCTGCAGCTTGCCATTCTGCACCTCGACCGGTAGGCCTGTGCTTTATCATGGGGTTCGACACTTGGCCGAAGGGTGGGGGGAAGAGGGGGGTCTGGGTCTGGGCCAGCGCTTCGTCGCTCTGCGTCTACCCGTCGCACATGCAGGCTGAGGAGAAGTGTCCTGGCCATTCGCCAGCATCAGCCGCCAAAGGCAGCCAAGATCTGGTATGTGGAGGGGGGGAGGCCAGGGGGGGCCGCGCCGATCGGAGAAACAGCACGTAAAACAACGGCGAGCTGCACCTCCATCTCTGCATGCCCCGCGTGCTCGCACCCACCGCTCTGATGCGAACAGTCTGGCCTCTTTCACGCGGGCGGCGTCCGTGCTTGCCGTGCGCAGCTCTCGGGGGGGCGTCGTGCGGCGGCAGCGCTACTTCACGCGGGCGCCTTCTTTGCATTATCAGACAGACGGCATGGTCCTCCTCCTCCTTCTCCTCCTCCTCCTCCTCCTCCCCCTCCTCCTCCTCTTCCTCCTCCTCCTCGATCTCCTCGTCCGCCCCCCAGCAGGGAAAGCGTGGCCTGCGCCCTCAGCGCCTGGGCCGCGGCGCGCTCCTGCAGCACCCGCTTGGCCGCCTGCACCGCAAGTCTGCTCTCCTCGGCCTTCCTCGCATCCCGCTCCTGGGGCGGGCGGTCTGGTGCCCCTCCACCCTCCTCCCACTCCCCTCCTCCCCCCTCCTCCCCCTCCTCCCCCTCCTCCCCCTCCCCTCCTCCCACCTCCTCCCCCTCCTCCCCCGTCCTCCCCCTTCTCCCACTCCCGCACTCCCCCCTCCTCCCCTACTCCCCCCTCCTCCCCCTCCCCTCCTCCCTCCCCGCTCCGTCCTCCTCCGCCCCTCTTCACTCCTCTCCCTCCATTCCTCTTCCCGCCAAATGCGTAACTTTTCCCTGTCGCAGCAGCAGGCGTGTCGTTCGAGCGGGCCGGGAGTTTCGCCTGCGAGCTTCTCCCAAATAACGGTATCGAAGCTTGAGATATCCAATGGCTACCAGGACGGAGCACCAGTGGTTCGAAACATGTGGTTCTCGCCTTGGCGCCCAGCAAGCTCGTCTTGAACCTGTCCACTGCATGCACGGGTAACGCACAAGTTGTTTTCACAAGTGGGCTCTTGTTTTGGCGCCGCGCACACTCGCCCCAACAAACGTTACCACGCAACATACCCAACCAATCTGCGACAAGTGGCCCGATCAATGTGTCAACGTGTCACAGGCACAAGGAACGAGAGCTGTTGTTAACTTACGATAGGGGCGCTTACGCGCTCCATGACCGACGGGACAGGTTTCAGAGCGAGGCAGCAACATCAAACAACATATGGCAGAGAAGCCACCGACGGACAGCGAGACCGAGGCGACCATTAATTACTTAGTTTGCCGCACGAAGGGAGGGCGAGACCCCCTTTTCTGGTCTGGGTACAACGTGACTCCGCTGGACCTCCCAAGAGCCCACGAACGTAGCGACAGACACGCAATGCAGTCCCTGGAGAGGGCGAGGTTCCACTCTCTGATCAGGGCGTGGCGTCGCTCCGCTGGACCTCCCCGGAGCCTGCGAAAGCGGCGACCGCCTCCGAGCTCTCAGCCTCCCATGGGGACGGCGAGGTCGCACTCTGATCTGGGCAGGCCCGCACTCCACTGGACCTCCCCGGAGCCCACAAAGGTGGCGAAATTGTCCTATTTCACAGTCCCCATGCGACGCC
The DNA here is from genome assembly GCA_963575745.1 of Prorocentrum cordatum. Lineage (NCBI taxonomy): Eukaryota > Dinophyceae > Prorocentrales > Prorocentraceae > Prorocentrum > Prorocentrum cordatum. Next base: position 103,801 of record CAUYUJ010017490.1, on the reverse strand, counting down.
GATGTCCTGGTCTGATCTGCACAGGAGGAGGAGGAGGAGGAGGAGGAGGAGGAGGAGGAGGAGGAGGAGGAAGAGGAGCAGGAGCAGGAGGAGGAGGAGGAGGGGAGCGCTGCGATGGACCTCCCGGGAGCCGCTCGCAAGCCCAAGAGGACGGCGAGGTGCAACCTGGGCATGCGTGCGACACCCCTCCGCTGGAACTCCCAGCAGCTCACGAAAGTGGCCACATCTTCGAAGTTCGCAGTCCCAGGGGCACGCTTCGGACTTTATGCAATTTGCACCCGGAATTCAAATGGGCAACATATGCACAGGTGTATGGCGACTCCTTCTTCCCAAGTGGGACTATCGCCTGGGACTTCCTCAAACTCGTTAACGAGATATGTGAACTTGCGCAACGCTCGCACGGATAGAGACACACCCATGATGATCAGCCCCCTCCTCCTCCTCCTCCTCCTCCTCATCATCATCATCATCATCATCATCAACATCATCAACAACAACAACAACAACAACAACAACAACAACAACATCATCATCATCATCATCATCATCATCATCATCATCATCATCCCCATCAGCATCATCATCACCACCACCACCATCATCCTCATCCTCAGCATCATCACCACCACCACCTTCATCAGCAGCAGCATAAGTATCAACAGCATCATGATCATCAACATCAGCAGCATCAGCATCAGCATTATCATCATTATCATCATCATCATCAGCATCAGCATCATCATCATCATCATCATCATCATCATCATCATCATCAGCATCAGCATCAGCATCATCAGCATTAGCATCATCATAATCGTCATCATCACAATCACCATCACCACCACAATCAGCATCATGATCCTCATCCTCATCCTCATCATCATCTACAGCATCAACATGAACAGCAAAGTATCATCAGCCTCACCAAAACCACAACCACCATCATCATCATCAACATCATCAGTAGCACAATCATCATTATGGCCATCATCATCACCATCATAATCATCATCCTAGTGCTCAACATCAGCATCATCGTCATTCTCAGCATCATCCTCAGCAGCAGCAGCAAACATCATCATCATCAGCATCATCATCGTCATCGTCATCGTCAGCATCCGCATCATCATCCTCATCACCATCGCCATCAGCACCATCATCATCATCATCATCATCATCAGCAGCAGCAGCAGCATCATCATCAGCAGCAGCAGCAGTAGCATCACCACCGCCGTTATTGGCCCGAGCGGTGGCTCGTGATTGCATATCGGGTCTCGGCAGCCGCAGCGCCCGCTGTCGCAGGGCAGGCGCGTGGCGTTGCCAGCGGTGGAGCACGGCGAGAAGACCGCCCGCGCGCCAGAAAGGCCGGCAAGGGCGAGGCCAAAACTGACGCGGAGCGCGCCCTGCTGGCCAAGGACCAAATGGCGAGGCAGCGGGGGGCCTCGCACTGCTGGATGCGGGCATCGCGGCCCCTTCGGCAAGCGAGCAGCTGAGGCGGCGGCGCTGCACACAGCTGGGGGGCGAGGCGCACGAGGCGGTGCTGGCGGCGGGCGGCGCCGCGAGGGAGCTCCTTCCTGCTCACGGGGCACGAGAGGGCCGTGGAGCTCCGTGAGCTGGCGGACGAGCCCACGGAGCTGGGCCCGCGGGGCCGAGCGAGCGGAGGCGCAGAAGCCGGCTCGGCGGGAGCGGGGCGCTCGAGCAGCCGGGCCCGACGGCAGCGTCAAGGTGGGCCTCCGCCTCCTGGGACGCCGGGCCCGTCCCGAGGCGGCGTCGGAGGCCCTGTGGGCCGTCGAGAAGTGTCAGAATGTCGACAGAGAGAGGGCACCGAAAGCATCAACAACCCTAAGGAAATCCATGATGTTTGCCTCTCGGGGCACTCGTCTGGGGCCTCGAGCGCCCACTGAAGCTTGCCCGGGGCCGTGCTGGCGCAGCCTGGAAGCCTTCGGAGGACGTCCAGAAAGCATCTTCGGTGCGCAGGAATGTGTGATCCCGAGGTTGTCTTTGGGCGTTTTGGGCCGCGGTATCGGCGAGACGGGGCTTCCTGGATCGTGGTGAGCACGTCTGGGGGGGGGTTCTTGGCCCATCTTGGGCCCGTCCGGGGCGTCTCTGGGACTGTCTCGAGGGCGTCCGGAGGCCCGGGGCCCCCATGCGCTGTCGAGGCACCCCTCCGCGAGGCCCACACCCTGTAGAGTATATATCTGTATATATATATACATATATATATATATATATATATACATATATATATATATATAGATATAGATATAGATATACACACACATATACACATACATCGGAGATGGGGGGTGAGATCGCAAAGGAACGGAGACCCCCAACCCGGAAATCGTTTCGTTTCGTTCGTGTCGTGAATGCGGGCGAGGCGAAGCTGCGTGGGTGCGCGAGAGGAATTAACCCACCGTTGCTAGGGCGAAATCAAGACAAATGATTCTCCCCCACCCGCCCGCCCGTCCGGCGGTGGCTCGCGGTGTCCCGCGATGTCCCGTGGTGTCCCGTGTTTTCCGTGGTGTCCGCCGTTGCTAGGGCGAAGTCAAGACAAATGATTCTTCCCCGCGGCTCGCGGTGTCCCGCGGTGTCCCGTGGTGTCCCGTGGTGTCCCTTTGAGTGAGATCGATAGTGAGATCGATAGTGAGATCGATAGTGAGATCGATAGCGAGATCGATACTGAGATCGATGTGGTGCCTCGAGGTGCCCCGAGGTGTTCCGTGGTGTCCCAGAAAGTGAGACCGATAGTGAGATCGATAGTGAAATCGACAGGTGTCCCGTGGTGTCCCGTGGTGTCCCGTTGAGTCAGATCGATAGTGCGATCGATAGTGAGATCGATACTTTTATCGATGTGGTGCCCCGAGGTGGCCCGTGGTGGCCCGTGGTGTCCCAAAAAGAAAAATCGATAGTGAGATCGATAATGAGATCGACAAGTGTCCCGTGGTGTCCCGTGGTGTCCCGTTGAGTGAGATCGATAGTGAGATCGATAATGAGATCGATAGTGAAATCGATATGGTGTCCCGCGGTGTCCCGTGGTGTCCCGTGGAGTGAGATCGATAGTGAGATCGATCGTGAGACCGATAGTGAGATCGAGAGATGTCCCGCGGTGTCCCGTGGTGTCCCGTGGTGGCCCGTGGCGTCCCGTGGTGTCCCGTTGAGTGAGATCGATAGTGAGATCGATGGTGAGATCGGCAAATGTCCCGTGGTGTCCCGTGGTGTCCCGTGGTGTCCGGTGGAGTGAGATCGATAGTGAGATCGATCGTGAGACCGATTGTGAGATCGAGAGGTGTCCCGCGGCGTCCCGTGGTGGCCCGTGGTGGCCCGTGGTGTCCCGTCGAGTGAGATCGAAAGTGAGATCGATAGTGAGATCGACAAATGTCCCGTGGTGTCCCGTTGTGTCCCGTGGTGTCCTGTGGTGACCCGTGGTATCCCGTTGAGTGAGATCGATAGTGAGATCGATTGAGTCAGATGTTGGTTCCCTCCCCTCTCCACCCCCCACAACCTCCTTATCACCCGAAGGGTGGTCGTATATACATATATATATACCTATACAACCGCCCTGCGGGCGATAAGGGGGGTGGGGGGGATTGAGAGCAGATGCCCAGCCTGACTGACCTCCAGCCTGTCACCTTGATCTCATCTCTCTCTTTCTCTGTCTCTCTCTCTCTCTCTCTCTCTCTCTCTCTGTCTGGTGGATTGGATGAGATAAGCTGGATTGGATAAGAAAGCCCGCCGCAGGCGCCGAAAAAAATGACTTATGAAATTAGCGACTGCGTTAGCGCCGGGACGCCCAGGACATTCGGGACACCCGGGACACCGCCCGGCCCAACTGGGACACCTCCCGGCCACCTGCGGACGGGAAACGGACTTTCGCTCCTACTGACACCCGGGACACCCGGGACACCGCCCGGCCCAACTGGGACACCTCCCAGCCACCGGCGGACGGGAACGGACTTTCGCTCCTACTTCGGCCCAGCTACAGGAGGATCACGCGCAGCTTCGCCTCGCCCGCACGCACGACACGAAAACGAAACCGAAACCGATTTCCCGGTGGGGGGTCTCCATTTCACTGCGACCTCACCCCCCAACCTCCGAGATATATATATATATATATATATATATATACACATATATGTATAAATATATATATATAATATATATATATATATATATATATATGTGTGTGTGGGTGTGTCCACTGCGACACTGATGTTGTGAATAAACTGTTCGGGCCCATGCTGGCTCACCGAAGTGTAGCGATACCAATCCTCGCGCCAACATAAACCGAATACGGTTCGATCGTGAAGAGCGTGAGACTGGCGACATTTGGCAACAGACTCACCGTGGGCCGACACGGGGATCTGCACCTGAAGCGGCGGAGCTGCTGTGATGAATGCGGTCTTGGCTCCCCCCCGTCACCCCACCTTCTCCCGTGCCACCTTCCCCCGCGCGCACCACCTGTCCCCCATATCACCTCTCCTGTCCCCACCCTACGGTGGCAACTCATGGGAGCCTCCCATACCATCTTGTCAACTCTTAGGAATCGGCGCTAAATCGACGCTAGTCGAAGCTAAATCAGCGCTGATCGACGCTGACCGACGCTAAATCGGCGCTATCTCATCGACTCCCAGACGCTAATCGACGCTAGCCGACGCTAAAAACGGGATTGAAAGGGTACACCAGGCTCCCAGAATTTGCTACCGAACCACCCCCGACCTGTCTTCCCCTGCCTGTGCCTCAATTCGCTTCGCATGCGTCCCATCGCAGCCTGACCACAACTCGGACCCGAGACGCCGCCGATCAAAAAAAGTCCCGCCCCCCCGTGCAGACTATCGTGAAGAAGCCCAGGGACACACAAATAACTACACACACAAACCCCAGGATCCCCCACGTTTTCTCACACCTTCTGGGCTTCTGCCTCCCCCCCACACTTCCCCTTCTTTTCGCACATCTGTGCCTGGGAGTCGACGATTCATTGTGTCTGTGTGTTTTTGATCCCTCCTGGTATTGGGAGCTCGTCTCGGGGATCTTCTGAGCCGGGTCAATCCAGACCTGGGTCAGCAGGAAAGCAAAACCTGCATTGCAGGAAAAAAAACTGCAACGCAGGGCTTCGGAAACCCGGGTCAGCTAATATGCGCGGCCGCCTCACGGCCACGAGCGGCTCGCAAACCCGGGTCAGCCAGAGGGGGCTTTCGCAGGATCCTGCAGGATCCAGTGCCCTGGCTGACCCCCGTTTGCATTGACCCCCGTCTCAAGGCTCCCGATCGTCTGCCTGGTGCGCGGTGCCGGCAGAACGGCGGCCGCCCGAGGCGCGTGTCCTGCTTGACCCTGGCGACGGCGAGCATCAGCTCCTCCGCTCGCCGCATGGCCCTCTCCGCCCGGCTCTCCTGGGAGCAGGCGGGGCGGGGAGCAGCATCGGGGGGAGCGCCAGGGGGGATGGCGAAGACGGAATCTGCAGGGGCCCCGGGACACACAAACAAATACACACAGATAACAGGCTTCCCCATATCTTCCCGTATGTTCTGGGCTTGTGTCTCCCCCCCACTTCCCATATTTTCTCAAGAATCGACGATGAATTGTGTCTGTGTGTTTCTTTCCCTCCTGGGAATTGAAAGGGTACACCAGGCCCCCAGAAGTTGCTACCGAACCACCCCCGACCTGTCTTCACCCTGCCTGTGCCTCAATTCGCTTCGCGTGCGCCCCATCGCAGCCTGACCGCAACTCTCGGGGGGAACGAAAGGGGGGGATAGCGAGGGGTAGGGTAGAGAAGCAGCTCACGTAGCTGATCTTCCCAGCGCCTCCCGGCGCCGGGAGGCGCCCATGTATCGAGGAATACGCCTGGCGGCGGCGCCGAAACCAGCTGCATGCAGCAGGGTTCGTAACCCCCCTTTCCCTATCCCCCCCTTTCGTTCGGCCCGAAAGCAGGCGGGGCGGGGAGCAGTGGGACCAGGTGCGCTCTACTTGATCCCCCGACAGCATCAACACGGCTCGATGCAGGCCCCTCTAGCTGGCGCGCGTGCTCTTCACATCACGAGCCAGGTGAAAAGAGACCGCGAAGCAGGACGAGGTGTACTCTACGTACTCCAGATTTCGTAATAAAGGGAGGGGGGTCTCATTTCGGGGGGAGGGTCTCTTCCAGGCTATCTTGGAGGGCCTGGGGGGTCTGGGGACGATGTTTTGGAGGGTTCTCCCACGGGGGAGGTCTGAAACGGCTTGTCTTGGAGGGTCCAGACCCCCTCCCTTTTGTTACGAAACCTGGAGTACTCTACGTAAGTTGGTTCAGCAGTGTCAGCGGCAATTGCAACCAGGACAGACGAGGCAGGAGCTGCACTCTGTCCAACAGCAGCGCTCGTCATGGCGACCCGCTCGGGAAGCCGTCGCAGCGGCCGAAGCCGCCGCCTCGCGCTGGCGCGTCGAGGGTGCTGGATTGCAGAGCGGCACGGTGGGGCTGCTGGTGGGCAGCGGACCCCTGCCCCGTCACGTCAACGACCACCGTGTTTTTTTGTGTTGTTTGTTTTTGTTTGTTTTTGTTTGTGCTTTTTTGTATGTTTTTGTGTGTGTTTTGTTTGTTTGTTTGTTTTTTGTTGTTTTTTTGGTTGTTTGTTTCTTCCATCCCTCCAAGCCCCCCCAGCCCCGCTCCGCCCGCCCCCCCAGCGCGGTAGCGGACATAGGCGGCAGACTAACTGCGCGCTAGACGTAGCAGCAGCCAGAATTACCGTGGCAGAGGCGGCAGCACAAGCAGCAGAAGTGGCAACAGTAGCAGGAGCTGATTGGTTGTTTGGTAGCCTGTGCGCTCGCATTGCTATGTGTTCATTAGTTGTGATGTGGGCTGTCGGCTGAATGCTGTTTACTGCGTTAACTGTCTGCTGAGATTGGCATGGAGCACCTGCGGCTCCAAACTATTCTTACTATGCTGCTAACAAAAAAATCAAGTACACCGAATTCGTCCCTGCGAGGGTTGAATGAAAACAGACTTGGTCGGCGTTGAGCTCGTCGGCCTGGGATCCAGAAGCGTCGAGAAAAACAATACAAACCAAATAAGGTCAAGATCAATCCAACTGATCCTTGCGATTGCCTACAAGCTCGTATCGGATTGCTTGCCTGCCCGCCTTGTCGACTCTGCTTCTTGGAACCATCACAGAGATGGATATGATTTGATTGCGTTTGGTTTCTGTGTCGTGCTCGACACTTTCGGAACAGTGATATCCAGCCTGCCCTGGGACCTCGTTAGGACGGCGTTGAAGCCGCCCTCGTCCTCATCATGGTGCTCTTGATGCTCCTCCTCCCCACCTTGGCGCAGTGAGTCCCTTCACTGAGAATTCCGACTGGAAATGGGACAATTTACAAATAGAGCACTTTACCCCTGCTGCTGCTCCTCTTTCTCCTCATCCTGGTCCTCATCATCGCCGCACTCCCCCGTCCTCATGATGCGAGCACCCTTCTGCTCATCGGGGCTCCGCATTGTGCTGCTTGCTGCTGCTCGCCATCCTTCTCCTAAAGAAGTTTCAACCCTTCCACCTCAACATTCTCCCCCTGGAGACCCTCCTGCTGTTCTGATCCATCATCGTTATGATGATACTGTTCCATATGTTCTTCCACAGCTACTATGTTGTATCAACCTCCCACTCCTCAACCCAGCTGCTGATGAATCACCCCTTGCTGGAAGGGCAGCAGGAGCAGGAAGAGGAGGTGGAGTGTGGGGGATGAGAAGCAGCCATCTTTCGGCCAAAGCCCGATCCAAAGACCATGATGAGCGAAACCGCGATCCGCAGAATGCTCACAAGCGGGCTTTGCCACGCACGTGAGCGCTTGCCCGGAGGAGACGCTCAGGGCTGGCGGTGCCGCACGGGTGCGTAACACCCCACCCCCCTCCGCCGTGCCCCACGAGGAGAAGGAGGAGGAGGAGGAGTAGGAGGAGGAGGAGCAAGAGGAGGAGGACGCGGCGCCGGCCCGTGCCTGCGGCATTTACGCGGCCGTGGCGGCTTGGACAGAGCGCTTGCCGGAACACTGCAGGCCGCTCTTGTGCTCCCTCGTCCGAGGGGCATCGTTAGGGGGGTGCAAGCCCTTCGCCGCCTCACTCGCTGACTTTGCGCGAGTGGGCCCGCGAGGCTCCGACGTACTCTTGCAGCGCGGCGGGGGCGGCCGTTCTCCCCCCCTCCCCCCCCCTCCCCCCCCCGCGACGCGGCCGCTGTGGGCGGTGGGGGCGGCGCCTGTGGCCGCCCAAGGTTGCACGGGTGAGACTCGTCTTGATCGATCGGCGCAGCGGGACAACAGGAAAATCGGCTCACGGCTCGTGCCCCGCGCACTCACAGCGCCAAGATCTGGTGCTCCGGGTAGTGTCGGGCCAGGCCCGCGGGGACCCTGAGCAACCCGCCGTCTCCCAGAAGCGCCACGGGCAGCGCCGCGGGTGTCGCGGCAAGCGGGGGGAGCTCGCCCCCCAGGAACAGGCCCTCCTCGGACAGCGCGCGCGGCGTCTCCGGCAGCGACGGGGGCGCCTCGGGCGCCTGTGGGATGCAGAGCGCCTGCGCGCCGCCCTCGGGCGGCCCGTCGGCCAGGCGAGCCGCCGCCTGAAGCACCACGGGCAGCGCCGCGGGTGTGACGGCGAGCGGGGGGAGCTCGCCCCCCAGGAACAGGCCCTCGGACAGCGCGCGCGGCGTCTCCGGCAGCGACGGGGGCGCCTCGGGCGCCTGCGGGATGCAGAGCTGCCCCTTGGGCGGCCCGTCGGCCAGGCGAGCCACCGCCTGCGGGCCGCCCCCGAGCGGCTCGTCGGCCAACGTGCAGGTCGCCGGCGCCTTCTGGGGGCCGGGCGCGGGCGGGCCGGCCTGGCAGGGCTGCGGCGCCTGCCTCGCCGCCCGCAGCCGGCGCCTGCGCCACTGCACCAGCACCACGGCAGGGAACCCGCACCCGAGGCAGCACAGCAGCAGGGCGGCGGCGGCGGCGGCGAGGGGCAGGGGGGTGGCCTGCGACTTGTCCGACGCCGCAGGGGCCGGGGTGGCGCCGAGATCGCTGGCGACGGTCGCCGTGATCGACTGCACGGAGACCGAGTATACGCCCTCCCCGACCACTGCGTCGATGTTCGCCTGCAGCAGGGCAGTGAAGGAACCGAGGTCCACGTCGTTCAAGGACATCCTCGCGGCGGCGGCGGCGGGAACTCCAGCGGCGGCATCGGCTGGCACGCCGATGCTATACTCCGCCATGAGGGTTCCCGCAGAGAGTCTGCGCACGGGCTCGGGCTCGCCGGGCTCTCCGAACCAGGCGGACACGTAGTTCGGCGGCATGCGCGCCACCTGGGCGACGGCGAGGCCCACCGCGCTCAGCACCTTCTCCGCGTGGGGGCCGTTCCGGACAGCGTCTGGGTCCGCAAGCGACAGCGCCATCGACCCGAATACTCGAGACGACGTCTGGGCGTTCGGTGGGACGCTCCCGGAGGTGCGCATGGTCGTGGACGTGGCCGTGCTCCTCGTGGTGCTGCCCCTCGTGTTCATCGTCCAGTAGCTCGACGTGCTGCTCTCTGTCGCGCCGGCCTCGGACGTGCGGGTCAGGGGGCTGCTCCCTGTCGTGCTGGTCTGGGTGGTCGAGGTCAAGCTAGTGGTGCTCGTCTGGCTGGTGCTGGTCAGGGTGCTGCTCTCTGTCGCGCCGGCCTCGGACGTGCGGGTCAGGGGGCTGCTCCCTGTCGTGCTGGTCTGGGTGGTCGAGGTCAAGCTAGTGGTGCTCGTCTGGCTGGTGCTGGTCAGGGTGCTGCTCTCTGTCGCGCCGGCCTCGGACGTGCGGGTCAGGGGGCTGCTCCCTGTCGTGCTGGTCTGGGTGGTCGAGGTCAAGCTAGTGGTGCTCGTCTGGCTGGTGCTGGTCAGGGTGCTGCTCTCTGTCGCGCCGGCCTCGGACGTGCGGGTCAGGGGGCTGCTCCCTGTCGTGCTGGTCTGGGTGGTCGAGGTCAAGCTAGTGGTGCTCGTCTGGCTGGTGCTGGTCAGGGTGCTGCTCTCTGTCGCGCCGGCCTCGGACGTGCGGGTCAGGGGGCTGCTCCCTGTCATGCTGGTCTGGGTGGTCGAGGTCAAGCTAGTGGTGCTCGTCTGGCTGGTGCTGGTCAGGGTGCTGCTCTCTGTCGCGCCGGCCTCGGACGTGCGGGTCAGGGGGCTGCTCCCTGTCGTGCTGGTCTGGGTGGTCGAGGCCAAGCTAGTGGTGCTCGTCTGGCTGGTGCTGGTCAGGGTGCTGCTCTCTGTCGCGCCGGCCTCGGACGTGCGGGTCAGGGGGCTGCTCCCTGTCATGCTGGTCTGGGTGGTCGAGGTCAAGCTAGTGGTGCTCGTCTGGCTGGTGCTGGTCAGGATGATCGTGCTGCTCCCTGTCGCCTCCGTCACGCTGGCCCGGGAGGTCGAAGTCGACGTGGTGGTGGATGTCTGGGTGGTGCTTGTGAGACTGGTGGTGCTTGTCTGGCTTGTGGTTGTGAGCGTGGTGGTTGTGCTGGAGGTGGCGATGGCGTTGTCCAGACCGGCTGACCGGCTCAGGCCTGGCCCGGCGGCCGCCCAAGCCTCCGCCGCGCCGGCCTCGGCCCTGCGCGCCGCCACGCCGGCAGTCTGCCATGGGGCCGCAGTGGCGAAGGCGGTGCTGCAGAAGACCGCAAGCGCGCGTCGTCGGATCATGCGGGCATGGAGGCTCGCGTTAGGGCGACGAGATCTATACATATCCACTGCTCCTGGCCAGGCCCATCCTGGGCCCAGGAGCTGTGTATATGCCTCCCTGGCCAGGCCAGGAGGGCGTATACACCGCTCCTGGGCCCAGGATTGGCCTGGCCAGGAGCAGTGGATATGCATAGATCTCGTCGCCCTATCGCGCGCGCGCGCCCCCGGGCTCGGCCAGCAGAGCCCCGCAGCGCAGGTGGCTTGAGCCAAAGTGCTTCCGGAGCGCGGGGGACGAGGAGCAGCAGCAGCAACAGGATCGGGGGGACGAAAGACTCGGGTACGGGGGACTCGGGCTGGCCTGACGGGGCCATCATGAAAATGACGAGGCCCAATCCGAAATTTGACGCGAGCTCCCGCTGCAAACATCCCACGGAAACCGGACCGTCACAATCCAGGACGCGCTCGTCAAAAAGATTAGGCCAAACCCGAGGTCCAGCTCACTCGAGTCTTACGTTTCCCCGACAGGAGTCCGGCGAAAAGGAATTACAGGAGGATGAGGAGCGTGACGAGCCGCAACAGCAGCGTGCGGCTGAGCAGGAGAAGGGGGATGGCACGAAGGCCAGCAGCAGCAGAACTTGAAGGCGGTTGACGATGAGCACAAGGAGGATGCGGAGAGCAGGGGGCCGCAACACCAGCATACGGCACAGCAGGGGAACAAGGAGGGGACGTATAACAGTTGTCCGTATGTGGAGGAGTTGCAAGTGTTTCCCTCTGTGAAGGGGAGCTTTCAAAGATATACCCTCTGAGGGGGGATAACTATAAGTAGATGGTGGCATTTCGTTTTGTATATGCAGGTATGGCTCCATGATCTAAAAAAGTGTCACGTCTAGTGCGCAGTTTGTGAAATCTCATCCGCCTGCTTACACGCTGTGGGCGTGTGAGGATACCAGGAGCTGCTCTGCAATACGGTCGGGAATTGTTCCTCAGCGTGTCGACGCGGCGACGCGGCGACACGCTATGCCCTGCAGGCGTGTCGCTCCGCCTCGCGGAACGGGAAGATGGAAAAAGCTCGGCACGTGGACGCCTGGGGACCGCGAAGTGGATAGCGCGGCGCGCCGAAGCGCAGTGGGCCAGAACCTTCGACGCGACCAAAGTCGTGACCGTGCCCCCTGCTCCCGAGGTCACGGTCCCTTGCAAAACACTGTGAGTCTTCGCTCCCGAGGCCACGATGTGTATCCGCGTCCCGAGCTCCCAGCACGGCCCGGGCAGGAAACCAGGGCAACCGACATGGCCCGAGACTTCTCCGAGACAGAAGAAGAGGGCCCCAAGGCGGCCCAAGATCCCCTCTCAGAAGGCCCGAAGAGCCCTAAGAGGACCATGCTCATCTTCATCAATATCATCATCATCATCATCATCATCATCATCATCATCATCATCATCATCATCATCATCATCATCATCATCATCAGCATCAGCATCGTCATCATCATCATCATCATCATCACCACCATCACCATCATCATCACCATCATCACCATCGTCACCATCATCTTCCGCATCAGCATCCACACCATTATCGTCAGCATCATCATCGTCATCACCACTGTCGTAAGCATCACCATCATCATCCTCACCGCCATCATCATCATCATCATCATCATCATCATCATCATCATCATCATCACCATCACCATCACCATCATCACCACCATCATCATCGTCATCGCCATCACATCACCATCCTCATTACCATCACCATCACCATCAACATCATCATCTGGGGAAACCGAAAGGTACCGATACCGCTGCTCCCCATACCTCTCCGCGGGTGTGTTCTGACGAAAATTCGAAGCGAATCCGGCGGTGCCGGCGAGGGTCTCCCAGATGACCCAATAAGGCGAAAACGAGAACTGGCAGCGGATGATCCTCCTGCTCCTCCTCTTCCTCCTCCTCCTCATCATCGTCATCACCAGCATCACTATTATTGCTTCTTACCATCACCAGCATCCTCATCATCATCATTAGCATCAACCACCATCATCATCCTCTCCATCATCATCAGCATCACAATCATATCATGACGTTCGTCGTTTCGGCGCCGAGAGGGGTCCCGCTGGCCGCATCATAGATTCATGTATACGCTGACTACCCCGGCAACCACCCTCAATCTAGATTTGGCAACGCGCCTGACTCACATAGGATTCTCAACTTGCTCGGCCCAACTTCTAATGCAATGACTGCAGCTGTGAATGAAGATGCGGTGATTGGTACACACACAGTTTGCTGCTAGAAAGGTACACTTCCCAACCAAATTCCGCCTTTTATGGCCCATGCTTCCGCGGCTTTGTTCCCGCAGCACCCTCCCCTCCGTCCGCCTGCAAAAAAAAACGTCACGCCGTACATCCCGCAAGTGTTGTGGAAAAGACAAATGCGTAACCCATGAGCGTTGGATGTCCATCGTGCGGTTCGCAAAATCCTCCGCAAGAATGTTTTGCCCCCCAGGAAAATCACTTCATTGGGTCAGCTGAGAGCGTCGCACGTAACCACCCAGCCTCTAAGATGCCCAGCATGCTCCGCGTGATGCGTGTGAACACTGGCCGCAAATACGGCGCGTGGAATCGCACATGGCCGCAGACCATATCTTTCAACGGCTGGCAATCCACGATGACCACGAAATGTCCACAAGCAGTCTCCCACTCAGCAGCCTGGGGCTTTGCATCCGGAGGGGTCGTCTCCTCAATCTGGGCTCGGTTTGGATCTCGGGCCAGCGCTGGCTGCCGTTTCGTCGTCTCCTCGATTCGGCCAGCCTTACCCGGCAAGAGTGGCTGATCCCATAGTTCGCAGGTAGTGTCGATGAAGTGCCGCCCGTGTGTCTTCCAGTCCGCCATGCTGCTGCAACTGTCAATCATAGTATTCCAACCGTGCCTGTACACGAGTACGAACGCACCGTCCCGAAAAGTTCTCGCCCCAAGAAACATTTGCGCGCGACGTCCCCGCTTCCACGAAACGTAACGAACATCCCTGAACGAATACCACCATGCGCGGTCCCCGGCAGACCGGATGGCGCAGGTCGGTGAGCACTTTTCCCTGTCACTCCAAGTTGCCCTGAAAACGTTCCGCAATACATAATGGTGGGCAAACTGGATTGACCACGTGGTGGCCCAGATCAAAAAGCGGATGTTCGCACGATTGTTCTAGCCCCGCCGTGCTTCCTGTGGCGCGCGTTTCATTTTCAACACCTTCTGGCTCAACCGAGCTCCCAGCGCCTCAATGCCAACGCGACTATCCAAGAACTCGAACCGAATACGGCTGAGATGCTTAAGAATTCGGCCCACGCCTGCATCTTGGCGCGAATGCCGGCCGGACCGAAAAACGCTCTGGAATGAGCCCACAGCTTCCGTTCAGCTTTTGATAGGACGCACTGCTGGATCGCCGCCGAACTCTCCGCTCCATCCGACAAGGAACCCGAGCATTCCACGCTGCCCACTCGTTCATGTCGCAAAATTGCGCCAAAAAAGGACGACACTGATATAGAGGATTCTCGTCCTGCCGCGGATCCTCCCCAGCGCGGGGCTATGGAGTAGGCTCCCACTGGGAACTGTGCAAGTAAATGACGTCGCACAGCTCCTGGGTTATAACAGCGATGTGCTCGGGGCAGGTAGCAATGGCCCATATGTTGTCGGCGCGCACCGCACGGTTGCATATCCCGTCGCTCTCCAATGTCTCGAAACCCTTGACGCTGACCGCCCAAGCGCCAACCAGCTGTTCGAGCAACGATTCAAGGAACCACCGCGACACGTCAGGTGTCTGGATTCTGAGCTACCCCCCAACCCTGGCGAAGCCGAATGGGGCTGCGTTCCCGGCGGCGTCGACGGCGACATTGCCCGTTACGGGGCTCACCTCCCGCATCACTGCCCGATAAGCTGATATGGCATACCTCCTTACTCAAGTCCTACTGCCATCGCATCGCGGTCGACGCCGTCGAAGAAAATGGAGATGTCCTGCCCAGCAACCACAATCGGAAGTCCCCACACATGTGCGTCTTCCAATATGGCCCTTCACATTCCGTTGACGTCATCCACGCCAAGGCCCGGTTGAAATCCGCGCGAACGCACCGAACAAGATGGGACAGACTGACGGCACATCTCCTTCAGCACCCTGGCATACCAAGTGGAGAATACGCTAAGCAGGCCGACCCATCGCATGAGATGAAGCGCCGCAGCTGGAACCAGCATGGGAAAATGCCTACGAAGCTAATCATATTCCAAGACCTCGGGTCTGAGCTGAAATGGTCGTGGAATCAATCTCGGGAGAGCTTCCAAATCCATGCGACGAGCGAGCACGGTAAAACTTTGAACATTTCAGCTGCACGCTGGTCTACGCCCCCGCTCTTACCCCTCCGCACGCTGCCCCTGCCCTCCAACACGTCGGAAAGATCGATGTCGGGCTTCTGCCAGCCCTCCGGCGGCTTCCATCCCCATGGAGTGCGAGAGCGACGGGAGACGGAGATGATGCACCTGCCCATTGTTCTCCCGATTCCGGAACCGCTCCTCCCCAAAACGACGCCCGCCCTCAAGCCGCAACGCCGTGTCTGGGGCGTGTACTCCACCCACCTGCACGGTCAGCGGCATGGGCCTTCGCGCTGTCCCAATTCCGCCCCATGCATGCACGCTCTCCGTCGTCTTCTACATCTGCGAGGGCGTCGCACCGCATGCCGATGATCTTCAGGAGTCCCCCGAATCGGGGCGCGTCGAGCACTTTTCAGATCGGCGCTCACCGCGGCTTTGCCCTGCCATCTACGATCGCGGACGGCAGTATGTCCCGCAGCCATGGCAGCTTCCACTGCGACGCCCTGGACATGCCCAAGTAAAGCCGCACCCTCGTTGAACATATTTGACATGCACCTCCTCTGGAAATCCTCGAGACCAGCGCCCCCCAACGGCGCCATCCAATAAGAGATGTTGGCCGGACTTCTGGGAGGTGCGCGCGGCGAAGAAAGCGAAGCCGGCCGGTAACGCGTCGGCGATTGGCCTTCTTGAAGCACGGCAGGCCCCCGCAACCGAACTCCACCTGTCCCTCGGCGCCGCCAGACAGACATGGGAAGTCGATCTGCGCCCGGCGCTTAGCAGCCCTCTTGCGACCGCGCGCCAACAGCTGTTTCCTGAGTGAATCTCCATCGAGTCGGCTCTCCACGCATAGCGGCGGGCTGAAGGCGCCCACGGCCCGCGCGCGGAGCGCACGCAACCACCTGGCCACCCAGTCCTGCGCGCGCGGGGCGCGGGGCGCCGCAGGCGGCGGGACAAGCTGCCCCGCGGCCCCGACAACCCCGCCCCGGAGCGTCAACTTCGCGCCCGCGCCGAGAACTACACCGGGGCGCAAGTTGCGACACTTGCCGCGGGTGCCCCCTACGAAAATGGACGTCTCCCTCAAGGCCGTCGCAGCCCTGGCATTTTCAGAGATGGTCAAGCACGCGAAGTGAAACAAGCATGGCATCGAGAACTAATGCGCAAAACCAGCTATAGCCGAAGCGCAGCTCACGCACAGCAGGCGCCCACGCGCTGGGCGCCAAAATGCTGCACTCATTCGCCTCGTCTGCGAAGACAGTGTAGCCGCTGCGCGTGCATCTGGCGACCTCGCGCCCATTCGCAGCCCGATGGAACAGCGCCACCGCGGAGCCCCCCAGCTCCAGTTTCAAAGTCCGCGCGAGCTTCTCCGCGCACGATGATGATTTACGGCGCGCGTTGCTCCGAGACTGGACTGCCCCCCCCCGCGCGCGCACGGCGCGGGCGGTCGCCGGCGCCCCTAGCGGCGGCGCCAAAACACCTGTAGATCCCAAGAGAGCTCCGTCTTTGTTTTGCCAAAAAGGCCTGGCGCCCGCGACGCCCACGTCACATTCTTGCCCCCCGTGACCGACGCCACCACCCCGGAAAAGGCGCCCATCTGGAAGTTAGACGCCCACTCGGCGCTCACGGCTGCGACGGGGCAGAGGGCCTCCAGGAAACTGAAGACATTGCCGCATTTTGCAAAGCGGGCCTGCGCTGCTAGATGGCGCCCCCCCCGCGCACGCAGTTGCCTGCCGCAATATAAATGTTCGCCCGCAAGCCGAAGAAGCCGCTCCAGTTGCCAATAACCTCCCGCACGCACCGCTGTGCGACCTGGATTTGGGCGACGCGGCCCCCCGGGCCGCTCGGGCCGTTGAGCTCGAGAAGGCCTACTTGCGAGCGCGGAGATTCGGTGGGATGCCCTCGGCGCGAGGGCGGTCGCACCCCAGAGAATCGCTGCCCCTCCACTCGCAGAATCCCACGATCACCATGCTGCCAGGCTGTCACTCGGACGAGGCCCCCGCGGAGCAGGACGCCATGCGATTGAGGCGGGCCTCCGGGCCCATCTGCCTTCTGCCCAAGGTGTCAAGGCGCCCCTCGACCTCGCCGACGCGGGCCCCAATCCTATCCGCAAGCTGCTAGTTGCCCTCCTCGCACGCACCCTTGTGCGCTTGAAGGAAGCGGAGCGCTTCTGGCCGCCCTTCCCGCCGGCCACCGGGCCCGCGCATCCCTGGCCCGCGTTGACTTCGAGAGGCCGAGGCTGAAGGGGCATCGCAAATGATATGGGGCAGCGCGGCGAAAGCACAGCTGAGCGGGTGAGATCCCCCCCCCCCCCCCCCCTACCCCTCATCATCCTTTCCCTCCGCCTCCTCCTCCTCCTTCTCCTCCCCCTCCTCCTCCTCCTACTCATCATCATCACCATCATCGTTATCACCATCAGCACGACTCATCATCATCATCATCAGCATCATCATCATCATCATCACCATCAGCAGCATAATCCTCATCATCGCCAGCGCCAACAACATCATCAGCAGCATCAATAACATCATCATCAACACCATCATATCCACCACCATCATCATCAGCAGCAACATCATCCTGACGGTCATCATCATCACCACCACCATCAGCATCGTCATCATCATCATCACGATTCCCCCGCTCCGCGCCAGCGAGGGGTCGTCGGGCGGAGGCCGCGGCCAGCGCGCGCGGGCGGGGCCCAGGAGCGCCGGGCCCTGGCGGGCGCGCGCGGGCCGCGCGGCCCCGCTCAAGGGAAGACGTTCTCCTGCGCGCCGAAGGGCGCCATCAGCGGCGCTGACCTCGGACGAGGAAGGGGGGCAGAAGGAGGAGAGAGGGCGGGGGCCGAAGCAGCTGCAGACGACCACGACGCGAGAGGTCACCGCCTCGTCGAGGGCGAAGGCGCGACTGGCGGTCGCCCGACCGCGAGCCACCCCCCCCCGCTTGGATAGCACTCGCGCGGCCGCTCCAGAGGCGCTGGAGGCCGCAGCGCTGGGCTCTGCTGTCGCCAAGCATGCCTGCGCCAGCGTGGACTTGGCGCAGCAGAGGACCCGCCGGCGGCTCGCCCGCCCCCGCCCCCGACGGGGACCGCGTCGGCGCGACAAATCACCGAAACCTCGCGGAGGGCGGCCTCGACGACGGGCCGAGGCGCATCCACGGCCGCGCCCGGGAGGGCAGCCACGGTCTGCAGCCGCGCGGCACTCGCGAAGCGACGCGGCGCCGCGAAGAAGCGCCCCGCGCGCGCCGGCGTCGCGCCCCGAGGGCTCGGGCGCTCTCGTCTGCAGACTGGCGCCGGGACGCGGGGCCCGAAGGGCGGAAGGGCGAGGCCCCGAGGGCGGAAGCGGACCGGCGCCGGGGCCCGAAGGTCGGGAAGGCCCCGACGAGGTCGCGGGCTTCAGGGGCAGCCTCCAACCTCGCGCCCCCGTCGGAGCCGTCGCTGGCAGGGCCGCGCTGACCGAGCCGCGCGTTGCGCGGCCCGCGCGAAAGCACGGCGGCGGCCGAAGCCGCAATACCGCGGGGGGCCCCGGGAGCCGAGGATGGATCCAGCTCCACGGGGCCCCGGGCAGGGGCGGCCATCCCCGCGCCCGAGGGGGGCGGAACCGCGGGCCCAGGGGGGGGCCCGCCCCGGGGCCCGTGAGCCAAGCACAACGCGACCAGGCGACCCCACAAGCAAACGGGGTAAGACGCGCGGGAATCCGCCTGGGCAACACAATCAAACCTGGAGAAATCGCCTGACTCCGCTTCAATCAGCCACGCGGGGGGCCCCGAGAGGGTGGCCGCACCGCGCGGTCACGAGTCGGGTCGCCAGCCCTGCGCGCATCAGGCACAGGCCTCCAGGATAAAGGCCTCTCGCGATGATGCTGGGGAGCGAGGGGGATCTCCGGCCGCGAGCGGCGGCGCCCAAGGCGACTTTGGAAACCAACAGCACCGGAACCCGCGCATCGGGGCACCGAACACAACAGTGCTTGCAGAAGCTGTTGTAGACGGCTCTCCAAGATATTCATGTGGCGCGGCGTGCGAAATTCTGATTTGTAGACCAATCGGAACCGCAGGGCATCCGATAGCTCAGTGATCCAGCGCGGGGCGACAGGCGGGCCCAGCGAGGGGGGGCCCAATTCAGCGCGCAGCTGGGCGAGCTCAGACCCCATGGAAGCCCCGCGGCTCAGCGCGGCAAGCAATCGGCGATCGCGCGACGCAGTGCGCCGACCGCCGCGCCCGGACCTGCGACGCAGCTTGGCCGAGAGGCGCGGGCTGACAGGCGCTCGAACAACGCCGCCCCAGACAAGGGGAGCGTCCGCGCCGAAAACCTTGGGGCCATGGCCCGCGCAGAGGTCGGTCGTGGCCGCGAAGGCCAGAACGCGCATGCTCGGAGCTCGCCACGCACGTAGATGGGCTGCCACTGCTCCGCGTCGGCCCCTATCTCGAGAATAGAAGCGGGCGAACGCCGACAAAAGAGGTCGGCGATACGGGAAAACCTGTACCCAACGCCCTACAAGCGACGCCAACACGGCGCGCGTCGAACGACCGACGTACACTGAGATAAGCGCGAGCCTGAACAAGGCCACCGCCCGAACGAGCGGCGCGCACCTTCCCCCTCGGCGCCGACGACGACCGCGCGGGCCGCGCCGAGGATCCGCCCACCTGGGTGCTGGACGAGGCCCACGCTCGGATGCCCGGGGCCATAGGCGGCGAAGACCACCTGATAGCGACGAGACGGGTCGCCAGACCGCGGGGCATCACCTGTTTTTGAAAGCCCGCGATCATCGATATTGAATTTCTCGACGAAAAGGCCGCGCGGAAAATGGGCGCGATGAACAACTTGCTCCTCGGGGCGGAGAACCCCGAACCTACGCGGCACACCCGCATACGCGGAATTGGAGCTCGACAGCCGCATTGCCGCCCATCGCGAGCAGGCACGGGGGCGCATCGAGCCTTTCCAGCTGGGTTCGTTCTGCCTTGCCAGACTTGAAGCAGTCCGCAGGGCGCTGCGCTCGCAACGCATTCCGCTCGGCCCGCATCGGTTGCACCCTAGAAGGCACCATAGAATCCGCGCAGATCATCGCGCGACACAACCAGCCACCCGCCAGGAGCCGGGCCCATGCGGCAAAGCAAGAAGCCATGGCCCAGGCGTTGAGCGCAGCGACTCTTCACCACCGCGGGATTAAGGATCACGCGATCGGAATCGTCGCCCCTGGGGGCACTGACTGCCCCGCGCGACTCGCCCCAAGCCAAGTCCGAGGCTGGGGTCAGAAACGGAGCGCCGCATCAGCCCCACTTCCGAGGAAGCCCCCACAGCCCGCACGAGCCACGTGGGCCCGAGCGCCCCGAAGCTTCACTCTCCGCGCGGAAGGCGCATGACCCCGGGGCCCAGCAAGGCAGGGCGGACCCGAGTCGGAGAGGGGGGGGCGGGATCAAGCGCAAGCGAATAATCCCACTTGACGCGGGGCGCCCCGACCCCGACGTCAAAGGGCTCGGCGCGGGCGGGGCCGCAGGCCGCCGCAGAGGCCAGCGAGCCAGCGCTCGGCGCGCTGCCCAAGCAAACCCGCGCGGGGGCGGGCACGAGGGATGAGGGGGAGAAAGAGGCCTCGAGAGCTGCAACACGGGCGGCCAGACCACGGAGCGAGACCTCGACAGCGTCGAAAGTCGCGAACGCCTGTTCCAGGTCCGCTCGGCGCGGCATCGCACGCCTCCTGGCAAAGAGAGACCGCCGCGCGCGCACGAGCCTCGGGGGGCGCGAGGCTAGGCCCCCCAAGCGTCTGCCAGTGCAGCGCAGTCAAAGCGCGCTGCGCCAGCGCGCGCGGCGCGCTTCAGCCGCCAGCGCCCCCGAGAGCGACCCGTCGACGACGCCGCAGGAGGCTCGCGGGCGGGGGCCGGAGGGCGCGGCCAGGGATCGATCGCGGAGGAAGCACTCCTCGGAAGGAGGAGCGCTCCGAACCCGAGCGCGCCGGGATGAGCGGGAGAGAGAAGCAGGAGAACACCGAGCACCCTGCTCAACCTGGGCCAGCGCAGCGGCCCAGTGGGCGACATCGACGTTCGCGCATGGAGACATGCGCAGCAGCGAGGTCAGTGACGAAGGGCGCGACCTCAGCAGCGGCGCAGGTGGCGGGCGAACCAGCGCCCGCACCGCTAGAGCAAGGAAGAACCACAGATTCCGTCTGGGATCGAGGGGGCTGAAGCGGAGCGAGAGCCGCGACCGCGGAACGCGCATCTCCCTGCGCGGCCGTCGCAACATCGCTGGAGTAGCACATTCCCACGGCCGCGGCTCCGCTCAGCCCAGGCACGCTCGGCGGTCGCAACGTCGCCGAAAACATCAGCTCGTCGCGGCCTCCGCCCTCGGCCGCCGCGCGCAGACAGCGCGGGCCCCCCCCCCTCGGGCCCCGCCGCCCTCTCTCGGGGAGCTACTTCGAGGAAGACTTCCTGCCCTCGGGCTCTACCTTCGGCGGGGTCTTCGACTCGGCTGCCAGGGGGGCCTTCGCCCGCCCCGCTCGCTCGGCATCGAGGCGAGAACGGAAGAACGCATTCTCCTTCACGCAATCGCCCTGAGCCGACAGCCAGCGAGCATCCACAAGCGGGGAGAAAAGCAACTCGGCCCCCCGTTCCGCGCGCATACCTGTCGCCTGCACCGGGGGCGCCTCGAGCCCCGTCGGGAGGCAACCGACTTCCAGGTAACCGCGGCCCCCTGCCAACTGGTCGATGAACATGCACTGGCAGCTGATCAGGGCACCCACCCTGTCTGCGCTCCCGCCTTCGGGCGCGCGCCACAGCTCCGCGCACATTCACGCGACAAGGGCGAGCATCTCGCGCGTCGCTGGGCGGGCCCCCAGCGACTGCGCTCGCGAAAATATTAAGGCATGGCCACGGGGGTGACCGCGGACGGCTCCACCGCCCGAGCCCGAGCAAGGTGAGCCCTCGGGGTGGATCGAACCTCCTGCCCGCGCTGCACCAACACTTGCGGCCGCTCCCCGCGACGAACGACCCCGCGCATCGAGGCCCCAGCAACCCCCCCGCTCGACCGCTACCCCGAGAGTGGCGGGAGCAGCGGGATCAAGAGGGTCGCTGAGCGCCCCCAGACAGGGGCGCGTCGCCGCCGCGGCCTGCCCTGGCCGCTGGAGGGACACCCGAAGACACGGCAACGCCAGCTCCTAAGTGGACTCTGGGGCGCTGCTCGGGCGAGGCCCGTCTCCCGCGACGCCCCCCCCGACGCAGTCGCCGACCCCGTCGAGCATAGCCGGCCTCGGGGGGTCAGGGGCGGCGGCGGCGCCAAGGGCGGCGGAAGAGGGGGACGCGCGCTCACGGGCACCCCTTTCCCCACGCCGTCGCCACTGCCGACTCAGGCGCCGGGGCGCGGCTCTGGACCCGCTGCCGGGGGGGCGGCGACTGCGCCAGCATCGCCTGCAGGTCCCCCTGAGGAAAGCCCACGCGCGCCGCCTCGTCCGCGAACAGCCGGGGCGCCTCGACGCGCGCCCCCAGCGTGCACAGGCGCGCCCCCAGAGGCGGAGCCACCGACTGGGCCGCATTCGCGGCCATCAGCCGCTGGATCTCCAGCTGGATCTCTGCGCGGGTCATAGGCGCACCCTTGCCCAGAGCCGCGGCGACCGCCCACCCCACCCTGCACGGGGGCGGGCTTCGCTCGCGCAGGGTATCGACTGAGCGCCGAGACGAGCCCGCGGCGGAGGCAGAGGCACCGCTGGCAGCGGAGTGTTTCGCACGGGGAGGGGGGGCGCTCCTCGGCGTCGGCGTCGTCTTCCCCCTCGCCCCCTGCGAACTCGTCCGCGGAGTAGTAGGGCGTTGCCCTTTCCAGGCCGGGGGGCGCCTCCTCCCCGTCCATAGGCGCAGCGCCGCGGATCGCGACGTAGCCGCCGCGCAGGCCGACGACCCCCGAAAGGCGCGGCCAACCCGCGCGGTCACGGGAAAATCCGAACGGGACAAGACGCGGGCGAGACGCCGCGCCGAGCAATGGCACGCTGACTGCGTGGAAGGGGCCGACCAGCCCGCTGAACCCCTCCGCCTCCGCCAAACTGAAAAGTTCGGCTGAGCGAAAAGACCCAGGCAGTGCCAGCAAGATGCCCCCAGGCCGAGTCGCCAAGGGGATCGCGGCGTAGCTCACTTCGCCCTCGTCCAGCCGCCAGCGGTCGTAGCGCGACGCTGCCGGGGACGAGAACGGGTGAAGGTCGGACCAGAGCGGCCCGTCGGGGATGGCGAACACCCCCGACGCTGAAGCGTCGCCCGCCATGGCGGTTGGCAGGCTCGGGGCGCGCTGGCCGCCAGCCAAGCTCAGCCGTGATGAGGCGCAGCGACTGGGCCTCGTGCCAAGGCCCGCGCTCGCTCCTAAGCCTGCGCGCCTGAGCCTGCGCGCCTGGGAACGCTGCGGGCCGCGACCGGGGCCCCCAAGCGGCTGCGATCGACGCCCGCGCGCGCGGGAGCCCTGATGACCCCCGCCAGCGGGCCACCAGAGCCCCGACGCAACAGCCTACGCAGAGGCTGCAGGCGGCAGCGGTCACCAACAGGGCCACCACCGACGAAAGCAGCAGAGGACTCACCCCGCTGCTCAGGTCCACCGCCAGCCCCAGGCAGACGGTAGGGCAGGCCGCACCTGCAGCGTCGGGGGTGCAGTATATACCCTCCGCCGCTCAGGTCGGCCTGAGCAGACCACGCGGACCCTGCGGAGGAGCCGGCGCAGCCCGCGAGAGGTGCCAGGGGTTGGCCTACAAGACGCTCGTAGGGCGCGGCTCGCAAACCTTGGAAGAGCACCGCCCCCGCACCCTCAATGGCGGCCTGGGCAAGCGCCTGCATAAAGCGCCCGCCCAGGGATGCCACGCGAGGATTCAGGGCCGAAGCCGCTGCAGACGACCACGACGCGCGCGGGCAGAGAGAATAAGAGAGAGCACCGCGTTCATCCTCCTCCTCCTCCTCCTCCTCCTCCTCCTCCTCCTCCTCCTCCTCCTCCTCCTCCTCCTCCTCATCATCATCATCATCATCATCATCATCATCATCATCATCATCATCATCATCATCACCAGCAGCAGCAGCAGCAGCAGAATCATCATCATCATCATCTTCTTCTTCATCTTCATCATCGTCATCAGCAGCATCAACATAAGCAGCATCATCATCAGCAGCACCACCACCATCATCATAATCAACATCATCATCAGCATCATCATGCTCATTATCATCAGCATCATCATCAGCATCAGCATCAGCATCGTCATCAGCAGCATCAACATAAGTAGCATCATCATCAGCAGCATCATCACCATCAGCATCATCCGCATCATCCTCATCAGCATCAGCATCAGCATCATCATCATCATCAGCATCATCATCATCAGCAGCATCATCATCGTCATCATCGTCATCGTCATCGTCATCGTCATCGTCATCGTCATCGTCATCATCATGCTCATTATCACCATCATGGCTCTCCCATGCCTGGAGCCAGGAGGTGCCACACGTGACGGCCTCCCGTGTCCCCTCGAACAGGCGCCACCCAAAGTGCTGGGCTGGCACGTCGGCGGAGCGTGCCGCAGGCAGCCGGGCATACAGATGTCACGTCTGGTGCGCTATTTTTGCTAAACCCGCCAACCCTCGCTTGCTGGGGGACGACATGAGAATCACAACCCACCCCAACCCCAACCCCCCGCCAGGACCCTCCCTCCCGACCTGTGTGAGACAGTTGACTGTCCCCCTCCCCCGCTCCCCCTCCCCAGGGGTCCAAAATCCTCTTCTAGGGGGGGGGTATGGGGGGGGGGCGGGAGGGCAGAGCTCGCCAACGCACCCCAGAGGCTTCGTTGGAATCGCAATTCCTGCCGGTGGCGGGGGCGACTAGGGCGTGACAGCCGTCCACGGCTGCTGCCGGGCGCGATCGCATGCATGGCTCCTGGGGCCTGCTGGGCAGTCTGGGGGTCTTCTGCACATGGCGGGCCCTCGTAAGATATCAGGGCGCTCTCGTGAAACTTTTTGGGGCCGTCTTGGGGGCCTTTCTGGAGGGTCTCTCGGGTGCCTCTTGAGGGCCTCTGGCGTTCTCTTGAGCCGTCTGGGGGCGTCTTGCCCTCTGGGACCCTCTGGGGCCGTCTTGGCGCCGTCTTGGAGCTATGTGGGCCGTCCGTGACCCCTCCGCATACCCTCTTGAGAGGTCCTGGGGGCCTGCTACTCCGGGGACCCTCTGGTCCACAGATTCGCGTGCAGCGGATTGACCGCGCATCGGAGACGCTTGAAACAAATACACGGAGCCTCGAGACTGGCAAGCAATACCGGTTCCAGGCATTATCCCTTCCTCCTCCTGTCTGCTTCTTCTCTCCACCCTCCACCCTCCGTATTCCTTCCAGCCCTGCTCTCCTTTCCCCTGTTTGGGGGGAAACCAGAAGGTACCGACCCCGCTACTCCCCAGACCTCTCCTGGGGCGCGTTCTGAGCAGAATTTCGAAGCGAATTCAGCGGTGGCGACGAGGGCCTCCAAGGAAGCCCAAAAGGGGGAAAACGAGAGAATGGTAGCGGTATGGGTACCTTTTCCTCCTTTGATGTTTTCTCGAGGCCAAGCACGCGGACCGCCGCCAAGCCGCCGCCGCTGCCACCCGTCCTCCTTCACGCCTGTTGCGGGCGACGGCATCGAGGCAGCCGATCCCGAGGTCCCCTGGCCACGCGCGCACCGCGGAGCCCAGCGCAGAGCTCGGGGCGATCCTCGTTGTGGCATGCTGCTTGGGCGTAGAACCAATCGGCGATGATCCGACGAGGGCAAACTGCTCCGAGCATGCGAAACTGGTTCTGCTGACTGCCATGGAGTAAGAGCCCTTGGATAATCCCAGACTCGAATGAGAGCGGCTTCGAATCAGGGTGATGTTGAGACCACAGGTGCGGGCATAGCGACTCACTATCTGCACACACACACACATACACACATGAATTGGTATCTGCAGGCACGTGCGACTGTATTACATCGCGTCGGGATGAGGTGGAAATTTCACCGCCCTCTGACACAACTCATCACGTCCTGCCATATCACATCGCACGCTGCAGAATTACACTGCGTCTGACTGGAGGGGAGGCTGGGGGGTGAGAACCAAGTAACCCGAACTGGGAGATCGGTTTCGGTTCGTGTCACGCGTGCGGCGGAAGCGAAGCTGCGTGAGTGCGACGATGTGCCAGCGGAACTGGGGCCAAATCGTAGAACAATTTTCTCCTCTGGCTGCGCGGTTCCTCGCCGGGATTGTCCCACAGCTGTCCCGTGTCCCGTGTCCCGTGGGTTGTCCGGTGGCTGTCCCGCGGTTTCCCACAGGTTGTCCCACGCGTTGATCCCGCGGGTTGCCCCGCGGGTTGCCCCCGCGACGAAGATCCATGGGCTGGTAAATGGTGCTGTGGGTGGCTCAAGAAATCGATCGCGAGATCGGAAGACAGAGGACGATAGACAGACTCAGACTGGTACATATACATGTGTGCGAACAGTGAGAACGATCGATAGTGAGATCTTTGGATAGATAGTGAAACCGATGGGTACCAGTAGATTGTGAAATGGACGGGTAGGTAGTGAGATTGGTAGGTAGCCAGGTCGACAGATAAGAGATTCGTAGCGTGCGAATCCGATCGGACGCAGAGCGCAAACAGGAAGCTGCGTCCATGCCCTCCCCCGAGCTCCTCATCACCCGAAGGGTTGTCTGTGAGGCACATCCGTTGTATCACTGGTGAACGCTTCGAACGATCATGCCGTTGCTGGAATCCATATCCTACGAACCGACGCCGCTATGAGGCAACCGTCCTGCCATGTGCCACGCCCATGCCCGTCGTCGATCCCAACTTGCGGTGGAGATTCACGCGTCGATTGCGAAGGATCCCGCACAGAACTCCCAACCCAGGGGCTCCGCGCATGCGCCCCTGCTCGGGCACCTCTTCCGTCACTTCTTCTGCTATCCTCCAGCCCCCGCCCCGTTACCGGAGCCTGTTATCACAAATGTGCCTCCCGCTTGATGCCCCCCAGGCTGGCGTACACGCGGGCAGACCGTACGGCAGCTGAGCCAGTCCGATCCAAGGCGGGCGGGCAGGCCCAGACATATGCTAAACAAGCAGGGGGGAAGTACACACCCATAGCGAAAACATGTGACCACTCCCTGCCTCTAACTTGTGCTGGCTGTGGCGGGAGTGCACAGACAGAGACCAGATGCATGATCGCAGTCCAAAAGTGTGGCTGGTGCTTCTAACTTGTGCTGGCTGTGGCGGGAGTGCACAGACAGAGACCAGGTGCATGCTCGCAGTCCAACAGCGTGGCTGGTGCATGGACGAGAGCGCACTTCCCGACAGAGAAGTGGCTGGAGCCCCAGCGCCAGGAGGTGAATGAATGAAGTCAACCTGAAAGGTGCCACGGAAGCACACGGTTCGCTTCTGCAGAATAGAGATGTATTGCTCCCATGTCTCAAAGACAGTTGAGCGCCTGCGGCAGGCTGCTGCATGAGAGGCATAGCGAAACTTTCTGAGATGTCAGAGGAGAGAGCGGCTCGAAAACACATTTCGGACGGTCGTCAGGATCGGCCCCAACGAGCCCGCCGCCTTGTCAGGCGTGTTCGCCATCTTCGCTCTCTTTGCGGGTGGCGTGGTCGCCTGCCCTGCTGCGGCAGACCGCACCCCATTATCCTCTGCCATCCTGCACATCGCTCAATGCTGCCCACTGCCTTCGCCCCGCCCCCCGCTTCGCTCATCCTCCATCGCTCTTCTCTTTCGTAGGTGGGGTCGGAGCGAGATGACTGACAACATGGGGACGTTTGAAAAAAAGCAAGGCAGCCATGATTGCATTGTTCATCGGAGAATGCCTTGGAGGCGCGGGGGAGATCCAGCCACTCAGCCACTACCCTGGATGGCATAGAACTGCACGGCCGTATCGAACGCTCGCACTGTTTATTCGTCATCGCGTCACCCCTCCTTTCATATTCGTGAGACGGCATTGGACGCAGTGTGAAAGGAGGCCCTGGCCAGTCCAGGAACACACGCGCATCACAACGCAGTAGCGCCAGCCAGAACTATGCCAGCTGCGCAAGGCCCAAAACAGTGATGCAATTAAGTGCGCAGGCAAGCAGGCAGGCAGGAAAATGCATCAGACTCAAGCAAACGCAAGCTCTAAAAACGAAAGCGATCTGAAGTTCGATTCTTGAGACCGTGGGTCCCGACCGCCCTAAATTAAGCCTGCCCCACGGGCCACATTTGTGCAGATCCTCCGCACAGGTAGCTCGGGTAACCAAGAGTAGTTGCTTGTTTTATTTCTGTTCCTCAAGATAAACCCATACGACGATAAAACCTGCATGCTTCCCAACGGATGGCAAGGGGGCTCCACAATGCAAGCACGCTCCGAAGAGAAGTAGGAGGCCGGAGTAGAGGAGGAGGACACGGAGAGCAGACACACGTCAGGCGGCAAAGACGAGCTCACGGGCAAAACCGCCAGAGGCGAGCCCAAGCAAAGACCTGTGTTCCAGGATAATGAACCACGACGCTGTGTGGAACCCCCCAGGGCCCATACGGCCACAAAAATATATCCAGCACCACGGGAGACAGACAGGCAAGGCACGGGGCAGGGAGGAGGGAAAGAAATAGGAACAGCGCAGAATATGTAAAGCAGATATCGCGACGTGTGCGGTAGGACCATGCCCAAGTCCCAAACACGCAGGGGGCGGGGGAAGGCGGAGGCAGACAGAGAGAGAGAGAGAGAAAACAAAAACAAAAAAAAAGAAGAGTAAGTCGAAACAACTAGGTGTGTAGTAGCTCCGCTGCGAGTGGAGACGGCCCCGCCCGGACACGAAACGGAGGCGATCCCAAAAGGGGGAGCCAGCGCCTCATGCTCGCAGTGGCCAGGCAAAAGCGCCATCCCGATTATCGAAACGTCACGTCCAAGGAAACAAAAAAAACTGCATGAGAGGAGAGGGTAGAAGGGAGAGCCTCAGAAGCCGACGTCGGCGAAAAGGTACCCGTCGTGCTGCACTTGGGGCACCTGGTACCCGTCATGCTACACCACGTACCTGTTGTCCTGCACATACCCTTGCTGCACCTTGTGCCCATCGAGCTGCACCTGGTACCCGGTGTGCTGCGCCAGCGCTGGATGGAAGGTGCTGAGTTCGAGCGTAACGGTCTGGACGTCCATTCGCCCAGGGAGACGCAACACGGTAGAACCAGGCTAACGATAAATCCCACCGAACTGAGCACCAAACAAATATATATATATATATATACACACATATAGATAGGGTGTTGGGGGGGGGGGGGGGCACGATTTGCCCGCCCTCCCTGTTTCGAAATAGCACTGGCGGATGTGGAATTGGAGCGACTGTGAGCACAAGGAGACATGGAGCCGGAGTCGGAGCTAGAGTCCAAGGCGGGGTGGAAAGCGCGACCAGAGCGTTCGAAACTATACCCATCTTCCTGAGAGCTGTAGAACAGGATGGTTTCGTAAGCGTTAGGCATTTCAGCGCGTCGTTGACCAACAACTTCAGATGGGCTCATACGCCAGTCCGCCGCAGCCCTGGTATCAGAGCTGAAATCGGAGGCAAGGTGGGACTGGCGGCCAAATCCGGACTCGGAATTACAATCCGAGCCATCGTCGAAACCTGGTGGAAGTAGGACAGGGGCTGGAATCGGAAATGTCGTAATTTGGAGAGGGGTTTGAAGTAGCAATCGGCAGAAGAGCTGGAGCTAGAGTCCAAGCCAGCAATACTTCCAGCATCATCACTCCTCCGCTCTGTTCCTCCTCACTGTGTCGCAGGGACTCGGTTCAAGTTTACAGGTTTTCGTGGAGAACATTTTGTCACCCTGTCACATGTTCTCAATTCCTCTTGGGCTGTCTTGGAGACCTCTCGGGCCGTCTTCGGGCCATCAAACTTCTGAAAAAAAACAAACTGGCTCGAAAATCACCCAAAAGGGAAGGCGGAAGGGCTTTCTGACCCTGGGCGCCGCTGGGATCCTCCCGGAACCCTCCCCCCGGACCGCCCCCCCCCCTCCTGGCGGGCAAGGAGCCAGGGGGAAAAATAGACCCCCCTTCGACTCGATTGCGACCTGGCTCGGCCCGCCTCGGGTGGGGAGCCAAAGGTCGCCGCCGGGACGGGGACGCGTCGACTCAGAGAGTGTCCCCCAGGGATCACCCCAGGACGACAGGCCCAGAACCCTCCCCCCACAGCCGCCGGCAGGGTCGGCGCGCCATCGTGCGCACCTCTCCGAGGGAGGGCCCCGGCGCTCCCCCCCGTTCCACGGCCCGCCCGCTGTCCCCCCGCATCTGCCCTGCCTCTCCTCCCCGGCCCTCGTGTGTGTGGAGGCCTCCTGGGTGGGGCCGGGCTGGAGAGATGGGGTCGGTGGATCGAGCCGCATCGCCGATGCATCGGCGATGCATCGGCGATGCACCGGCGATGCACCGGCGGTGCACCGGCGACGTGGGCGATGCATCGGCAGCGTCGACGTGAAGCAAGCCGCATGGGCGATGCATCGGCGATGCGGCGCGATCCTCCGACCCTCTGCTCCGCCCCCATCCAGGCGGCCTAGATTGTGGGAGGGGTGCAGGTGGGGGGCCAGGCGGTGCGGGAGAGGGGCCGGTAGCATCACGGCGGGGCGGGCCCGGAGCACCCTCGCAAGCTCTGCAGCAGCATTCGTCCCACTGCAGGGCTGGGAAGTGGAAGGCTGGGAGGGAGCTCAGGGGCGATTGTTCGCGCAGGCGCGTGGACTCGGACGACCGTCTCGCATGGGGCATATTCGAAACTCTGCAAGCTGGACGCGCCCCGCACGCAGATCACAGCGCCACGGTCTAGAACCCACTGGTGTTTCAACACGCTTGCTCGAAATGCTCGAAATAACACTCGTCTTCACTGGTGTTGCACATAAGTGTTAGAAGACAACTGCTTTCCAATGGTTTGACACGTGATCATCCAGCTGTGGTCCAAGCTTTGTCCTTTCTACAACCCCCATAGGGGCGGTTCTCAGCAGCTCGTGCACTCGCATGCTGTGGCAATCGCATCGGTGCCCCCCGCTTGCTTCACTGCAATCGCAATGTTTGGAAACCCCACATGCGCCAAACTCATCGGAAGGTGTGACAACCACACCTGCTCTCGACTGTGCCCAATGCTGTGTCCAATTGATTTCTGCGTATTTGTCGAACGCAGTTGCTCAGCGCATTGACAGGTACATTCGCATTTAGGTACGCTTGATCAGCACACTGGCGCATAGCATTCGCTAACACATTGGTGATACAGATCCGTTGTCCCATGCCGCTTGCCCCATACTTCGAATGATAGGTTCCCAACGTTGTTGCTCACATACCTTACTCGATGGGTATGAGCCTGGGCACGCAGGTGCCACTTCATCCCCTAGATATGAACACACGGCATGGTGTGATCGTTATCTTGGTGACCCCCTCGGCACGGCAGCCACAGCCCCCCCACCCCCACACACTGTCCAAGCCAAGAAACTACGGATCTAAGGCTTGGCGAGGGCAGGCTGGAGGTGCGAATCCCACCAGCCCTTCAGGGCGTGAGTAGTTTGGGAAGTTTCTTCTTCCAACCCCCCTCCTTCCCTTTCGGGGAGAGGTTCCTGACCTTTCCCTGTTCACACACACCCCCTCCGCCAGGCGACCAGCAGCAAACCAGGACCAATGCGAGCAGCCCCCCCCACCATCCCTGTCAAAAAACAATGTACAATCCACGTTGGGGCGAAACCTCGGGTCATGATCGGGGGGCGCGAGCACTTCGTATTGTTTCTTTTGGCAGGACGGCGGGGGTTTCCGCATATTGCCTGCTGCGCGCAAGGCCAGCATCCCCGTCAAAAAAACCATACAACATCCACTTCGAAACAAAATCTGGATCATGCGCGGGCACCCCGCGATCACTGTGCATTGGTTTTTGATTGTGACGGCGGGGGTGGTGGCGTTTTGCCTGCTATGTGCAGGCCCACCAGACGCTATGATGGCCACCCGGCCACGATTGCGCACTTGTTTTCGACAAGGGTGGTTGGGGCCGACACGTTTCCCGATGTGTACCGCCACGTGCGCAGGCGCAGCTGGCACACTCTGCGCGTGCCCCGAACGTGGCGCACCCGGCGCGGCCGGAGCATGCGGCACACATGGCGCACGTGGATCACGTGGCGCATCTGGCGCGCCAGGCGTGCCTGGCACGCTTGGGCTACAGGGGTGTGCCTCGCGCACCTTGCGCGTGTGGCGCGCCTGGCACGCCTGGCGCACCTCGCCGCAGCATTGCGCACAAAGGGTCCGTTTGGCTTCCCATTAGCTGCCCATCCAAAGACTACCGCGGAACACGCTGCGGCTCGCGTGCTACTGATGTGCTCGGAGGGCGGGTGGGAATGAGCGAGACGGCTTGCGGGCAGGAGGCCTCCCCCTCTGGACTTCGGGGCGTTTCGCGAGGGGTTGGAGCGTCCAATATGGCCTTGTCGAGGAAGCCAAAACCATTAAGCTTACGAAGGTGTTGGCCACATGTTGGCCTCTTGGGGGGAGGGGGGGGCGCGCAAATTGAGGAGCTCCCCTCCTTTGACCGATCTCCTCCAAGATGGCCCCCGACGCTCTCAAGGGTGCCCCAAGAGGGCCCCAAGAGGTGCCCAGGAAGGCATTCGTCAGTTTATGGGTTTCCCACACTTCGGAATTAGGCATGCGAGGTATGGGAAACCTGAATCACTAAGAAAAACACACATTTGTTGTAGTGATTCTTCGCAAAGTATGGGAAACCCATGGCTGGACGACTGCCTGGGAACCCCTGGGAGGGTAGAATTACTTGTCGTGGTTGCAGGCGTCCCGTAATTCGGAATCGCCACGAAAAATAGTTTCTTGTTGTTGTGATTCGCGGCTTCCCATCATCCTGAATGATGGGAAACCTGGAACCACCAGGAAAAAAGTGATAAGTCCAGGTTCCCCATACTTCGATTATAGGAAACCTGGAACTCGAATTATGGGAAATCTCGAATCACCACGAAAGCCCTCCCTTTTTTCTAGTGAGCCCCAATTTCCCATACTCCCGAAGTATGGGAAACGTGGAACCACCACGAAAAACATGTTTGTAGTGATTCCAAGGTTCCAATAATTCGATTCTGGGAAACCTGGAATTCAAAATAAGGAAAACCTGGAATCACCGCGAAAAACACCAAGTTTCCCGCAATTCCGACCCCACAACAGGACCCTGTGACAGCCAACTGACAGCCAAGACGCCACAAAAGGACTCCTAAAGCTCTCGGAAGAAATCCGAAACCTCCTCCTCCTCCTCCTCCTCCTCCTCCTCCTCCTCCATCATCATCATCATCATCATCATCACCACCACCACCACCACCACCACCACCACCACCACCACCACCACCACCACCACCACCACCACCACCATCATCATCATCATCATCATCATCATC
>CAUYUJ010017490.1:56149-70383 GCA_963575745.1 Prorocentrum cordatum | reverse complement strand
ACTACTACTACTACTACTACTACTACTACTACTACTACTACGACTACGACTACGACTACTACTACTACTACTACTACTACTACTACTACTACTACTACTACTACTGCTACTACGACTACGACGACGACGACGACGACGACGACGACTACTACTACTACTACTACGACTAATACTACTACTACTACTACTACTACTACTACTACTACTACTACTACTACTACTACTACTACTACTACTACTACTACTACTACTACTACTACCACTACGATTCGCATTCGTATGTTCCTCTTCTCTCGCCTCCTCCTTCTCCTCCCCCTCTGCGGTTCCTCCTCCTCCTCCTCTTCGGCTTCCTCCTCCTCATCATCCTGCTCCTCCTCCCCCTTCTCCCCCTCTCTGGCTCCTCCTCCTCCTCCTTTTCTGATGTTCGCATTCTCATTCTGATCAATAAAAGTACCATTATTCTGATCATCATCATTATTAGTATTATGAATATTCCTCGTCCTCCTCCTCCTTCTCTTCCTCCTCTTCCTCCTCCACCCCGTGCCGAATACCACCCAACTTCCCTGGTGCTCGAGTGGTCGGGGCCGCACGGGGCGGCCTTGAAGGGCTCATCCTGAGCCCGACGAGCACCCCGACCACGAGGGCCAGAGAGTGGGGGTCGGGGCGACAAGGACTGCTGCACGACTGGCGCGAGCCAGGAACCAAGTCCCTGAACGGGGAGCGGGGGGCCAAGCATAATCACATACTGCAGGACTGGTTCCTCCTCCTCCTCCTCCTCCTCCTCCTCCGTCCTCCTCCTCCTCTCCCCTCCTCGTTTGGCCGCTCCTCCGCCCAAGCCCCAGCTGGCCCGCTCCACTACCTTTTCATTCCTCCTCTCTAGGATATTGGGAATTCTGCCAGGAGTGCGGGCTAACGCTATGCATAGCATACCCAACTAACTCGCGGCCATTTGTTTCGGCCAGCCCGACTCAACATTCACGGCATCACGGCAGAATTCCTAACACCCGCAGCGCCGCACCTGTTTAGGCGATGGCCAGCATCGCTGGAACTCTGCCAAGGCCGTGGGCTAAGGCTACGCACCGCATACCCAATCAACCTGCGGCCCGTTGTTTCGGCCAGACCGACTCAATAAACAGGGCTGGATTATAGGGCGCGCGCTGGTAGGCAATGTCCCAGGAATTCTGCTGGGACTGTGGGCTAAGGCTACGCACAACATGCCCAACTGGCTCGCGGCCCCTTGCTTCGGCCAGCCCGACTCAACCTCGCGGCAGGACTCTTGGCGCCCGAAGCGTCGCACCTGTTTAGGCCAGGTCGCTGTGCGCACCTCCACTCCACTTGTCCTGCTCGTCTCCAGGTGGGGACCTCGGCCGGCCGGCCTTCGGTCGAGGCTGCATCTGCGCGCCCGCGGGCGAGGAGAATCGCAGGCGCGGGCTCCAGCACAGAGCGCGTACTAGGCTAACAATCATATTAAGTAGGATAACAGCTTCGGCAACATGCGGCAGTACACGTGAGGTCCCAGCAATGTTAATCTCACGTTGTTCCATGAAGTGCGTTGCATCGCGCTCCGAGGTGTCACTCGGCACGCAGACGCACTTGCTGCGCGTGGAGCTGCCTAAGTGCAGCAAGATGTGGGGGCCTCTTGGTGCCTTCTTCGCACGCAGACGCACGTGCTGCACTTGACGCCGCCTGAATGCAGCAAATGTTGGGAGCCTCTTGGAGTCTTCTTCAGCACTTTGCGTTGCCTGTTGCTGCGCTGCATCGCATCGCGAAGCCTAGCAGCGCCTCGCTGCCACAAAATCTAGACCCAAAAGGCTTCGAGGAGGGGCAGGATTTGTCCGCCCTGACGGGCGCGGCAGCAGTGGCAGGGCAGTAGAGCAGAGCGCAGCATTATCATGGGCGATATCCTCCCTTTCAGCGTGCTGCTTCAGCTCTGGCAAGAGTTGGAAGCGCCCGAGAGCCAGGCCACCTCCTCTTCCTCCGCATCGTCCTCCGCCGCACCCCCCCCCAGAGGGGATGGGCTGCCCGCGGTCGCAGGCGCGGCCTTCAGCTGAGACCCACGCTTCGTCTCACCGCGGTTTAGCTTCATTCACTTCGCCTTGCTACTGTTAGCTCTCTCTGGCAACCTGCGCCGGGGCGTGGCGGAGCCACCCCCATCCCCCCCCCCCTCCTGCCACGCCGACCTCAAAGGCCCAATTCGGCATGCACCCGCACGAATGGCGTTAGCCAGGACGGCTGCCCGACTGGCGCTAGCCAGGACCAAGGTCCCTCAGCGGGGCAAGGGGCGCCAAGCATAATCACGCATTGCAGGACTGGCTCTTCCTCCTCCCCCCTCCTCCCTCCTTCGCCTCCTCCTCCTCTCCCCTCCTCGCTTGGCCGCTCCTCCGCCCAAGCCCCAGCTGGCCCGCCCCACTGCCTTCTCACACCCCCTCTAGGACCTTGGGAATTCTGCCAGGACTGCGGTTTAAGGCTATGCACAGCATGCCGAACCAGCTCGCGGTCCGCTGTTTCGGCTAGCCCGACTCAACATTCACAGCGCGATTCCTGCCACCCGCAGCGCCGCACCTGTTTAAGCCAGGGTCGGCATCGCTGGAACTCTGCCAGGGCTGTGGACTAAGGCTACGCACCGCATACCCAATCAACCTGCGGCCCGTTGTTTCGGACAGACCGACTCAACAAACAGGGCTGGAGCTCAGGGATTAAAGGGCGCGCGCTGTTAAGCAATATGCTGGGAGTTCTGCCAGGACTCTGGGCTAAGGCTACGCATGGCGCACCCAACTAGCTCGCGGTCCGTTGTTTCGGCCAGCCCGACTCAACATTACGCCAGGATTCTTGGCATCCGCAGCGCCGCACCTGTTTAGGTTTGGTCGCTGTGCGCACCTCCACTCCACTTTTCCTGCTCGTCCCCCCCAGGTGGGGACCTCGCCGGGCTCGTCTTCAGTCGAGGCTGCAGCTGCGCGCCCGCAGGCGAAGAGGTTCACAGGCGCGGGCTCCCGCACAGAGCGCGTACTAGGCGAACGGTCCCACATGGCGCCGACTAAGTGAAGCCATATGTGGGGGGGCCTCTTGGAGTCTTCTTCGCACGCAGGCGCACTTGCTGCACTTAGCGCTGCCGAAGTGCAGCAATTGTTGGGGGCCTCTTGGAGCCTTCTTCAGCACTTTGCGTTTCCAGCTGCTGCGTTGCATCGCATTGCGTAGCCTAGCAGCGCTTCGTTGACACCAAATCTAGATTCCAAGGACTTCGAGGAGGGGCAGGATTTGTCCGCCCTGTCGGGCATGGCAGCAGTAGCAGGGCAGTAGAGCAGAGTGCAGTATTATCATGGGCGACATCCTCCCATTCAGCGCGCTGCTTCAGCTCCGGCAAGAGTTGGAAGCGCCCGAGAGCCAGGCCACCTCCTCTTCCTCTGCTTCGTCCTCCGCCGCACCCCCCCCAGAGGGAATAAGCTGCCCGCGGTCGCGGGCGCGGTCTTCAGCTAAAGCCCACTCTGCGTTTCACCGCGGCTTAGCTTCATTCGCTGCGCCTTGCTCCTGTTAGCTCTCTCCGGCAAGCTGTGCTGAGGCGTGTCGAATCCATCCCAATCCACCCCCCCTCCTGCCACGCCGACCTCCCCACCATCCCCCAGCCATGGGCCACCCTCCACCGCGCTCCTCCAGACACCCTGTTGCAAGGTGCTGGCTGCAAACCTGTGGAGGCCCCCGCTCAAGGAGGGCAGGGGGGCCTCTCATGTGCGCGGCAGGGGTCGGCTACTCTAGCGTCCGCCGGTTTTGCCATCTGCACGCAGACGCACTTGCTGCACTTAGCGCTGCCGAAGTGCAGCCACATGTGGGGGGGCCTCTTGGAGCCTTCTTCGCACGCAGGCGCACTTGCTGCACTTAGCGCTGCCTAAGTGCAGCAATTGTTGGGGGCCTCTTGGAGCCTTATTCAGCACTTTGCGTTTCCTGTTGCTGCGTTGCATCGCATTGCGTAGCCTCGCAGCGTCTCGCTAGCACCAAATCTGCTGTTCTGAACCCCTTGCGAGAGTTTTCCGAGGACGCACGGGGCGCCACTGAGGGCGCGCTTTCCCCGCGCGCCCGAGAAGCACCTCTGAATATCCTGCATGTGGCAGGGCTGCCGCCGCAGTAAATACGCCCACCAGAGCCCTGACCTGTTGCCAGGGAACTCTCCCCCATCCGCCGCAGGCCTGCAGTGGCTGCAGGGCGACCGCGGCGCAGTCCAAGTGGACAGCACTTCCCAGCTGGCCCGCCTTCCTCGTCGGTCCACTCGAACGAAGGATTGCCAAAAAACGAAGGATTGCAAAAAAAACCGAAGGATTGCAGAAAAAACCAAAGGATTGCATAAAAAAAACAAGGATTGCAAACAAAAACCTCCCTTGAACGAATGGTTTTTTGCAATCCTTCCCCTCTCCCCAGCGTGACATCCCCCACCGCTCTTTCCCTCCTTCCTCGAGCTCCCGCTCCGCCGCCCGTCTGCTAGGCCCGATTCACTGCCTCCCCCGTTCCCCCTCTCTAAGGAAACGCATCAACCTGGGAAAACTTCCGCCTCCCCCCTTCGCAACACTTCGCCCCTGCTCGTCGGCACCTCCCCCCCCAAACTTCGGGGGAGGGCAGGGTCGGTAAGCCGCCAGAAGGTGGCTGCTGCGACCGCTACGCGCAGACTGCCGTCCTCTAGGAAACCGTACTGGGGGTTGCTAGCCCAGGCTGGCCCCCATCTAGCAAACCCCACAGCAGGCTGTGAGCTGGGGGGTCCCCAAGCAAAGAGTGCCCCCCATCAACAATCCCGCGGACTTTCCTGTTTCACAGAGTAACTGTTAATGGTAGAACGCTCGCAGACCTGGAAACAAGGTCAGTGATCCTCCTCCTCCTCCTCCTCCTCCTCCTCCTCCTCCTCCTCCTCCTCCTCCTCTTCCTCCTCCTCCTCATCATCATCATCATCATCAGCATCATCAGCAGCAGCATCCGCATCATCATCATCATCATCATCATCATCATCATCATCATCATCATCATCATCAGCATCATCATCATCTTCATCATCATCATCATCATCCTCATCAGCAGCAGCATCAGCATCAGCATCAGCATCAGCATCAGCATCATCATCATCATCATCATCATCATCATCATCATCAGCATCAGCATCATCGTCATCGTCATCGTCATCAGCATCAGCATCAGCATCATCATCATCATCATCAGCATCAGCATCATCATCATCATCATCATCATCATCATCATCATCATCATCATCATCATCATCACCAGCATCATCATCAGCATCATCATCATCCTGCTCCTCCTCCTCCACCTCCTCCTCCACCTCCTCCTCCACCTCCTCCTCCTTAGCGGGGGGAGGAGGAGGAGGAGGAGGAGGAGGAGGAGGAGGAGGAGGAGGAGGAGGAGGAGGAGGAGGTCGCCCCTGGTTTGGTTGCTGGGTGGTGTCGCTCTCGGCCTGCAGCTCTCGGCATCCCCGTTCTGGACAATCACGTTCCACGACTCGCACAGTAACTACTCGCAAGTGGCCTGGATCCGCCCCGTCGGATTTACGATCCATTTCACAGATAAATACATGTCTTTCGGACGTGGAACGCGCTCTGGGTCCTCGTTCTCCTCCTCCTAGCCTGAGGAGGAGGTGGAGGAGGAGGAGGAGGAGGAGGAGGTGGAGGAGAGGAGGACGAGGAGGTCGCCCCTGGTTTGGTTGCTGGGTGGTGTCGCTCTCGGCCTCCCCGCTCTGGACAAGCGCGCTCCACTACTCGCACAGCTAACTACTCGCAGGTGGCCTGGATCCGCCGCGGGGGAGCCATGATCCATTTCATGGATGAAAACATGCTGTTGTTCGGACGTTTGCGAGTAGTCGAGTAGGGGATCGACTGCAGAACTGACTTGCCCCACAACTGCTTGTTCGCCGAATCCATGGAAAGTGGTTACGTCTTTTTGTGGATTCGACGAGGAATCAATTGTGGGGGTGATCAATTCTGTACTCGATCCCATAGTCCAAGTAGGCACTTTGCGAGTAGTGGACCGCGCTCTGTGACTCTCCGTGCCCCTGTCTCCCTCGACGCACCAGGGCGATATCGAGCTCGGCTGGAGCGCCCGCAGACAGCACGTGCACCCTCCACTGGCACTTCGAGTAGGGGATCGACTAAAGAATTCATCTACTGTAAAATTGATTGCCTCGTCGAGGGTCTACAAAAAATGTTTTTTTCGTGGACTCGACGAAAAAACAATTCGGGGGAAGGTAAATTCTGTAGTCAAGCCCCTACTCGAGCACTGCCGAGCCACCAAAAGGGCAGCGTGCGCGTTTGAAGTGCGAGTCGACGCAGTAATGCCGGAGGGAAGAATAGAAGGACACGGAGAGTGTGAAATACGCAGACTGTCCTGGGAAAGCCGCGGAACCCGTTGCAGATTCAAGAGCCGCAGCTGCGACTCTGTTCGAAGTCAGTGAACGGGCCCGAGACCAGAAGGGAGAGGGAGAGGTGCCCTGTGAGCGTGGCCGAGATTGCCCTGCGAGAGAGGCGTGAGTTACTCCGCTGCTGATGTCGCCGCGCCGTTTGCTCTCGACGCGCCCAGGTGGACGACGCCGACACCACGGCTAGGGAGCCCACAAAGGACGTACGCGCCCAGCTATGTACATGAACACGGCGCCTCGATCTGCGAGACCGGCCGCGTGATGCGAATTTTCGGGCGATGCGTACTCTCGAAACCAGCGATGATTCATGTACGTGTACGTCCTTCTTTCGCTCCTGAACGGCAAGCCCGCGGCAAAGCCTGCGTCCCGCGCCCAAAGAGACGACGCTGGCACCGCGGCAGACCGCAGGGCAAACCCACCGCGCCCAAGGCGGCGTTCGCCCTGGTGGTCACGGCGCCCTCCCCGAGGTGAAGGGCCGCGCGTCGGAACGAACGGCGCTGCGACATATGTGGTTCAACAGATTGTGTCGCGGACCCACTGACCCAGGTCAATCCAGACCGGGGTGAGTCGGACCTTGCAGTAGCCCGCAGGATCCTGCAGGATCCTGCACACCAAACCGGGTCAATGCAACCCTGGCTACGCAGAATCCTGCAAAATCGGGCGCTCTGGCTGACCCGCGTTTGCACTGACCCCCGTCGCTAGTCTCAAGGCTCCCGATTGCTGATGCTCATTCTGGAGACCTTTCTGGAGACAGTCGATCCACTTGTGCGTCGGAGCTGCGTCGAACGTCCGTCGACTTGAGCCGACCGTGAGTCGAACCTGAGTCGAATCTGAGTCGAACCTGAGTTGAACCTGAGTCGAACTTGAGTCGAACTTGAGTCGAACTGGGGTCGAACTAGAGTCAAACAGATCCGTTAAGCGGGCCCCAGGAAGGTCCCCCAAATGAGCATCTAACGATTGCGTGCGCCTCAGAGCATGTGCCAGGCCAGGTGCCCAAACGGCTCCCCGAGAGCCCCCACCCGGAGGCCCCCCCGCAGGCCCCCGGGGGCTGGAGACCCGCGGAGGCACCCAGGGCACGGTGACAAACAACATGGGTCGGAGACCATACAGTCGGATCTGATTGACACAAGACCCTTCCCAGGGCCACACTGCGATAGGAATGTAGGAGGCACGGGTCGCGAGACAGAGGACACAAGGGTATCTTTGAGTTAGCAGGGTCGACCTACGAATCAGGACCGACTGTTGGACACATCAGAGTGTCCGACTTCCCAAAACTGCTTCTCGGCATGGAAACCAGCACAAGTAGTAACTGGCAGAATGCAGATTGGCACGACAACAAGAAGCACACACGCAGTCGGACCTAGGCCCGAAGAACATCCCTCAAGAACGTGAGACCCTCCACCGGCCAAAACACATAGAGCATCCAAGAAAACCCCCTCCCCAGGATGCACCAGAACATCCAACAAGCACGAAGAACACTAGGGCACCCTCCCCGAACCGACCTCGATCTTATACCTCGGTCCGACCGTAAGAATCATTAAACTGTCCCACTGCCCAAAACTGCTTCTCGGCATGAAGACAAGCACAAGTAGTGACTGGCGGAGTGCAGAGTGGCACAAGAAGCACACACCTTCCAAAAAGCAGAGGGACATGCATGCACTTGCGTTTCGCATCCTGAATAAATGAAGGGGTGAGGTCGATTTCGTGTCGGCCACTCGCTTTGGTCCAACTCCGCTCGGGAAGCGCCCACCTGGACTTGGCCAGCGGGGCCTGAGGGCAGATGACCTGCGGCCTCCAGTTCTGGGCGGCGAACTTGTGAGGAACGACTGCTTAGGCAGGTTGCAGTTGCCGCAGCCACCGCACCTTTTCGCATGGGGCACCGGCATGGCCGCGGCAGCCACCAGCTTCCCGTACGCTGGCGGCTTTACGAGCGTACTTTGGGCGGCGCGCATGTGGGGCGCCCGCCGCGCCATGTATCGGTGGACGAGGGTCAAGCTCCCCGCAAGAGAACGGACCCAAATGAGCCGCATGAAGTCCCCGACTTCCCATTCCAACTCCGAGCCGTCCTTCTGGACACACTTGTCCCCGGTATCGGGCCGGTACATGAAGATGGTGTTCGTCCCAGTGGCTTCCGTTTGCGCGCTCAGGGTGTTGAGCATGATCCACTCATCGTCTGGGGGCACTTCCACCCTCAGACTCGCCGCGGCTGGGGCAGAGGCCGTGCAGTTCGCCATGATGCAGCCGAAGCAGGTGACGTCGCGCGACCACCTGTTCGCAGTGAGCTTGCCGGCTCAAGATGGAGACAACCAGTGTGCGGCTTGGGAGGCGGGGGAGTCGATGCCATCAATCCGGGGCGCAGCTGAGCCCCTGCAGAGGAAAACGATGGCCGGCGTGCTGAGCATCGCCGTGATGCACTCGTCGGGCGCGTCGAGGTCGACGTAGCGCACCCCGGGGACGAAGCTGCTGCACCGGGCCACGCAGCTTTGGCAGGGCAGGCCGGGCGGGGCGCACAGCGGGATGCGGTGCGGAAGCCGGTTGACTGTTCCCCTTCGGGGCGCAAAATGCGGCACGTCGCCCGTTGTACTGCTGCTGGGGGTCGGGGAGCTTCAACCCAAACGGATGTTCAGCCATTCAGGCTTAAGTCGGGCCTGTCCCCCTACAGGGGGATTCTCGAACCAACAAGTTGAAAGTACCCCAAAGATAATCCAAAAAAAGACCAAAAGTAGTCTGGGGACTATTTGTTTAGTATTTTTTGACCTTTCTGGTATATTTTTGGGCTTTTTTATGTTTCGTCGAAAATCCCCCTGTAGGGGGACAGGCTCGACTTAAATTTAGGCTGAGGCCGAGCCAGGCTCCCGAACAGCGGCCTTCAGGAGGCCCCGCGCGTGGCCAGCGCTGCCGCGGCGCTTGGCCCCCAGGGCCCGCGAGGTGCGGGGAGGGCGGCGGTGCTCGGGTGCTTCGGGCTGCCCGAGGCAAGCCTGGCCCAGGCACGCGCGAGAAAGGCCACGGCGCGGCCGCGTCCGCGAATCTCCTCCTCCTCCTCTCCTTCCTCCTCCTCCTCCTCCTCCTCCTCCTCCTCCTCCTCCTCCTCCTCCTCCTCCTCCCCTCCTCCCCCTTCTCCTCCTACTGCCTTCTCCCCCTCCTCCTCCTCCTCCTCCACCTTACCCCGAGATCCGGCGGCTCGGTTTGGTCAGGGCGGGAGCGCCCCCGGGCCCCCAAAAACTTCCCCAGGGCCCGACTTTCTTCATCCAGGGCCGTGGTCTGACAGCCCTCAGGGCCCGACGCCGGCCTCCGAAGTTGCAAAAAAAGATGGTGATGAGCTTGCCGCCTCGGTGCTTTCATCTTTTTTCTCCAGAAGAAGCAGTCGGAACAAATTCAGCTGTGCACTGATAGCTGTGATTGATAGCATTGATAGCTGTGCAACGGCACAATGAAACCGTCTCGGTGCTTTCAGGCTGGATGTCTTCTGGTGGGCGCGGAGGACGCAGGAGTCCGAGGGCGTCGAGCTGGGCGTGGCGGCCAGCCAGGGGCGACGGCGGGCTGTGCCGAGGGCGGCTGGGCAGCCCTCCACGTTTAGATAGCCGTCGGGCTGCCTGCCCTGGACGTGGCGCGGGGCCGCACACCAGACCATGCCATACATCCTCCTCCCTGCTCACACCTCCTCCTCCTCCTCCTCCTCCTCCTCCTCCTCCTCCTCCTCCTCCACCTCCTCCTTTTCCTCCTCCTCCTGCTCCTCAGTCCTACCCCCTCCCCCATCGCCCGACGAGGAAGAGGAGGGGCGGGAGGAAAGGAGGGTGGGCGGAGGAATATGAAAGATCGATTGGCCTGGCTCCGAAGAGGCATGTCCCAAAAGAGGAAACAGGTGAACACACACACACACACACACACACGTATGTACACATAGAGAGAGAGTGTAGAGATGATCCTTCGCAGCCGGTTGGTCAATCGCAGCGAGAGCATTAGCGGGACGCGCTCAGAGTGATTACTATCGAACGTGTGCCGCTTAGGGTCAGACCGACGAGCGGGTAGCGGATGCAAGTGAGAAATGCAGAAGGTCATGCACGCAAGGCAGTGGCATACAGAGAACGCCCAGAAGCTTCGTGTGGGAAGAGTCCTCGTATGCGGCCCGCTCAGGGGCGCGTGCAACGAGGAAGGACAAGAGGAGGGTGACTGCGGCGGCGGTGTCCGCCAAGAGAAGCGGCGCGTGATACGCACACGCACGCACAGACGCGCGCGCGCGCGCGGGCGCCCGCTCTGCGCCGCGCTGGTCACGGGTTATAAGGCAGCGAGGCAGTGGCCACACGAAGGAAGCGCCCCAGGCCCGGCAGGTGCAGACCACGAGCGGCGAAGACCATCCACATCCGCGCCCGCGCGGTCTGGACTCCGGGGGCGATCTCCTGCGGCCGCGGCGGGTCGCGCGGCGGCGCCCCGCGCGGCGGCGCCCCGCGACCAGAGGCACCCCCCGCAGCCGCGGGGGTCGGCGCCCCCGGCGCCCCGCCCGCGAGGGCCCGTGGACACGAGCCCGCCTTCCTCGCCCACGGGCGGAGGGCAGGGCCAGAGACGGCGGCAGAGGGGGCAGCCAGGCCGGGCGGGGAGGGCGGGGGCCGGCGGCGAGCGGCAGCCAGGGGAGGCGGGAGCAGGCGGGCGTGGGGGCGGGGGCGGGGGCGGCCGCGGGCGGCCGCGGCGGGGCGCGAGGCGGCGAGGCGGAGGAGGGGCAGGGGAGGGCGCGGCAGGAAGGCGACGTCGAGGCAGCCGGGTGCGGAACGGACGGCGGGACATGGCGGCAGAGGGGGCGGCGGGACTGGGCGCGGGCAGGCCAGGGCGCGGGCGGGCGAGCCGCGCAGAAGCTCTTGCGCTGGGCGCCGCGGCCCCGCGCGCAGCGACAGGGGGTGGAAAGGTCAGAGGAGCGGGCGCGCAGGCGCGCCGAAAGGCCGAGCGATCGGCGCTGGCAGCCGGCCGGGAGTCATCCAGGCGTAAATGAGC
This sequence comes from Prorocentrum cordatum, assembly GCA_963575745.1. Lineage (NCBI taxonomy): Eukaryota > Dinophyceae > Prorocentrales > Prorocentraceae > Prorocentrum > Prorocentrum cordatum. Next base: position 58,997 of record CAUYUJ010017490.1, on the reverse strand, counting down.
ACACACACACACATGACATGCATGGGTGCCGTCGCTGTCGGCAGTCGGGATGGAGCTAAGGGGGGCGCAGATGCACACGCGCTACAGGGCTACCCTCGGACTGGCCCCGGCATGCGTCAGCCAAGGTTGGCTACTTTTGCCCCAGCTGGGGGAAGAGGGGATGGGAGCACACAGCCCGAGAAGGACGGCCGACGACGGCGAGACGACCCGTCAGTCCTCTGCTACCAGCACTGCTACTGCTGAAAAGGAAGGCGGGCCGCGCCAGCGCCGTTGGCGAAGGCGGGCCGCGCCGAAGTTGGGGATTTGAGGGCGATGAAACACTAGCACTGCAGGCGGTCTGACCCAGCCGCCCGCCCCTGAGAGTGACCGCCAACTCTGGCGCTCAAGGAAGAGGGGAAGGGAGGGGAGGAGAAGAGGGGCAGGAAATATGCTGCTGCCATCGGACTTCAGGACCACATCCCAGAAATAATGGCGAGCATCCAGAAAAGTGTCGAAACAGTGTCGAACGAGTGTGTCGAACGAGTGCGTCCCGGGGCCCGATACGTGAAAACCCCCTCGACTTTGGGTACTTCTCTTGGTGCTCGAAATTTTCTCTGGCGATCAATGCCAGAGCAGGTTTGGAACATCATGAGGCGGGAGGAGAGAGGGGAGGCCCCCCCCCGGCGGCCGCAAGCCTCGGCCAGGTCCGCGGCAGAGAGCGGCGCGAGGGCCGGTGCCGGCAGCGGCGGCGCATGGGCGCAACGCTTGCGGACCTCCCGGTGGCCCCAGGCTTAGACGGGTGAGAAGCAGACAAGGCTGGGACAGGGACAACATCGGACGAGGACAAGTCGGGGATCTCCCAGATCTGGCGGTCCTGGGGGGGGGCGATGCGGCAAACCCGCGAACTTCTGCCGAACAACTTTCCGAAGAAATGAAATGAAGAAATCATCGAAGTGTTGGCCGCGAACGAACACGCGAACTTGTGCCGAACAACTTCCTGAACATACGCAAAACAGATCTCTGAAGCTTCCACCGCAAACAAGCCCGCGAAGCTGTGCCGAACAACCTCCCGACCACACCAAATAAATTAAACCTGCAATGACAAAACTGGAACCTTAAACAAACCAGCGAACGGCAACCAACACACGCACTGCAACCGATTCGCACAACAAATCGAGGATTGCTAAACACTAAACGTCACAACTAATCGAGAGAGCAAACCAACGGTTATTCGATGAATTGTTGCTTTACCGCTGCTAAACAAAAAACTAAGTGAGATCTCCCCCTGCAGTACAAAATGTACTCACCACGAATCCGCCGACCCTGTCGGCGTGTGTGAGGGGCCTGTCCGTTCAAGTCGTCATCTCCGTCATTCGTTGGTAGTCGTCTCTGTCGTCCCCTTTCCCTGCCTCCCCCCTTTCCCTGGGCTCGTCGAAGCTCCCCCCTTTCCCAGGGACCTCCTCAGCGCGCCAGCCAAAGCGAAGTTGAGCTAAGTCGTAATTGAGTCGAAGGGAAGCCCCTTCCCTTCGATCCCTCCCCCGCCGGGGAGGGGGGGGGTCCCCAGGGGTGGGAGGTCAGATACGACGCCCCCCCTTGGGAGTCCCGGAGCCCAAAACGGAGCCCAAAAAAGCCCCAAGACGGGCCAAGAGTGCCCCAAGAGGCCCCAAAGACAGTCCAAGAGAACCCCGAATCGCCGAACGATCTGTCCAAGACGCCTTGACGGCCTCCAGAAGGCCCTAGAGGCCTGCAAAGCGCCCCAAGAGGCATCCAGGAGCTTTCCCACGAAAGCCCCAAGAGGCAAAATTCATGGATTCCCCATGCGTTTTTGAAAGATTTTGGCGTTCTTGCCTCTTCCGCTTCCCGACGCGCCAAGACGACCCAAGAGGCCCCCCGAGACGGCCCAAGAGGCCCCCAAGAGGGTCCCCTAACGGCCGAAGCGGGCCCCAAGACTCACAGCGCACACAAAGCTAAAACGCATGCGGCGGCGTGGCTGGTAGAACATGCCCCCAGAGTCTCATCAACTCCGAGGCGGAAGCGGGAGAGGGAAGAGGCAGGGAGGGAGGACGACAGAACGCCACAGACTGCTTGGTGAACGCATGGGGGGTGAAAGCTGTACAAGCTGTTGTTGAGGGATGGAAAAACGACCCTACCCTGGGTTACAAGTGCGTGGTCTGTAAACCTCCTGGGAACCCCCAAAGCCTAGAGCCGCCAGGACGCGGCACATCACGCAGGGTTTACCCTGTCAGCGCACAGGAGTTTCAGCGCACAGCGCCTCGTAAACCAGGGTAGGAGCGTTTTTTCGGCCCTTGATGTTGGGTGTAGGTGCACGCCAACCTAACTGTCAAAGCAGGACGAGGGCGCGCGGGCGCTCAAGCGCCCAGGGCGACTGGAAACCGTGCCGATGACGGCGTCAGTGAAGGGGCCCCAGGACACACAAATAAATCCCCACACAAATAAAACGATTCACCATATTTTCCCATGTCTTCTGGGTCTTGTCTTCCCCCCCAATTCCCACACTTTCCCATATTTTCTGGGGAATCGACGATTCATTGTGCCTGTGTGTTTTTTCCCTCCTGAGGAACGAGGGCGCACGGGCACTCGAGCGCCCAGAGCGAATGGCAGCCGTGCCGATGACGGCGTCGGGGCGCCGCCTGGCCCGAGGCCGGGGTCGGCCAGCAGCGGGGGCGCGGGCAGGTCCCCACGCGCAGTGCTCGTGCGCGCGGGGCTCAGCAAGGCAGCCAATTGGGAGGAGGAGGAGGGGAGGAGGAGGAGAAGGAGGAGGAGGGGGGAGGAGGAGGAGGGAGGAGGGGGGAGGAGGAGGAGGAGGAGGAGGAGGAGGAGGAGGAGGAGGAGGAGGAGGGATGAGGAG
>CAUYUJ010017490.1:48435-56049 GCA_963575745.1 Prorocentrum cordatum | reverse complement strand
GTGAGCGATATGTACCGCTCAGAAAGACGGATCACGAGGGGCCTTGAGATGGGAGGATGTATTGCAGCACCGCCGACATACAGACTGGGTTCGGTCTGGCCCTCCTCGTCTTCCTCATCGTCCTCATTCTGCGTCCTTCTCTCCCCTCTAGATCCCCTTCATGTTTCCTCGCTTCCCATCATCCCAGAAAAGGGACTCAAGAACCTCAATCCTCCCGAGGGGCCGGAGTCCTCGATCCTGAAAAACCCGATGGAAAACATCGATCCTGCAACATCCACGGTCAAAACCTCGATCCTCGACCTCAATTATCAATCGTGCACTTTGATCTCTTCGATCCACAAGACCCTCGACAAAAAACCTCGCAACATCTGCAACACCCGCGTCCTTTTGTCAATGAGTCGATCCCCTCCCCATCTACCGTCCCGCCCTTCCCATCTCCCCTCGTCATCTCCTGCCATCCTTTTTTCCTCACTCCCCATCTCCCCTCCTCAGACTCAAGAGTCGCCAGATGTCTCCGGAGTTCTGCGTAAGGCCCAAATGAGCAGCAATACAATACAAACCAGCAATCAATCCAGCAATCAATCCATCAATCAATCAATCAATCAATCAATCAAACAAACAAACAAACAAACAAACAAACAAACAGAAAAGAAACGCCCGAAAGCCCCATCCTCGACCTTCAACCCCCTCCACGCATGCCACACTTCCCTGGTCATTGCCCGCTTGGCGGTGAGCGGCTCCATTTTTTCCACCCGCCGAGCGTTACGACGGATCTCGTTTTTTTTTGGGAGGGCGACGAGGGAGCGAGGGAGAAGAGGAGGAAGACGAGGCCGAGGGGGAAGCAACGACGACCCCAAAGCGCAGAAACGACAAAGCGGGAGGACAGGAAACGAGAGAGGAGGCGACAGACCGACGAGACAAGACGACAAGACGGTGAGAGGCTCCACTTGCTCGGGCGCACGTCGCTGCCGCTCTGGGCCCCCCACTGCCAGCGGGTCCTCGGTAGTGGCAGCGAGCTGTCGCCTGGCCGCCTCGCGTGGCGGTGGCGCTGGCAGGCCCATCCTTCTCCTCCTCTTAGCTCCTCCTCCTCCCCTCCTCCTCCTCCTCCTCCTCCGCCTCCTCCTCCTCCTCCTCCCTCCTCCTCCTCCTCCTCCTCCTCCTCTACCCTTCCTCCCCCTCCTCCTCCTCCTCCCTCCTCCCGCTCCTCCCTCCCCCTCCTCCTCCTCCTCCTCCTCCTCCTCCTCCTCCTCCTCCTCACCCCTGCTTCTACGAAGTGGAGTCGATATTCGAGAATCGATGGTCAATGCTTTTGGAAGTTCTCGACCATATTCGTGAATCTGGGCGTCCTCCAAAAGCCTCCAAAAACCTCTAGCGGGCGTGTGGAGAGAACTCCGAAGGCTCCGGAGACCTCTGGAGACCTCCAGAGCAGGAAGGCCACGACGGCGCCAGAGACGACGAAGACAACGAGCACAGCGAGGACCAAATTGGGCACTGTCGCCGTCGTCGTGGCCTCCGTGAGTACGTCGTCGTGGCCGTCGCCGTCATCGTCGTCGTGGCCGTCGCTGCCGGCGTGGCCGTCGCCATCGCCGACGTCGTCGGCGTCGGCGCCATCGGCGCCGCGTCGTCGGCGCCGTCGGCGCCTGGGGGGCGGCAGCGGGCTCTAGCCTGGCCGCCTTGCATGGCGGGGCGCAGCCGGGCTCCCGCCTGGCCGCCTCAACGTGCTCCGCGATCTGCTTGATGAGCTCGCGCTTGCCACCGCTCCGCTTGAGGCCGAGCCGGACGCAGTGCGCCTGAGGAGGCCGCGGCGATTGGCAGCAGGAGCGCGCTCGCCAAGAGGGGGGCGGACGAAGGAGGAGGTCAGACGACGCGCCAGGCGCGCCCTTGCAAGGGTGGGCATTCTGCAGAGCGGCGGGGAACACCTGGAGAACCAGGGGCAAGTTCATATACATATCTGTGTATATATATATATGAAGTGGCCGAAAAGAAAATACAGTTGCACTCTGGTGCGGATGAGTTGCTGAATCCTCTTTTTGGCAAGAAGAAAGAGGATCGGATCGAATCGGATCGGAAACGCTGGGGCGGACCTCAAGTTCCAAAACGGAAGGCCTGCCCGCTCAGACTATATCGAATCCCTGCGACGGCCAATTGGCCGAGCAACATCCTGAGTAAAAAAACCCGAGGCCCCTGCAGGGGGGAGTGTTCCTCCTCCTCCTCCTCCTCCTCACTCCTCCTCTCTCCTCCTCCTCCTCGTCCTCAAGCATCATCCACATCATCATCATCATCATCATCATCATCATCATCATCATCATCATCATCATCATCATCATCATCATCATCATCATCATCATCATCATTATCATTATCATTATCAGCAGCAGCAGCATCATCATCACCAATATCATCATCAGCATCAACAATATCATCATAATGTTGGAGAAAAATTCAAACCAAAGTCTTGTTAGGGCTATAGGGTTATTGGGCTATAGAGCCATGGTGTTATAGGGCTATGGAACTATAAGGCTATAGGTCTACAGGGCTATAGGGCTAAAGGGCTATATTGGCTATAGGGCTATAGGGCCATAGGGCTATAGGGCTGTAGGGCCAAAGGACTATGGGGCTATGAGGCTCCGGGGCTATAGGGCCATAGGGCTATAGGGCCACAGGACTAGTCTATAGGGCTATAGGGCTATAGGGCGATAGGACCATAGGGCCATAGGGCTATAGGGATGTAGGGCTTTGGGGCTATAGGGCTATAGGGCTATAGGCATAGAGCTATAGGGTTATTGGGCTATTGGGCTATAGGGCTATAGGGCTATAGGGCTATGGGGCTATAGGGCTATTGGGCTCTAGGGCTATAGGGCTGTAGGGCTATAGGGCTATAGGGCTATAGGGCTATAGGGCTATAGAGTTATAGGGCTCCAGGGCTATAGAGCTATAGGACTATGGGACTATAGGGCTATAGGACCATGGGGATATAGGGCTATAGGGATATAGGGCTGTGGGGCTATGGGGCTGTAGGGCTATAGGGCTATTGGGCTATGGAACTATAAAACTATAAGGCTATAGGGCTATAAAGCTATACGGCACCCTGGCACCCGGGCACCTGGGCACCTGGGCACACGGGCACCCAGGCACCCCGGCTCCCGGGCACACGGGCACCTGGGCACCCGGTTGGGCCGCGGAAATCGGTGACAAACCTCGCATAACAATATGAATCAGCTAGGACTCCTACGGAGGTAAGTTCTGATTGGGGAATCATCATCATCATCAGCATCATCATCAGAAGCAGCATCATCATCACCACCACCACCACCACCACCACCACCACCATCATCATCATCATCATCATCATCATCATCATCATCATCATAATCAGCAGCAGCATCATCATCATCAGCAGCATCATCATCCTTTTCAGCATCATCATCAGCAACATCGTCATCATCAGCATCAGCATCAGCATCATCATCATCATCATCATCATCATCAGCAGCAGCAGCATCATCACCAGCAGCAGTAGCAGCCACATCATCGTCCTCATCATCATCATCATCATCATCATCATCATCATCATCATCATCATCATCATCATCATCATAAGCATCATCATCATCCTCACCATCACCATCATCATCAACATCAGCATCATCATCACCATCACCATCATCGTCATCATCATCAGCAGCAGCATCATCCTCCTCACCATCATCATCAGCAGCATCATCATGTCAAGAGCAGCAGCATCAGCAGCAGCATCATCATCAGAATCATCGTCGTCCTCGTCGTCGTCGGCGGCGTCGGTGTCGTCATCATCATCATCATCATCATCATCATCACCACCACCATCATCAGCACCACCATCACCATCATCATCACCACTACCACCACCATCGCCACCACCATCAGCATCATCATCAGCATCAGCATCATCATCATCATCACCATCATCATCATCATCATCGTCATCATCATCATCATCATCGTCATCATCATAATGATCATCAGCAGCATCATTATCCTGGCATCCTTCCCCGCTTACATCTTTCCCTGCTTCCACTTCTCCTCATACCTTCCTTTCTCCGTGCATGCTGTCCAATCCGCCGTCCCCCCTCCTCTCTTCTTCCTCATCCCGCACCCCTCCGCCCTCTTCCTCATCCTCCTTATCCTCCTAATCCTCCTCCTCCTCCTCCTCATCCTCCTCTTCCTCCTCATCCTCCTCATCATCCTCCTCCCCTTCCAACGCCGTTTCATTCTCCTCCTCATCCTCCTCATCCTCATCATCATCAGCAGCAGCATCAGCAGCATCATCATCATCCAGCATCATCATCAGCATCATCATCAGCCGCAGCATCAGCATCATCATCAACAGCAACATCATCATCAGCAGCATCATCATCATCAGCAGCAGCAGCATCCTCATCCTCATCCTCGTCCTCATCCTTATCCTCATCCTCATCATCCTCCTCAGCCTCCCCCTTCTCCCGTTCTTCCTTCCTCTCTCGGCCATCATCTCGCCTCCCTATCCCTTATCCATCACCCCTCGTCTTCCTAGTGCTTTCCCCCTCCTCCTCCTCCTCCTCCTCCTCCTCCTCCTCATCATCATCATCATCATCATCATCATCAGCAGCAGCAGCATCATCATCATCATCATCATCATCATCATCATAATCATCATCAGCAGCATCATCATCAGCAGCATCAGCAACGGCAATATCATCATCAGCATCAGCATCATCATGATCAATAGCATCATCATCAACAACATCATCACAAGCATCATCATCATCATCATCCTCATCATCCTCATCATCATCAGCATCATCAGCATCATCATCACCATCATCAGCATCATCATCTGATTCCTCAATATCCGCGTCCCCCTCGTCTTGTCCTCGGCTCATGATCCCTTCCCTTCTAGATAACCCGACCCGCACCACCAGACGTGTCCGTATGCAAGGCGATCACAAAGCTAAACAGCTTGCAACAACTACACGGGTGTGGGGCTGGTCATTTTCAAAATACGGTTATCGTCATAAGGCCGTGCACATTCGTCCTAGAAGCTTACAACCCTTTATAGGGAAGGATGCTAACATCTTCGCAAAATGGGGCTCGCCATGGCGCCGTGCACAGTTGTCTGAACCTGTCCACGAAGCCATGAATATGGAGGACGACACATCTTTAAAATGTCTCGTGGGTCAAATGCTCGAGGTTTCAAAGTATGTTCGTAACCACTGCAGAGGTGGAGTGCGAATCATGTTCAAAATGGTGATCTCGCTTGAAACATCGGCACACTTCATTGCCAAAAATGTAGACTTGCACAACAGCTACACGGATGGGTGCGGCTCCTTGTCAACAAGCGAATATTGCTGGACACCCCGTTGAAGTGACATGACCTTTCTGTCGAATTTCTTGTAGCGCGCTGGAAGGATGCAAGTCATTTAGTCCCAAACCATCCTGTGGGGTTGGGTCCTCGTTTTCAATAGACAGTGCCCCGCGTCCCCTCCTCCTCTCCTCCTCCACCTCCTTCCTCCCAACATCCGTGCCTCTGCCATCCACATGTCCATGTCGGGACACCCCTCACACGCTTCGTGGCCCCTTGAAGAGCTCCACGGAAGGCCCCAATGGCAGGGTTCGCGTGGAACCACCCCCAGTTCGGCGCACCCCTCACACGTTTCGTGGCCCCATGGAGTGCCCCACCGGAGGCCGCAGTTGCAGGGCTCGCATTTGGTTCCACCACCATTTCGGCAGACCCCTGACACGTGCGTGGCCCCATAGGAAGCTTCACCGAAGGCCGCATTAGCAGGGTTCGCATGCGGTTCCACCCCCTCTTCGGCGCACCCCTCACACGTTTCATGGCACAATAAGGAGCTCTACCGAGGGCCCCAGTGGCAGGGTTCGCAGTCGGTACCACCCTCATTTCGGCGCATCCCTCACACGTGCCGTGGCCCCATAGGGAGCTCCACCGAGGACCGCAGTGGCAGGTTTTGCATGTGTTTCCACCACCTTTTCGGCGCACCCCTCATACGTGCCGTGGTCCAACATGGCGCTCCACGTAGCAGGGTTCGCTTGCGGTTCCGCTCCCATGTCGGCACACCCCTCACACGTCTCGTGGCCCCACAAGAAGCTCCACCGAAGGCTTGTGGCAAGGTTCGCATGCAGCTCCACGCCCGTGTCGGCACACGCTTCATATACTTCGTGGCCCCATAGGGAGCTCCACCGAAGGCCCCAGTGGCAGCGGACGCATCCGGCTCCACCACCAGTTCGTCACACCCCTCACACGCTTCATAGCCCCATAGGGAGCTCCACCAAAGGTCCCAGTGGCAGGGTTCGCATGCGGTTCCACCCGCGTTTCGGCACACCCCTCATACGTTTCGTGCCCCCATGGGGAGCTCCGCCAAAGGCCGCAGTGACAGGGTACGCGCGCGATTCCACCCCCAATTCGGCGCATCTCTCAAGCGGTTCGTGGCCCCGTCGGGGGTTCCACCGAAGGCCGCAGTGGTAGGGTTCGTGTGCGGTTCCACCGCCCACTTCGGCACACCACTCACACGCTTCGTGTACCCATAGGTAGCTTCGCCGAAGACGATAGTCACAACTACGGTACTCACAACTGTATATGGTTGGATCATTCGCCCAGGTAGTTTCGAAACGTCACTGTCGCCCGAATGTCAGGCCCGCTGTATTATTGTATTTCAAGGCGGCGCTTTGTGCTGTGAAAAAGAAGCGCCTGCAAGGACTTATGAGGATGGAAGTTGGAACGGGATGGTGTATTGCAGCATCGTTAATGCACCCTGGACTTTCGTGTCATACTCCTGCTCCCTTGCTGCCTGTCGCTGCATACTGCCTACTGCCGCTGTTGTTACCCTGTCGGTGCTGACGCTGCTGCTGCTGCCGCTGCCAGCCGCTGCTGTTGTTACTGCTGCCCCTGATGGTGATGATGCACTGCGTCCATTGTGGTACACTCCTGGAACATCTCGCGCCCTATAAGGGATCCGCGCAAGCCATCCGTGCGCCCAATTCGACACCGCCGTCACAGCCCCACGGTGAGGGGCCCAGTTACGGCCCCAGCGAGGGCGCGCACGCGCAGCCAGCGTGCCAAATGCTACGCACCCCTCGCACGCCTCGTGCCTCCCAGAGGGGGTCCAACTGCACGGCCCCACCGGGGGTGCGCGTGTGCAGCTGGCACGCACCTGTCGACGCACCCCTCCTCCTCCTCCTCCTCCTCCCTCCTCCTCCTCCTCCTCCTCCTCCTCCTCCTCCTCCTCCTCCTCCTCCTCCTCCTCCTCCTCCTCCTCCCACGCTTCGTGCCCAAAAGGGGGCGATCAGCCACGGCCTCGAGGGGAGCGCGGGCCAGCACGCAGTCGGCGCAGTCAACTGAGCACACCACTCGCGCGCGACTCACCACGTATAACCCCCAATTGCGGCCCCAGTTGGGCGGCGCGCATGCACTCGCCACGCCCACTTCGGCACTCCCATCACACGTGTAGATAGGGCCCCGTATGGACACCTGAGACGGCCCCCAACGAGGTGTTCGCATCGAGTCGACGCGTCCACTCCGACACCCCCCATCACACGTGCCGTACCCCAGAGCATGCCCCAGCTTAGGCCCCAAGGCAT
>CAUYUJ010017490.1:30935-43435 GCA_963575745.1 Prorocentrum cordatum | reverse complement strand
GCTCGAAGACTTACGATCCCTGGGTGCTCTTGAACTGTTATGATCCCCTCCTGCTCCTCCTGCTACTGCACCCGTTTCTCTTCCTGCTCTTGCTTCTCGTCGTCGTGCGCCACCTCCTGCTCCACCTCCTCCTCCTCCTCCTCCTCCTCCTCCTCCTCCGTAGCCATTTTGGCTCAAGACTGATGCTTCTGCGGGCTGAGCCCGCATTGGCGCAACTGGATACCGCTAGTCCGCGGCATACCCCGTCTGCTTCGCAGAGCCTGGTCCGCCCCAGGACTCTGCGTGCCGCCTGCAGCCCGCAGGTGAGCACAGCCGCGCGCGCGCGCGACCGCACTCCAGCTTCTCAGCGCCCTGCGGCATGGGAGGCGATGGCAAAGCAGCGGGGTATATTGGGTGCAAAGCGTGCGGGTACAAGTGGAACTGGAGCAACAAAGTCGAGTGCTTCAAGTGCAAGGCGAAGCTCCGCCCCACCGTCGGCGCCCCACCGTCACCGTCTGGAGTTTGGGCACAGAATGGATCTCATTCTGCGGGTTGGCCACGCTCGGGACGGCAGTGGAAGAAGTGGGCACCATGGCGGTACTCTACGTACGCAAGCACCACGGCAGGCTGGGACACCGTGGATGCGCAGATGGGCGACGTCGGCCAGCCCGACCCGCTCACCACGGTCTCCCTCATCACGAGCTTGGCAGCGCACCAGGGCGTCGGTGAGAAGATCGACCCCACCATCACGGCCGCCTTGGACACGCTACGTCGCAAGGCCCAGGAGGAGGAGGCCAACGCCGAGCCTGCACCAGCCCCACCCAAGCAGCGTACAGGCGCCCAGCTGCTGGCTGACGCCAATCGCTCGCTCAAGGAGCTGGACAACCGCATCGAGAAGCAGCGGACGAAGCTCACGGGCGCGCAGCTGTACTTGGATGACCAGCTCGAGAAGATGGAGAAGTTGGCCCAGCAGAGGGTCGAGGTGCAGCAGCGGCATCTCACGGCGCTCCAACAGGCCAACCAGGAGTCGGGCATCATCGTGGTCAAGCCCGAAGAGAAGACCCTCAACGTCAAGTTCGAGTACGACGGCTCGCTCTTCGAGGGCCTCGAGGAGTGTGACATACCGACCGAGGAGATGGACAGCATCATGCAGTGGAAGAGCGAGCTGGAGCATTTCCAGAAGGAGCAGCTGGGCACCCTACAGGCGAAGTTCAAGTACATCGAGGAGATCCACCAGAAGGCAAAGATGGCCATGCAGGCCCCCCAAAAAGAAGCGTAAGGTCGAAGCAGGAGCTGACGGGCCCAAGGCAGAGACAGTGGAGGAGGAACCCCCTGCGGCAGAGACACCCACCACAGCAACGGCAGCGACTGCGAGCAACGGCGCGGGTGCGGCAGCCATCAACCCTGAGGACGAGAAGAAGAAGATCAGGGACGCCAACCTGGCGGCCTTGGAGCAGGCTCGGGCTGAGAGGCGCAAGGCTCGCGAAGCTCATGGGCAAGCTGATGGTCTGGCTGATGGTGCTGGGCAGTCTGGGCTTTAGCGAGGCGCAGTCCACCCAGCAGCAGAGCGAGGAGTTCCAGGTCCTGTTCGGCAACATTACGGAGTGGGGCCCACAGGTGCAGAACTACATACAGGGCCCAGCCGCGCAGCAGTTCGATTGCCTGGCGTTCGTGGAGACACATAAGGGGCCCAATCACGTCTCAGCCATGAAGACGTTCCTGCAGAAGGAAGGATGGAAGGCGGCGATTACCCCCGCGGTCCCCAGTGGCAAGTCGGATAAAGGATTGTCTGCTGGTGAGCTTGTCGCCACGCGCACACACATCCAGGCCACGTCCTTGGAGCACTGGAAGGGCAAGCACGACAAGCAAGGGGACACGGCCTTCGTCGGTTTCTCCCCCATGGTGCTGCACCTCAGCATCGGCAATTTCATCATCATCGCGGCGTACCTACTGCCGACCCTGCGGCTCACGGGCAGGAACCGAAAGGTCATGGCATCCCTCACGGCCTTCGTGCGCTTGCTGAAGGACCCATGGCTCGTCGTGGCGGATTGGAACTGCGTCCCCACCGAGCTGCTCGCATCGGGTTGGATAGAGCAGATGCGAGGCGAGATCATCACGGGCCCAGAGGAGGTCACATGCGACAAAGGCAAGGGCTCCCTCTACGACTACGGCGTTGTCGCGGCGGGCTGTAAGGAAGGGCTTACCATTGCCAAAGAGCTGACAGTACCATGGGCGACGCATTGTGGGCTTCGCATCAGGTTGGCAGGCAAGAAGCAGCGATGGTGGCACCGCACGCTGGACATTCCCAAAGCGTTGCCCACGGAGCCGAGGCCGAAGAAGCAGAAGGACCTGAACAGCAAGCGGAGTAAGCAGCAGGTACGCCGCCAACAGCGTCGCGAAGAGCTGGCACCTGAACTTCGGCATGGCTTCGACCTTCTAGAGCAGGATCCAGGCACAACGGCTCCGGACACATCCCCGACAACTCAGACTCCAAGCGCGGCCTCGCCGTCCATCAACTTCCACATCAGTAGCGCTACGTGGGAGTATGCCAAATGGGGATTGTCTGGTATCCCACCAGATATTCAACTCAGATGGGACCGATGGCGACCTCAGGCCTATCGTGACCGCCCACTGCTGGCGCAGAAGTTGGCGAACAGCTACGGCAGGTGGATCGAGGCCGTGGAGGAGGCAGTCTTGCAGCATTCAGAGGTCCCTCAGCACCAACGAGACGGCTACCGCGGTAGGGCGCAGGGTTTCGGCATCAAGTGGAAAAAGAGCACAGCATCGCCAGGCAGACCGCATCTGTACAATCCCGAGGCAGATTGGTGGGCCATCACGCACACGCAGGTGATCGCGATTAACGGCCTAGTGAAAAACAACAAAGACCCTCAGCAGCTACAACAACGAGGGCAAGATTTTCGACAGCGTATACAGCAGGTGCACGGGGTCAGCAAGCACAAGGATATCGAGCTGCTCAACCAGTGGCAGCAGCTGGCGCACGACATCTTCAGCCCAGTCCGTCAGGAGCGAGAGGACGTGATAGAGATCACCGAGAGGTTGGCAGGACAAGCTGCGCGGAGAGCTCTGGCAGATGGCACAAAGGGCTTCATCAAGTGGGCGCAAGATATGTGGAAGAAGACCCCTGGGGCCTTGCACAGATGGACGAAGGACACGCAGCAGCCGCGGCTCGAAGAGATGATCTCAGGCAAGATCGTGGCCGACCCCATCCTCATCATGAGCCACAAGAGCGAAAGTTGGGCCAAGAAGCGGACGGCTGCACCGCATAGACAGACAGCACTTGCAGGCGCTCTTCGCCGTTGCCGACTCTCGGCAGCCCAAGAGGACCTCCCACAGCTCACGATCCAGGACCTCAACGCAGCCACCCACCGTATGGGGGTCAAGAAGGCACGAGGTATCGATGCGATAGGTCCCTTGGACATCGAGAGGCTCCCTGACCAGGCCAAGTACGACTTTATGGATATCATCGCGCAAGCCGAAGAACATCTGATGTGGCCTCCTCAAGTTATCGGCACCATCGGCGCGATTGCGGGCAAACCAGCAGGAGGTGATCGGGTCCTCGGGCTTTTACCTATGACGATTCGTATATGGTCACGAATGCGTTCGGGAGTGGTCGAGTCGTGGACGCAGCAGTTGGAGGACCATTGGGATACTGCGTTGCGTGGTTCCTCAGCGTTACGAGCGGCATTGCTGCGAGCTACCCTCGACGAGACGGGTCACTCCATGGGCATTGCACATGCGGAGTTGTTCGCGGATATGGAGCAGTTCTACGATTCGTTGGACTTGGGCTGGCTAATCGACACGGGGATCGAGCTGGATTTCTCACCGACAGTTATGGCTATGGAGGTGGAAGCTTTCCTGGGGCCACGGCACCTCAAGCACACGGAGTGGATCGGACCTAGGATCGACCCGTCATGTTCGATCGTGGCGGGCTCAGCTCAAGGGACCAGGTTCGCCAAGGTGTACCTCTTCCCGCTCTTAGACGCAGCCCAGAAGCGAGTCCAGGCAGCGGGTCTGTGGACGTACGTGGACGACACGGTTGGAAGGGTCGAAGGCACCGAGGAGACGGTGGAGCAGCAGATGGTGGAGTTGGTCGATGAGTTCATCATCCAGGAAGAGCAGCGCAGCCTCATCATCTCGCCCAAGACGGTGCTCGTGGCATCCAATCCCAAGCTCCGAAGACGAATCTGGCGTAGACTACAGCACCGAGGACTCCCTGGCAAGCAACAAAGCGACATGGTGGACTTGGGCACCGACGTCAGTGGCAGGGGCAAGCGCACACAGAAAAAGGCTCGGGCGCGGCAGCGAAAGGCCAAGCAGCGAGCGGGCAAGATCTTCAGACTACGAAGGATGGCGACGCGAGTGGCGAGGATCACCCAGGGCCTTTTCACCACAGGCGTTTCCCCGCAGGAGTCTTATGGGCACGAGGTCTGGGGCATTGCACCTAGCCGAATATTACAGTTACGACGTATGGCCATGAAGTCGGCGGCGGGCACAGGGCCAGGAAGGTGCTTATCCACTGGTATGGCTGTGCTGTTCCACCTGAAGGGCCCTGGCATCAGCTTGCGACGGCAACTTGTCAGCGAATGGCTACACCAATGGCTCCTTCACCCAGAAATTCACCGACGAGCACGACAAGTATGGGGGCCGACTCACCGTAAGTTGGTCAGAGCAGGCACGCAGCTGTGGCGTAAGGTACACGGTCCAGTGGCAGCGGTGCAGGCTACTCTAATGGCGGCGGGGTGGAAGCCAATCCAGGCGGCACTATGGAAGCGACCGACACCACAAGGAGACGAACAATGGCAGCTCCCCTTCATAGATGACGATGGCAATTGCGACATCGATGCTATTGAGTACACACAGCTGCTGGAGGATCTGGAGTACGACCTAGAAATGGCGCGGTGGGCTCAAGCGGCTACGCATTTGCACGGGGACGACTTGCAACGAGGAGGAGACATATGGCACATAAGTAAGGAGCAGCAAAGATACAGCCAGCGTGCCGAATGGCAAGATTGGGCACTCAATAATGTTGTGGTTACGGGTGGGCAGTGGACTCGGCAACGGCAGATTCAGGCAGGCTACGAGTGCGACACGAATATCTGCGAGAGGTGCAAGCAGGAGCCCGAGACCATCTTCCACCGCATCTACACCTGTACGGCCAACACAGGACACGAAAACTACGAGAAGACGGACTACTTGGTGCCAAAGGCGCTCGCTGGCGTGGAGGCAAATCCGACCTTATGGCTCCGAGGTATCCCGCCCAGAGAGCTCACTTACCCCGTGGTCAACGACATCGACAGACAGGACTATGTCAGGTTCGGCGACCACGAAGCAGCTCGAGTGCCAGGGCGCAGTCTGTATCTATTTGGTGATGGCTCAGGCGGTTTCCACGGCGGCGACCCCCGAAGGAGACGAGTAGGCATCGGAGTGGCGACCATGAAGATGATCGACGGCAAGTGGAGCATGTCAGCAGGTACGATGGCAGACCTACCAGGACGGCGTCAAACCGTACCGCGGGCAGAGATCACGGCCTTCGCGATCGCCATAGAGGAAACGAGAGGGGACATAGTTTACGTCACGGACCACTACCCGCTTCCCACAGCTTGGACAAAAGGCAGAGCTCAAGACCCTGGCCGAGGTAAGAACGCGGATTTATGGGCGCGCATCAAGAGGGCGGTGATGGACACGTCCCCCAGACACATCGTAGTGGCGTGGACCCCGTCACACCAGGACGAGGACGAGGCCGAGCTGGTCAACCCGATTTTCGCGATGGGCAACAGCTTTGCAGACGCATTGGCTACGGTTGCGGCAGACGCTTCTTGGGAAAGAGTGTGCACGCCACTACCGCGGACAGACGAATGGGACGCGATCTGTGCTCATGTACGATTGCGAGCGAGGCAGGCCTTGGCGGACACGGCGAACATCGACCCCTGGTGCGTTGAGAGGCCCTCCACAGCCAAGCCCAAAGCCAAGAGGGACCGAGTAAAGGAAGTCGTCGACAAGATGAAGCAGCACGATATGGTCAGGCTCAAGAATAAGTGGTTTTGCACAGCCTGCAGACAGTACATCGCAGCGGACGCCCTGCAGGAGCTTGCCACGACGGAATGCAACGCTACGTTCATCACGGCCAACGAGATAGTCGAGGTAAAGGGCGACAGGTTCATGGGCAATGGCAAGATACATCGCAGTCACGTGGTCAGTGAATGGGCGCGGTACGGATTGCTATTCTGTGCGCGGTGCGCAGCGCATGGAACGACCATCGGGAAAAGGCTACGTGAGCAGTGCAGCGAGACGATCACCAAGTACGGGCAGGATGCGCTCAACAAGATTCGGGACGGACGCTACCCTGGCTACAGGAAAGAACCACCACAAGCTGCACAAGAGGCTCAAATAGCTAGGCAAGTGCGAGAGCTACATGATCAAGAACGGCTAGCGCCACATGAGTACTGCGGCCCATTGGTTTTGAAGGAGCCCCTTCCAGAACCTCATCCTGCACCCCGACCGAGACGGATTACGAGAAAGACGCCAGCGGCAAGCTTTCGGCCAGCAGCGGTACACCCACCAGATTGTGAGTGCGACCCTCTGCCCGAGCCGATGTTACAGGAGTTGGAGGATTACGACGACCCCGAGGTGCAGAGGGACATCGACGACTTCTTCAGCGAAGCTCCCCTGCGCGGTGAGGGGTTAGACCGCGGCGTACCCCAGCGTGGCGAGGGGTTAGGCCACTCCATGCCCCAGCACGGTGAGGGGTTAGACCGTACAGATCGTCGTCATGAAGCTGGATCGGAAACTGCCCCCCACGGCACGCACTGGATGCGCGCAGCCATGTCGGCCACGAGAGCTGAAAGTACCGACCGTGGGGGGAGTCAGAACGGATTGGACAGCCATAACCACGACGACAACTGCAAGATGGACGACAACAGCGGAGTATTGGATCAAGCTCCAGGCGCGATGGGACTACCGCCGATCGTCGAGGACACGGGGCCACAAGATTATGCCGATATGCGCGCTGATCTTAGAGAGTGGGCAACACTGTGGTACGACGATCTTACGTGCTTGGCCAGAGACAGTGACAGCTGGCAGGAGTGGTGCGTAGCGATGCTCACGCAGATGCTCACCGACGAGAACAACCACCCGCTGTGCCGCACATTGAGGCGCTGGTTCCCTGGGCAGACGATGCAGCAGATCATCGAGCAGCAGTGCGGAAGTGCGTGGAGGCAAACGACGGCGAGAAGGGATGAGTTCTACGAACGACTCCATGTGCCAGAGACGGAACCTGAAGAGCATCGCAGATTGGCTCATCGGCATTGGCGTGAACTTGCACGGCTACGAGACATGTTCCGCAGGGCGTTAGGTGATCGGGCGCCAGACAGACAACGGGCGCCACCACCACGACGGCCTGAACCAGATGACGATCAAGCAGGAGACCCCGTCGAAGCTGGCCTCAGTCGCGGCAGCTGGTTTTGCAGGCTGGAGCGGGCGACTGCTGGGAGTACGGCGGCCACGAGTGCACGACCTCCATCCCAAGGGTGGCCTCCAGCGAAGGCTGAGAGGGCCCCTGCCAGTTACCTCCATGAGGGGAGGAAGGCTCCCCACTGTCCGCTTTCGGGCGACGCAAGTCGGAGCCGTGCTGGCGGCGGCCGATCGGCTGGAGGAGGTGCTCCCTCACGCGCAAGAAGGACGTGCAGGGCTTCCACGGCGACAAGCGCATCGGCGGCAACATCAAGTCCAGCGGGTGAGGGACCCCTGCGTGGCGAGGGGTTAGGCCACGACGCTCCCCAGCGCGGCGAGGGGTTAGGCCGCTGGGAACATACACTGGCGTGCTCGAGCAGGTTAGCCAAGGCAGCGGCAGGCGACTGCATCGGGCTCGAGCTCTACGATGAGGACGACGACACCGCACCCCAGCACGGCGAGGGGTTAGGCCGTATCGGTGAGGAAGGACCCCATCGAGGCGAAGGAGAGCAGAGGCTCGAGGGGCGGCGTCCTGATGGGCAGGAGATTGTGGGGGAGCAGCTCCATGAGCACCCTGACGCGATCTCCCCGAGCCAGGGGCAGCCCGACGACCGCTCCGAGTGGAGGAAAGCACCCCAGCGCGGTGAGGGGTTAGACCGCGGCAGTGAGCGGGAGCAGTACGGGAAGCAGTACGACGCATCCCAGCGCGGTGAGGGGTTAGACCGCAGCCGACCCCTGCAGGGCGAGACTGCGGGGTCAGGCGATCCCCAGCACGGTGAGGGGTTAGACCGTAGCGTTCCCCAGCGTGGCGAGGGGTTAGGCCACCAACCCCAGCGCGGTGAGGGGTTAGACCGCTTCTTTCCCCCGCGTGGCGAGGGGTTAGGCCACACGTTTCCCCAGCGCGGCGAGGGGTTAGGCCGCAGTGGAGCGATTTCGAGCTCGAGCAAGTTGGCGAGTGTGCAGCCTGCCGACTACATTGAGCTGGAGCTCTACGAGGAGGACGACGTGGTGTCCCCCGCCAGCGGCGAGTTGCAGGCGCAGCCCTGTGCGCCTGCCGCCGCCGCCGCCGCTCGCTGGCCCGCCGTCGTGAACCCTTGTGTGCCTGTGCGGGCACCAAGGAGTGGGCCCTCGCTGGCCAATGGGCCGACGAGCGGCGGTGGAACTGACTGATAGAGAAATCCACGGGCTCGCCATGTCGAGTGGGGGCTTCGGTGCCTGCTCGGGGTGGCGGGTCTAGTGGCGTGCCTAACCTAAAATCCTCCTCCTCCTCCTCCTCCTCCTCCTCCTCCTCCTCCTCCTCCTCCTCCTCCTCCTCCTCCTCCTCCTCCTCCTCCTCCTCCTCCTCCTCCTCCTCCTCCTCCTCCTCCTCCTCCCCATCCTCGCCCTTGCATGTCCCCCTCCCAGGTCCCCGTCCCCTATGAGCGAGATGCCCAAAATTGAACGCCAGGCCCTGGGTGCCTGCTGGTCCAGGCGCTGGGCGCCCAGGCAAGGGGGACGGAGCGGCGCGGGGGGGAGACTCGAGCCAAGAGCACTGCGGGGCCAAGAGGGCACGGCGAGCTCCTCCTCCTCCTCCTCCTCCTCCTCCTCCTCCTCCTCCTCCTCCGCCTCCTCCTCCTCCTCTCCGCCTCCTCCTCCTCATCATCCTCCCTCCTCCTCCTCCTCCTCATCACCCTCCTCCTCCTCCTCCTCCTCCTCCTCCTCCTCCTCTCCTCCTCCTCCTCCTCCTCCTCCTCCTCCTCCTCCTCCTCGTCCTCCTCCTCCTCCTCCTCCTCCTCCTCCTCCTCCTCCTCCTCCTCCTCCTCCTCCTCCTCCTCCTCCTCCTCCTCCTCCTCCTCCTCCTCCTCGACGGGGGCAAAGGCGGTCGGACGCGAAGAGGCAGGTCTGGAGAGCAGCGCAGGGAGCCATCGCATAGGTACCCTCGCTCTCGCTGAGGGGGGGGAAGGGAGAGAAGACGACGAAAGGAGTGGAATCAGGGAAAGGCAGGGCACCACGAGAGGCCAGAAGAGCTCGGACTGGGAAGCGCAAAGCGGAGTTGTTTCAGAGGTCACTTACAGGGAGGCCGATGGAAGGCTGGGCGAAAACTAGATTGCAGCTCAAGAGAATCAGAGAGGAAGTAGACGAGTATGAAACACGCTGAGGGGAGAAGAATTCAAACAGTGAGTGAAGGAATGCTTAGGGGGTGGTCGAGAGATTGCAATGACAAGCAAGAGATAAGTGGGTGCACAGAGAGGAGATCCAGGCATCCGGCCTGCGAAGAGATTTGGCGTTCCCTGCTGGCGCTGTTCAGGCAGAAAGTGCAAGACAATGTTAGACTTAGGTCGGGCGTGTCCCCCTACAGGAGGGTTTTGAACGAAAAAACATAAATATTTGAAAAATATTCCAAGATACAAAAAATGCCCAAAAATCGTCTCCATACTACTTTCTGACTATATTCCTCCTGTAGAGGGACAGGCCCGACTTAATGGTAGACATGGCTCTTCTGCCATCCATCCTCCGACCCCAACAGCTGCTTGAACGAACGAGCGAGACGTGCCGCCGCCAGTCGAAAAAACTGGCGGCCCCGTGCGGGTGGCAGGCGCACCGCTGCCGGCGCGCGGGCCCTGGGAAGGGTCTGTGGGCAAAAAAATGTTGCTGTTTTTGTTGCTCAGGTGGCCGGCCCGGTTAACATCACCACACCATGTTACTATCCGTGATGTTTGATCTGTGGGCAAAAAGTACCCGACTCACTGCTTCGTGCGCATCACACCGTATCG
Organism: Prorocentrum cordatum; assembly: GCA_963575745.1. Classification (NCBI taxonomy): domain Eukaryota; class Dinophyceae; order Prorocentrales; family Prorocentraceae; genus Prorocentrum; species Prorocentrum cordatum. The sequence continues at coordinate 33,233 of CAUYUJ010017490.1, read as the reverse complement.
TTCGTGGGCGGCCCACACATCCGGGGTGCGTAGCAGTTTAGGACCACGATGCCGATCTGGAGCCTCTGAAACGAGAGGCGCCCAGGGTCCTACGATTCCACGGGCCCTCACCAGGCCCGAGGGTCAGTCCCTTAGAGCGGCGACCCCCCGGGTAACTCTTGAGCGGGCAAAGAGCGAGACGAGACGTGCTGCTTCCCGTGGAACACTCCACGTGGATCCCGCTGGACCCTCCTCCTGCTGCCTGCCGCTGTGCACTTCTGCGAGCGTAGGCATCCCTCGACGTCGGCGCTGCTCGCTGTGGCGACGGCGGGGGACGTCAGGACCGGGGCCCCGGACCTGGCCGCATCGGCACGCTCCCCTAAAACGCCGAACGCAGCACCCCGATGTGACTTCATCGGCCGAAGTTCCAGCCAGCGCAAGGGTGTATCTGCCACGCGCGCAGGAGCGCGTGGTCCTCGCGCAGGGCCGCGCCCTTCGGCGGCCGCGCCGCGCTGCGCGACAGAAAACGGCCGCCGCGCTGAAATCAGACCGCGTGGCACGTAAGACCGGAACGCTCCATGTGACGACCCCGAAAACCCTCATCCACGCGGCACTCGTACGACCGACGACAGTACCCCTTTGAAGGGCCCCGGCGACAGGGCTGCCTGCACACGATGCACCATCTGTAGAGCCGACGCGCGTCAAAGTTGTAATGCCTCGCTCTGCTCCTCCACCTCAAGGATGCCAGGAGGGCACACATCGCTTCGACTCGCCTGCCCCCTTGGAAATGCGGCAGCACTGCACGCGCGCGGGGGCCGCTTGCCTGCTTGCACCTGGGCCGCCAGGCGGACGGAGGGGGGGGAGGCGGCGCAGAGAGAGAGAGAGATAAAGAGAGAGAGAGAGAGCAAGATCTATGCGGGCGGCAGGTGGCCCCGCTGGCCCCTCGTCCCCGACCGCTCGCACTCGTGCAAGACTGGGAGCTATCGCCCTGCCCTCCCCTCAACCCCGTGCTGCTGCCGCCACATCCCCCCCCACGATCTGCGGCCATGGCCCGATCCGCGCTTGGGCCAGGCCCCCGCTCGAACGTCACTTTGGGGGGAGGGGGGCTCGAAGATTGGGAGGAAGAGGACGCAAGGGGGGGGGGAGCCACCCCAGCCTGCGCTGGGGTCCCCGCTGCCCGCACGGCCAGCTGGCTGGCCCTACGGTCGGGCTGCTGAAAGAAGGAACGATCAACAAGGGAACGAAGCCCCGCTTTGGCCCCACAAACGCCTGCGTGCACGAGGAAGGCTAGAGTTAGAGGAAAAGCCATGGAAGGACCTCAGGAACATCGAGCCCCTTCCGAACCCAAACTGTTCCTTACTTCAGCGTCTTGACTGTATTGCACCTCGGCCGGCCCCCCGCAGCAGCGCGAGGACGCCCTGCACGCGCTCGCTCGTGCGGCGCCCTGGCCGCCCGCGGCCTGCGGCCTCGGCACCGCTGCTCGCCCCTGCGCCCCGGCCGCGGCGGCCGTGGCCGCCCCTCACCCGCCTTCTGCCTTCTGCCTTCGCCTCCTCCTCCTCCTCCTCCTCCTCCTCCTCCTCCTCCCTCCTCATGCTAACTCCTCTTCCTATCCTCCTCCTACCTCCTCCTCATCCTCCTCCTCATCCTCCCCTCATTCCTCCTTCATCTTTCTCCTCTTTATGCTCCTCCTATCAATCCTCCTCCTCCTCCTCCTCCTACCCTCCTCCTCCATCACTCCTACTCCTCCTCTCCTCCCTACTCCCTCCTCCTCCTCCTCCTCCTCCTACCTCCTTCCTCCTCCTCCTCCTCCTCCTCCCTCCCTCTCCTCCTCCGTCCTCCTCTTTCTCCTCCTCCGTCCTCCTCCTCATCCTCTTCCTCGCCTCCTCCTCCGCCTCCTCCTATTCTTCTTCATATATTATTATTCTTATTATTCCTTATTAGTATTATGATTATTATATTAGTATTATTTTATTATTATTTATTATTATTAATATTAAGTAGTATTATTATTTATTATTATTATGGATTATTATTATTATTATTATTATTTTCTTTATTATTATTCGTATTATTGTTATTGCTATTGTTATTGTTATTGTTATTGCTATGATATTATTATTACTATTATTATCATTATTATTATTATTATAACTATTATTATTATTATTATTTATTCTTCTTCTTAGTATTATTATTATTATTGTTATTATTATTATTATTATTTATTATTAATATATTTATCTTTATTATTATTATTATTATCATTCTTATTATTATTTTTATTATTATTATTATTATTATTTATATTATTATTATTAT
>CAUYUJ010017490.1:15000-27500 GCA_963575745.1 Prorocentrum cordatum | reverse complement strand
GGCACGTCTGATTCGCAGCAGCTCACGCGGTGCAATACCTTGCACCTCCATGCCGAAAGAGATCGTAGGAAGAATCCCTGTCTTAAACAACCTCGCGTTCTTCCCCTGGGAGACCTTCAACCCGCGGAGTTTGGAGATCCTGAAATTGAACGTTCTAAAACGCTTATTCCGAACAGCTCGAGCAAATCTACTCCCTTGATGTTTACCAGCAGTAAAAGCCAAACCCAAGTTAGTAGCGGCCCACTCTCCTCGACCCGCAAGGGACCCTAACTTGGTCAGGATAGCTTTAAGTAACGCATTTGAGTTAGCAGCAGAAACCATCTTCTTCTCGGCCAATGGGACCTCCAAATGCTGGGTAAGGACGACAGCTAAACTGGTAGCCAGATCCTGAAGCTTCTCAACAACTGTCTCGAGTTGGGCCCCCCACGCGTGAATGGACAAATCATCGACATGCAGACCCTGACTCGTTCCCTCCTGCCCCCGATGGCTCAAAATGGTGGGAAGCAGAAAAGATTTCGCTTCATACGTGGCCGAGGTACTGCCAGCTACAATGCCCCTTTGCGGCCAGACAGGGGCGGCAAAAGCCCCGTCCAACAGCAGTGTTCGCGGACAACGATACGTAGACAGCGCGTAGAGAAGGATGTGGAGCGGAAACTGAGAGATGACACTCTGCTGTAGCAACTTCTTATGCGTGATATGCTCATAGAATTGCATGATATCCCACAAGACAGTTCCATAATGCATTCTAAGCCCTGTGGTCCTCTCAGCATGCACACTCTGCCTCCACGCCATGTCTAACGCGCTCCTGCCTTTGCCCATTGAGAACTCAGGACCTAGCCCAACAGCCTCTTCCCACTGTCGGCAGGGGTCTCGATGTGTCTTCCCGTGCAGTCTGGCGAATCCATTGTAGTGGCCAATGGGGCGTCTACCTTTGTCTGGTCTTCCCATGAGAAAGATGACAAGATGTTGCATCTGCTGTGGTGCTTCCCCCAGGATGTCAACAATATGGAAGAGATTGGCAAGCACCGAAAGCCCATCTTCGCTGAGAAGGCTGAAATGACGAGGATGAAATCCATCAGGTTTGCATGTGAAAGCCTTGAATATGGAACTGATGTGTCGCAACTCATCTATGTCTCTCGGCTTTGGAACAGGAATGGCCATGGACGGAAGCACGAAAGGTTCTACCTCGACCTTGACATCACTCCCCTGCCACCTTTCCTTCCACATCTCTCTCTCATGCGCAAGTCGAGCGGGCAACGAACTCGTGAACGAGTCCCCACATGCAACAACCTCCTCGTTGGCGGGTTCTCCCGTCCTCAAGTACGCGTGCGCCAACTTCATGCTGGACTCAGCCGCTTCGGTGCACCACTGGTTCCATGAGTTCCTGGCCCTGGATCTATCCTCCAAAGATCCCAGATAAGCCCAAACAGCAACAAACTCAAGAGCCTTGTCCAGAATCCCCACGGCGTCTTCTCCCAACGTGGTGCTTCGAAGCGTCCTAGAAATAGAGGAGCAGAACTGATGCCAGAAACCACCTCCTGCCCGCCAATGTCGACGGAAAGGGCCACCACGCTCAGGGAGACCATCCCACTGTCCGAGAAGATCCCAGAAATACTTCCCAAGAGCCCTTTTCCTGATGAGGGTCCTAAGCTCCTTGACGCGGTTCAGAACCCAAAGAATGGGGCGCCCTGGGTACGCGTTCTTATACTGCTTAGTGGCAAGCAACTCCTCCTCCTCCTGATCCTCCTCCTCCTCCTGCTCCTCCTCTCCCTCCTCCTCCTCCACCTCCTCCTCCACCTCCTCCTCCCTCGGGTCCAGGCCCAGGCCGGCTCGACTCGCAACGCGCAGGCTGGGCTACGCAGCCCATGGCGGCGCCAACATCGAGCTCACGGACTGGACCACATCCTCGCCACGGCAACGGCGTCGGCGCTGTTGACGGCGGCAGTGACAGCACACGCCTGAGAGCACACTGATCGAGTGATCAAGCCTCTTTTTCGGCGGAACGTAGTAGCAAGCGAGCTCCATGTGGACTGCAACACGATCCGCTGCGTTACGACGAGATGCAGTGCGGAATGATGCGGTGCGACACGCTGTATCACGAAAAATGCAACACCACGACGTGTTGCGACCGCCGCACTCGCCCGCACTGCCCCCCACCCCCAGCCCAGGACGGTCGTCCAGTGGGACGCACTCGGGCGCTGCGCAATGGGGGGCGATACATGGGGGGGAGAGACGTGCACCTTCCGTGACCCTCTAGGGCCCCAGGGGAGCCCTTGCAGGGCCCCTTTAGGGCATAAAAGGTGCACATTCCTTCAGCCCACACTTTTTCTGTGGCAACTCATGGGAGCCTCCCATACCATCCTGTTGCCTCTTGTGAGTCGACGCTAGCCGACGCTAGCCAGGGCGCACTCCTCGGCCGCCTGCCAGCCTGCGCCCGCGGGCGGCGAAGCTGACCCAATCGAGGTGCCCGTGCCGATTGCCTTCAGAAACGGCTGCAGCCTGGTCACGGCTGCGCTCCAAATATGAACGTCCTTCTGCCCGGCCAGCCGCAGGAGCTTCGGTGCTGGGTCACGTCGCTCGGGTCGCTGCGCCCAGCTCCTCCGCAACAAGTCATCGCACACGAAAGCGCTCACTGGGGAGCCGTGCTGCATGGCCTCCTCCTGCGCCAACTTGAGGATGTGGTCGTAGTAAACCATCCCGTCGCCCAATCGAGCTGCTGCGTGCTGACTGCCAGGATGGGGCACCGCATGAAGGCGCCAGCCCACTGCGCCGTAGTGCGGAATATTCGCGGCGTGGCAGATGCTGATTTGAGCGCCGCCGCCAGTTTGGACACTGTCGCCTCCGAAGAACCATCCGCAAATGACGCCTGATCAACGCCGGGGGGGCCGCCCCGCCAATGGACTCGGCAGAGGTCCACAAAGGCAGAATGTCAGCGGACGTGATGTCTGCGCACATGAAAGGCTGCAGCAGCGGCGTGTCTGCCTTCGCCAAGGTCGTGAACGCATTCATGAGGTGCCACTGTTTCTGCTGCACTTGCATGTGGCACGGCAGCTCCTCCATGCCTGCGTCCACGAGCAGCTACTTAACGTCCACCGCGGGCGACGTCGCCGCTGACAGCGCGCAAGCTACCGCCAGAGCGCTCGTTTTGTCGCCCACATGCGCCATATCAGCCATACTGAACTGCGAAACTGCTGGGTTCGGTTGCGGTGGACTCTGTGTCGCCGTCGCCGTGTTCACGGCCACCGCGCCTCAATCCTAGCGGTCTGCTCTGCCCGGCGCACCGCTCTGCGAACCAACGTTTTCTATCCTATCGCCTCCGCGGCAGGGGCTCCAAGCGCTGCCAGTAGCTTCACAGGGTCGACGCCTTCGAGCTGTGCCGACGTCTGCAGAAACGCCAGGTTGTGAAAGAAAACTGCAGCGGCATCCACGTCCTCTTGCTGCGGAGGCGTAGAATCAACGCTCGCCAGCCACTGGGCCCACTGGGCCTGGTCCCATTGAGCCGTGCCGCTCCCTCAAAATGAAAGAGGTATGATTCAAAATTGGGGAGAAAGCAGAAGAGCTTGAGCCATAATGGCTACGGTGTCAAAAATTGAACGCCAGGATCTCAGGGCTGACCCTTTCAAGACACTGGAGGCCCGCGGGGGAGAAGGCGCACGAGGCGGGCGGGGTGGGCGAGAGGGAGCCAGCGCTCGGGCCGGGCAGCCGGGCACTTGGTGCAGTCGACGGGGCAGTCGGGGTACCTCGAGCAGTCCTCCGGCGCCCGGGCGCCGCCTGCCAGAGGGGCGGGGGGCGGCCGCGCAGAACGCGGGGTCGCGGCTCCCCCCGCACCGCTCTGGAAGCATCGCCTCGACGTCCTCCTCCTCCTCCTCCTCCTCCTCCTCCTCCTCCTCCTCCTCCTCCTCCTCCTCCTCCTCCTCCTCCTCCTCCTCCCTCCCCCTCCTCCTCCTCCTCCTCCTCCTCCTCCTCCTCCTCCTCCTCCTCCTCCTCCTCCTCCTCCTCCTCCTCCTCCTCCTCCTCCCTCCTCTCCCTCCTCCCCCTCCTCCTATTAATATTATCATTAGTATTATTATTATTATTCTTATGATTACTTATTCTTATTATCATTATTATTCTGATTATTATTCTTCTTCTTATTATTATTCTTATTATTATTATTATTATTATTCTTATTCTTATCATTATTATTAATATTATTATTAGTAGTAGTATTATTATTAGTATTATTATTATTAATATTATTATTAATAATAGTATTATTATTCGTATTATTATTAGTATTATTATTATTAACATTAATATTATTATTAATAATAATAATATTACTATTATTATTAATAATATTACTATTAATATTACTATTATTAGTATTATTATTAGTATTATTAGTATTATTATTAGTAGTAGTATTATTATTAAGATTATTATTATTAGTATCAGTAGTATTATTAATAGTATTATTATTAGTATTATTATTAGTGTCATTAATACTATTATTGTTATGATTAGTAGTATTGTCATTATTAGTATTATCAGTATGAGTATTAGTATTAGTATCATTATTATTCTCATCATTATTATCATTAGTATTAGCATTATTGTTACTATTAATATTATTATTACGACCATTATTACTATTAGTATCATCATGTTTCGCATTGATCTTTTTGTTATTATTTTTATTCCTCCTCCTCATCCTCCTCATCATCATCATCATCAGCAGCAGCAGCATCATCATAATCATCATCACCACCACCACCACCACCATCATCAATCATCATTATCATCATCATCATCAGCATCATCATCAGCATCATCATCATCATCATTGTTATCCTCCTCCTCATCCTGCTCCTCCTGCTCCTCCTCCTAATCCTGCTCCTCCTCCTCCTCTTCCCCTCCTCCTCTTGTTATTATTGCGACTATATTAATACGCTCATTATTCTTATTAGTGCTTATGAGGGTTAATAGTATGAAGGTTATTGTTATTGTTGTTAGTAGTATTCGACGCATGTTATGTTTATCGGTGCTTAATTTCTTAATCGTATTAGTGATACTATTCTCAGTGTTCTTGTGCTTATGAGTAATAAAAACATGGTTGTTATTATAACTAGTACTGCTACTAGTAATAGTATTGTTGTTGGTATTAGTATCCGTCTTCTTCTTATTACACCTCCTTCTCCTCCTCCTCCTCCTCCTCCTCCTCCTCGCCCTTCTCCTCATCATTCTCCTTGTCCTCCTGCTCCTCCTGCTTCTCCTGCTCCTCCTCCTCCTCCTCCTCCAGGACAGGCGTCTCAGGTTGTGGTCAGTCTTGGGGCTCGCCTTAATTCGATTCCGACCCGACTCAGCTCCGAATGCCGAGCGCGAGTGGAGGCTATGCGCGTACGATGGCACTCTATAGGCAAGTGCTGGTCTCTCTCTCTCTCTCTGGTGTGCCCTATCGTGTGCGCCGGTGTATGCTTCTCAGCAAAATCTATAGCACGGCCCCGTCTGGGCCCGAGGCGTGTTTGCCTTCACCAGCCGAGTATGCGAGACTTACTGCCGCAGTAGCACAATATGCCCGACAAACGACGAAGGGGCAAAGCCTGTGTTTTTTCTGAATCATCCCACCCTGTCTCCCTCAGTAATGAAGCAGTATTAAAGTACTGGCGCATCGTGCCGATCGAGCTTGAGGCTCGGATTCGTCGCATTAGGTACCTCCAAGAGCTCCTGAGGCACCCCAATTCCCACAAACAAGTTCTTGCTGCTCTCTTTGGCTGTCTCCCCTTTGCCCCCACTTTTTCCCCCTCGGGTAGACTTGATGTGCGAGCGAACCCCTGGGCCAAACGTGCTTGGGAGGATCTCGAGGCGATGTCTGTGATAGATGAGGGGGCTGCGCGTCTGGCTTCGATTGGGGGCCAATGCCGGCTCCTCCTATCTGACCCAGAGATAACCAAGGATTTCTTGAAGATCGATGTGCGGCCCTCCCTATCCCCCTTCGCGTCCTTCTCCTGCGCCCTCCTTTCGTCTGACAACCCTGCCTCCCATGCTCCCACCCTCCCCTCATCACTCATTCCCTCCATTACTCACTCCCTACCCCCGCCTCCGACCCACATGTCATACCTCTTTGTTACACTTTGCAACCTCCAGCCTGCCTGATGATGATACAAGTAATCCCAAAATGCCTTACCTGCCGCGGCAGCGTGAACCATCGCCACCAGTAGCGAGCAAGCGAGAAAATGGATGAGGCGGCGATGAGGAAGATCAGAGGAAGAGTACGAGAAAAACTCCCATCCCTTCCTCGCACCAGCAGCCTGTAGACGCATTGGCCGCGCTGGCTGAAGTCGCACTGGTTGTCCCGCCGACCACCGTGCCTGCCGCCGAACCCATCGATGCCTCGGCCGACGCATTGGCGGTAACCATGACTGCCGAGACCGTGTCAACCGGAGTCGCGTTCGTCGGGGATGTCACTCCTCGCGAAGTGGTCCCAGCAGCGGGGGCTACCTGGGGAAACTGAATTGCACACTGAGAGAACGCATCCAGACAAGCATGAATGGCGCACGTGCGGGGCTCACTGGAGCAGGAGACATGTTTTCCCTGGTGCTCTCGACCAGGAGACGTCTTCCCCCCCCCCTGGTGCATGGAGAGGAGAGCCCGAGGGAGCCATGCAGGAGAGACACAGCGGCAAAAAGACACATGCACATAGACTCCAGCACAAACACACACACACACACACACACACACACTTTTGGGCGTCGCGGCCACGCGCGCGGCTGCGCAGCGGAGTCGAAGTCCAGAGGAGAGCGGAACGCGCGAGCGGGCCCAGCTCGCGCAGCGGGGAGGTGCCGAGGCCGCCCGTCCGGGGCCGCGCGGCACTGCTCGCGAGAGTGCCGTCGCGAGGGGGGGGCGAAGGGGGGAGGGGAAAGGGGAACTACCGGGGGAAGGGCGAAGGGGGAAAGGGAGGGCGAAGGGGGAGGGCGAAGGGGGAAAGGGAGGGGAGGGGAAAGGAGAGGGCGAAGGGGGAAAGGGAATGGGGGGGGAGCGACCGCGATGGTCAGCAGGCCAGGGAGGGGAGTTGCAGGTGGAACCGGCGGCGGACCGCGCAGCGGCGGGCGAGCGACACGGGCGTGCGGCGAGTCCACGGAGCCCACGGGAGGAGCTGGGCATCCCACACAACCCCACATACATACGTACATACATACATACATACATACATACATACATACATACATGCATGCATACATACATACATACATACATATATACATACATTATGTATGCATGCATGCATACATGCACGCATGAATGCATACCTGCGTATATTCATAACCGCATGCATGCATATATATACATGCATGCATGCGTGCATGCATACATACATCCACGCATATATGCAATACTTTATAACATACATACGGACATATCGGCATACATACATACATTCATGCATACATGCATAACTGTATACGTGCAAAACACATACAGGCCAGCACATTATACTACATTGCACAGGGTCGCACTACATGAAATTACACCACATGAAACTACACGACTTAAACAGTTGTACTACATACGCACATGGCTTCCAGATGCGCACACATTACTTACATACATACATGAACACGCACACACACATACATAGATATAGATATAGATAAGACTTGCGTACACACATACCTTCATATATACATGAACACATGCATACACACAAAATACTAATTATACACTTGCATGCGTGCATACATACATGCATACATGCATACCCACATACATACAGACAGACAAACGTTCGCACATACATGCATGTTTACAGACCTGCAGACATACACAGTCACTACCTGCATACATACATACATACATGCATGTATGCATGCATGCGTACACACATACATATGTACCCACACATTGATTACAAGGATACACTACTCCCATACATGCAGACACGCAGTCATACATACATGAATACAACATCCATGCATACACCCATACAAACATACACACATACGTACACACACACACACATACCTATCTAGCTACATGCCTGCATACATACGTGATTGCATGCGTACGTTCATGCATACATGCAGCACTTACTTAAATACATTATTTACATACAAACGTACGTACACATATACGTAAATTCATACATACACACATGCACGAACGCATACATGCATTACTTACATACATGCATACATGCATTACATGCATGCATGCAAACGCACATGCACGTATATACACATGCGTAAATGCATACATGTACATACCTATACCTATACACAGACATATACATATACGAGTTTTATACATACATGTGCATACATATGTGTGCATACATGAACACATACATAGAGACATGCACAGACAATTACATATGCATACACATACATGAATACATTTATGCGTGTATACATGCATACGCACATACCTACACGCACACCTACATACATACATACAAATATGTCGACATATATACCTGCATGCATGCATACGTACATATATATAATCGTACATACAAGCATGCATAATCACATACATACACTTCATGCAAACTAATAGCAATGAATACATACAGGCATGCATGCACATACGTACGTATATAACCACATACTTGTATGCATACAGGCATATACCTATATACTCAGACATAAATAGATTCATACCTGTATGCATACATACATACACACATACATGCATACATTCATCGAACATGCATACGTGAATGCATATTACATACATAGACACAAAGATGAATATATGTGTGGCAGTCGCGGCCACGCGTCACATACACACACACACACACACACACAGATCCCGAGAATCGAGCGCGGGGAATTCCCCCGAGGAGGCGGGCCGTCCCCAGCGCGGTGCCAGTGGGGAGGCTGCCCTCATGACAAGTGCTGCGACGGCGGCAGCGGCGTGGGCTGGGAACGCGGCGAGGGGGGGCGAGCGATGAGGGAGAGATCAACAGTTGCTACGGTCGGACCTCGGAAAAAAAGAGCATCCTTCAAGAACATGTGGCCCTCCGCCGGCCAAGCCGAAGAATATCGAGGACGGCCTCCCCCCAGGATGCACAAGAACATCCAAGAACATTAGGGTACCCTCCTGGGACCGACCTCGGTCTTAAACCTCGGTCCGACTGTAGGCAGTGAGGAAGAGAAGGACAAACGAAACGCAACGGAATTGAACTCCAAAGGAGCTTCTTGTCTGAGTCTACCAGCGAGGCTCCGAAAGGCTGGAAGGAACAACCTGGTAGAGGGTAACTTGAAGCTGGAAAAAAAGAAACAAGGAGGAAGGACGACGCAGGAGACGGGAAAGAGCCAGGCGCGGGAGGCGTGGTGGGGAGGAGGGAACGGGACGCCAGGAAGAGAGAATGATGGGGAGTGCGAGGCAGCACGAGCAAAGCCGCGACAGCCGAGGGGAGGAGGGGGCCACGGGACGGCCGACGGACGAGGAACAGGAAAAACGTAGACCCCCCTGCGCGAAGCGGCGTGGCCGCGCTGCCTGGCTGAGGCGCCCCTCAGCGCGCATCGCTGGGGTGGCGTCGGCAGGATGGCGCAGGGGGCTGGCCGAGGACGGAGGGCGCAGGGGGCTGGAGAGGAAAGACGCGCAAACCGTCGGTTGCCCCGACGTTCGCGGCAGCGGCAGACGGGCGAGGCGATCCGCCACCTCGCCTGGAGCGAGACCTGCAGGGCGCGAGCGGCCACCAGGAGAACAGCGCGGACGGTGCGCGGACCCAACCTGGCGCGGGGCACGAGAACGTCATGGCCTACTGCCGCATGGCGCGGCCGCTCCTCGTGCCCACCCTGCTCCCGCCAGTGTTCAGGAGCTCGGAGCTCGCCTCAGCTGGCCGACGCGTCGGACGGCGCGGAGGACGATGCCGGCCCATGGCAGGCAAGCCTGCCCGGCGGAGGAGAGCACCGACCTTCCGGGCCAGGGGCCCGTTGTCGCGGCGAGCGCCCCCAGCCAGGCAAGGCAAGACGGCCGCCCGCCCGACGCCGACGCCAGCCCTGCGGCGGAGCTGGGCGGCGCGGCCAGCGCCCGCGAGCGGCCGCCCACGCCAGCGCAGCCAGCGCCGAGGGGAGGGCGCCGAGGCGATGCCCGCAGCCAAGCGCGACGGGCGACGGCCTGCGGCTGCGGCCGGCCCAGTCCTGCCCTCGCCCGCGGCCCCGCGCGCGAGGCTGCAGGCGCGGCTGCCGCATCCACCCACGCAGCCGCGGGCGATGGCTGCAGCACGGGCCGCCGCGGGCCCCGCCGAGGGCCCCGTACCAAGGTCCCCTCTAAGTGACCCCGCCGCGGTCCGTCGCGCGGCACGGCAGGAGAGCAAGAGCCGGCGCCCATGTCGGGAGGAGACAACAGCGCCCTTGTGTGCCGCGATCGCTGTCTTTGTCTAGTGGCTAGCAGCGTGGCCAACCCCGTGGCTGAGCAGGTGGCCAACTCCGTGGCCTAGGCGGGTGCGCCCTCTGGCCATCTAAGCGTTTATGCTTTGTCACTGTCGTTCGGCGAAGCGCCGACGTTACACCGACTTGTTTCCCGCCCTGCGACAGCGCTGCAACTTTTCAATGGCGGCGCGGCGCAACCGATGCCACGCCCGGCCCTATGCAGGGCGTGGGTGAGCAATCAGCCTACCAGCCAGACAGCGTGGAATACCCATAGATTGGGGAATACGGAAACATGCACGACGGAGGGGCCGGGAGGGAGGTGGAGAGGCGGAGCCGAAGCCCCGCGCAAGCCAGGCGCGCGGTGTGGATGGTGCTGCACGGCCACGCCGTAAGAGCGCAACGACTTGCAGACGAGACAGGCACAGACTCTGGATCGATGTCCATTCACCCTCAAGTGCAACACTGTGCTGCCAAGATATGCCTTGCCCATCGTGATAGTGCTGCTGGAACTGTCCACTGAGCTGATCTGAATAACCCATCGGCGTGGCATACTGATGATAAAGATGGTGCTGAGACTGTCTGTTCTGTTGGTCTAAATAACCCATTGCTTGGCCGTGACAAGTTTACCTGTGGGAGGAAACCATCGCGGGGTCACCAAAACGAATGGGCTCCATGGCGGCGCGCCTTGCCCAAGCTAGCAGGGCGCGCTTTGCCCTGGCTGGTAAGGCGGCGCGCTCCTCACAACCTCTCAAGGGCTCGAGAGGTCATGAGCTCTCCTCCTCCTCCTTCTCCTCATCCTTCTTTCTTTTTCTTATTCCTCCTCCTCCTCCTCCTCCTCCTCCTCCTCCTCCTCCTCCTCGTGCCTCCTCCTCCTCCTCCTCCTCCTCCCCCTCCTCCTCCTCCTCCTCCTTCTTCTTCTCCTCTTCTCTCGATCCTCGAACTATCTCGTGACCCTCGTCCTCTCGCGCTCTCCCCTCACTCCCCAACACCCCAGAAGGCACCGTCGCGGCCGCCGCCGCGCGGCAGCTTGGAACAAGAGCGACGGCGGCTCCTGCACTTGGTGGGGCTGGAGGGAGCTGTGAGAGAAGGCGGCGTCACCCTCGAGCTGGAGGGAGGGGACAGTGGGGAGGGAGAAAATCGAGGACCGAGGCTCGAGAATCGAGAATCGAGGTTGCTCGACGCCTTCCGGTCTTTTGGGGGCCCCTCGGGGCCTCTGAAGACTCCGGGAGCCTATGTAGGCCTCCTGCCCAGGCACCTCCGAAGGCCTCTGGAGACCCCTGGAGGCGGGAGGGAGGAGGCCCGAGGAAGAGACGGAGAGGGGGAAGCAGGAAGGGGAAGAGCGGGAGGGAAGAAGCACGGAGGGGAGAAAGGGAAGAGATGCAGACTCGGGGAGCAGCGGAGCGGGAGGAGCTGCAGACTGGAAGGAAGAGGCAAGCGGAGAGAGGCGAGGGAGGGAATGGGAAAGGGCCCCACGGAACACGGAAGGGGTGCGGAGCCGCCCCGCGGCCACAGAGGCACGTTCGGGGAGGAAGCCGGGCCACCGTTCTCAGGCCTTGCTGGGCAGCCGTGGGGGGCATCTCGGAGGCTAGGACCTCTCACACAGGGCGTCGAGATCTATAGTCCACCCGCACAATATGGATGAGCGACTTTCCAAGAGGAAGACAGGAGAGAAACGGACATGGGAGGCTTAAGGGAGAGAGAGAGGGACAAGGGAAGCGGCGAGAGATAGGGGGAAACTCAAGTGCCATAGCCCTCGCAATTGTAGACAGGAGCGGTCGGGGGTCGTCGGCAGACTGCGAAGCTCGAAAGAAAATCCCACCAGCCTTTCGGACCCAGGTGGTTTCACCATATCTTTCTCTTTCCTCTTCCAGAAATCCTCTTCCCTTAGGGAGGTGTACCCTCTCCTTCCCCTCCCTGAGGTTGTTTGGGGGGGTTCGCGAGGCAGCAGAGGGTTTTTCTCGCCCAAGATGGCTCCGAGAGGGCCACCGATCCTCCAAGATGGCATCCAAGATAGCCGAAGATGGTTTAAGATAGCTTCCGACATACATCCAAGAGGGCCCGACGAGGGCCACAAGACGGTTCCAAATGCTCCCGGAGTCGCCTCAGGACCCCCCCAAGAGGCCAAAATCATCAAAAACCTGA
>CAUYUJ010017490.1:0-12500 GCA_963575745.1 Prorocentrum cordatum | reverse complement strand
CGCAGCGGGCACTCGCAGCGGGCACTCTGGCGTCCTTGGTTCATCAGCGAGCGCGATCATGCAAGGGGCGCGCGGTTCGTTCTGGGGGGGGGGGGCGGTGAAATTTGCACAGCGGCGGGGCAGTGTTCATCAGGCATTTCGAAGAGCCGTGGACTTGCCCAAAAAGGCATCGGCCCCCCCCCTTGCCCCCGTAAAATACTGTCGGGAAGAGCGTCTTCGGGCCCCTGCCACCCAACGGGGTAACTCGACCCTGGGGCCCTGGGCCTCTATAGTAACCTGACCGGACAAGAACGGGAAGCGCAGTTTTTTATCCACCACGTGCGTCAGAGACCGTATTGGCGAGAACGTCAGAGAACATCCCTGTTGCGTTTCCTGGCTTCGGCGCCGTCTTGGAGGTATCTTGGACGCTCTTGGGGCTGTCGTAGCCTCTGGCCTCTCGGGGGCCTCTTGGGGGAGTCCCGGGGGGGGCCTTCGGGGGCTCTATGGGGCGATATGAAGCTCTCAGGGAACTCCTGGAGCCTTTTCGCGCGTTCTGGGGGACTTCTGGCCGCCTCTTTGGAGCCCCTGGGGGGCTTCTTGGGGGTCTCTTGGGGCGTTTTGGGCGCTCTGGCGGGCCTCTGGCCGCCCCTTGGGGGCCTCTTGGGGGTCTCTTGGGGCGCTCTGGGGGTCCTCTGGGGGGCCTTCGGGGGCTTTCTTGGGCCGTTTGGAGGCCCTCCGGGAGCGATTCCAAGATAATGCTGCTTCGGAGTCCCCTCCGGAGCCGATTTTTTGAGGACGTCCCGAGCGAAACGGCCAATTTTCCGGAACCTGACCGGACAAGAACGGGAAGCGCCGTTTTTTATCCACCACGTGCGTCAGAGACCGTATTGGCGAGAACGTCAGAGAAACCCATAAACGCAACAGAACAGACTAAATGATGGCCTGCCGCGCTGGTCTGTCGAGATAGTCTGCTGCCCTGGCCACATCATGGTGTCGACACCGTGCTTTTCTCTCGGCCAACGCGGGCCCCCACCCGTTGTCGCCCAGCCTACTTGTTCTGTTCCAGCCTGTCTTGTCTTTTGTTTGTCCGTCGTCGTCGTCGCGTGCCTTTCCTTTGTCGTGGTCGTCGTTTTCATTATAATCGTCCGCTGTTGCCGTTCTCGCTGTCGCCGTCGTTATCATTTTATGATTGCGGTAATTTTTCTGATTGCTTTTTTGTTGTTGGATTCCGTGTTCGGTTGGTTTTTGTGTTATGTTTGTGGTCGTTTTCTGTCATCGTTTTTTGTCGTAATTTTCGAGATCGTCATTGACGAAGACGACGACGAAGACGACGACGACGACGACGACCACGACGACGACGACGACGACGACGACGACGACAACGACAACGACCAGGAGGACCCGTGCCGGCTGGCTCGGGGTGCCCGCGTCCCTCTGCTGCCGCAGGCCGCCGCCAGCGAGTTCCGAAGTGCGGGCCCGTACCCCTTAGTTAGAGAAAATGAAGCCCCAGAACCAACGGTGCACGCCGGAGGCGCTTCCCGTCATCCTCGAGTTCGTCTGGAGGCCGTCTCGAGGCCGTCCTGAGGACATCCTGGGCCGTCCTGGCGGCACCGTGGGTCGTCTTGGGGGCCGGGGGCTCTTGGGGGTCTCTTGGGGCGCTTTGGGGGTCCTCTGGGGGGCCTTCGGGGTTTCTCTTGGGCCGTTCGGAGGCCCTCCGCGAGCGTGCGGTCTGCCGTGCGAACGTGTGGACTGCCGTGCTCATTTGGGGTCTGCCTTGCTCCTTTGTGGTTTGCCGCGCTCCTGTGTGGTCTGCCGTGCTCCTGTGTGGTCAGCCGTGCTCCTGAGGCGTCTACGGTGCTCCTTTGGGGTCTGCCGTACTCATTTGGGGTCTGCCGTGCTCCTGTGGTCGGCCGTGCTCATTTGGGGTCTGCCGCGCGCCTGTGAGATCTGCCGTGCTCCTGTTGGGGAAACGCCAGCGGCGTTCGGGGTACAACAAAAAGGCGCGTTTATGTTGTACCCGCGCGCGGTCTGCCGTGCTCCTGTGGGTTCCGCCGTGCTCCTGTGGCGTCTGCCGTGCTCCTGTGGCGTCTGCCGGGCTCCTGTGTGGTCTGCCGTGCTCCTTTGTGGTCTGCCGTGCTCCTGTGGAGTCTGCCGTGCTCCTGTGTGGTCTGCCGTGCTCTTGTGGTCTGCCGTGCTCATTTGGGATTTGCCGTGCTCATGTGGGGTCTGCCGTACTCCTGTGTGGTCTGCCGTGCTCCGGTGGTCTGCCGTGCTCCTTTGGGGTCTGCCTTGCTACTGTGGGGTCTGCCGTGCTCCTGTGTGGTCTGCCGTGCTCCTGTGGTTTGCCTTGCTCCTGTGTGGTCTGCCGTGCTCCTTTTGGGTCTGCTCTGCCGTGCTCCTGTGGGGTCTGCCGTGCTCCTGTGGGGTCTGCCGTGCTCTTGTGGGGTCTGCCGTGCTCTTGTGTGGTCTGCCGTGCTCCTTTGTGGTCTGCCGTGCTCCTGTGTGGTCTGCCGTGCTCCTGTGTGGCCTGCCGTGCTCTTGTGTGGTCTGCCGTGCTCCTGTTGGTCTGCCTGCCGTGCTCCTGCTCATTTTCTGAGGACGTCCCTAGCGAAAACGTCATTTTTAACATAAGAGGTTGTAAAACACCTCTGTCGGCATCTCATTTTTTCGAGGATGTCTCGAGCGAAACGCTTATTTTTCATGCACAACAAAAATCCTTGACATTTTTCAACACCCCGACTTTCTGAGGATGTCTCAGGCGAAACCGTCATTTTTAACATAAGACGTCTTAAACGATAGCCTCCAACACCTCGATTTTAGGAGGATGTCTCGGGCGAAATGGCCATTTTGGGGAATCCGCTAACGAAAAACCTGACCGGACAAGAACGGGAAGCGTCGCTTTTGCCCACTAGGTGTGCGAAATGTGCTCTGTTGTGTTGGTCTGCCCCGCAGGTCTGTCGTGGCGTGCGTGCGTTTGCGCTTGCGCGTGCGCGTGCGTGGAGTATGTGCATGTGCGTCCGTGCGAGGTGGTCCGCAGCAATGCTCTTTTATGCCGTGCTGGTCTACCGTGCTCCTGCGGTCAGCGTGAACGTATGTTGCCTGTGCGTGTGTGTGTGTGAGAGAGAGAGCGAAAGTGAGCGTGTGCGTGTGTGTGCGTGTGCCTGTGGGCGTGTGCCTGTGTGTGCGGCTGTGTGCAGCTCTGTGCATGTGTGCGAGCGTGTGTGCAGGGTGTGTGCTGGGCGGGCGAGACGGGGCGGGGCGCGACATGGCCGTTCGAATCGTAGCGGCGTGGTCGTTTGATCCGGGCGTGGCGGGCTGAACCGAGGTGTGGCCGTTTGAACCGAGCCTCGCCACACGTCGCGGCCGTTTGAACCAGGGCGCGAGGCATGATTGTTCGAATTGTAATGGCCTGGCGATCGACGGCCTTGAACCGAGACGAGGCGTGAACGCATCTTGCCGCCTCTGTGTGCTCTCGACGGGAGACCACACAGAGGCAAGGTAACAGGAGCACAGGAGCACAGCAGGCCGCAGCAGCACGGCGGCCTGGAGGGCCCTGGGGTGTAGCCCAAGATGGCCTGCCCCTGTTTTTAATTGTTGTTTTTTCTTTCTCCCTCTCTATCTCTCTATGTCTCTCTCTTTCTCTGGCTTTAAGCCCCGAAAGCTTCAGCTTCAGCACGGCAGACCAGAACAGCAGACCCGCACGGCAGACCAGCACAACACACCGACACGGCAGACGAGCACGGCAGTCCGGCACGGCAGACCAGCACGGCAGACCAGCACGGCAGCCCATAGGAACATAGCAGACCAGATCATGTCATTGACGCTGCTGTTGTTGGTGATGATCATGTTGCTGCTGATGGTGATGGTGATGCGTACGATGATGATAATGATGATGATGAGGAGGAGGAGGATGATGATGATGAGTATGAGTATGAGTATGGTGATGATGATGGTGATGATGATGATGATGATGATGATGATGATGAGGATGATGATGATGATGGACTTCTCGGGGTGTGCTTGGGAGATGTTGGGGTCCTCTGGAGAGCCTTTGGACTAGCAGTTTAAATCTGCGTAGCCGTTGTAACCCGACTCTCGTTTTCTTCATCGGTCTGACCGGTTTATCAGCTTACACGGCACAGCGCAGCAACACGACAGACGGCAGCAGCACGGCAGACCAGGAAGGCAGACCACAGGAGCACGGCAGACCAGAACGGCAGACCAGAACGGCAGACCGCAGGAGCACGGCAGAGCAGCACAGCTGACCACAGGAGAACGGCAGACCAGCACAGCGTTGTTGCAACAGACGGTGCTGATACACTCTTAATTTATTGAACACGTCCCCAGCGAAATCGTCATGGTCGGCCGTATTGAGGGCACTCTGCGGGTCATCTTTGGGCCGATTTTGTTTTTGGGGGGCCGTACTGATGCCCTCAAAAACGATTCCAAGACGACGTTAGACTCATTGTTTGTTTGATGATTGTTCGGCCGTCTTGAGGGCACTCTTAGGGCATAGTCTGCCGTGCTCCTCGTCTTGGTCTGCCGTGCTCCTCGTCTTGGTCATCCTTTCCGTCGTCTTGAGGGCGCTCTTGGTGCCTGGTCTGCCGTGCTCCTCGTCTTGGTCTGCCGTGCTCCTCTCGGTTTCAAGATGATGTTGCGAACATCTTACTTTTGTGAGGATGTCTCGAGCGAAATGCTCATTTCTGAAATCCGCCAACGAAAAATCCCGTGCAGCGCGGCAACCCATATAGTTAAAGAAAAGATATATTTACTCAAGGATTCAGCCAGAACGTCCCGCTTGCTTCTCGTACCTCGAAGACGCTTCCCGTCATCCCGTGCAGCGCGGCAACCCATATAGTTAAAGAAAAGATATATTTACTCAAGGATTCAGCCAGAACGTCCCGCTTGCTTCTCGTACCTCGAAGACGCTTCCCGTCATCCGCCAGCGAGTTTCCCGGTGCGGCGCGCACCCCTTAGTTAGAGAAAATTGAGCCCCAGAACCAACGGTGCACGCCGGAGGCGCTTCCCGTCATCCGCCACCGTGCCCCGAGGCACGGAGTGGAGTTACCCCCAGGCTCTCACGTGTTCACTCAGGACTGGGGGATCGGCCCAAGAGCCCTCAAAGATCGCGCCAAGATCGCCCAAGAAGCCTCCAAGGTGGCCCCAGAACGGCGAAGGGGCCCCCAAGACGGCCCCAGGAGGGCCCCACGACGGCACCAGAGGCCTCCAAGACACCCAAGGTGGCCTCCAAAATGGCCCTGGAGCATCCCAAGAGGGCCCCAATTCGGCCCAGAGAGGCCCCCAAGACGGCTTCTAACGTTATCAGACGGGCCAGGAATGCCCTAAGACGACCAAAGAGACCCCCGAGAAGCCCCCCAAAGCCCCCAAGAAGCCCAAGGAGGCCCCCCAGATGCCTCCAAGAGACTCTCCACGAAGCTTCCAGGAGGCCCCAAGAGTGCCCCCAGAAGCTCCCAAGATGCCCTCTCCTCCTCCTCCTGCTCCTCCTCCTCCTCCTCCTCCTCCTCCTCCTCCTCCTCCTCCTTCTCCTCCTCCTCCTCCTGATCTTCCCCGCCATCCTCCCCCAAGTGTTCCCTGAAGGGTTTTCACAACGGCTGGGGGAGCACATGGTCCGATAACTTTGCAGAGCTCTTGCCAGAACGCTCGGCCACATGGGCGATGCCAAAAGGTAGGGGGCGGCGGTGATTCGCCATAGGCGTCTTCGATATACTTTAGATCCGGGGCCGAAGTCATTCCATCATTTTTCCACGTAACAAATAATTATCCCAGAGTCTCCCAGATTCCGGCCTCAATTATCCCATCGGTTTTTCACATTCGAAACAATCATCCTCGACTATTTCGGATTTCAGTGTCAGGTGATTTTGGTCTGCCGCGTTTCAGACGAAACTTTCGTCCCGCCGAAGTATCGCATTGGGGGGGTCGCGCATTCGAGGTGCACGTGTGCTACGAATCACGGTTGACCTGCTATCACACTATGTCGCCATGACAACTCGTGTTGATTGCCGCATGATGCGCAATTGCCTGGTCAAAGAGCGCGCGCTCACGGGTCGTCGCAGGAGCCGACATTATGAACTTGAGTTTGTGAGACGCGAGGGCGGTCAGCTAGCCCCAGCGATCTGTGAGAGACGGCGCGGCCGCAGGAAGAGTGAAGTCCAGGATCTAAAAACATCGCCGCTGGATCGTGCATCAACATCGCCTAGCCGAGCGCAATACCGCAAAATGTGTAAATATGCTACAGATGTCCTTGACCAGCATAGTTGCGACCTGTGTCGGTCTTCATTTGCCCGTATACGACCCGCAGTCACTTCCTGACTCGTGGGCTCGCTGGCGGGCGACTCCACAGAGGTGACTTTCGAGCTGTTCACGGCGCCAGGAAGCCGAAAGAGCGTCTCCGCACTCCGCGATCAGCGCCCAGACTGGAGGGTCGAAGAAAACAGCGACGTTACCAGCCTGAAACATATCCCTATCCCTATGCTGAGCATCTCCTCATCACGATGCCAATCTTAGGGATTCCATGAATTCCCAACCATCCTGTGGTGTTGGGTCCTCGTTTTGAAGAGACAGCGCCCCGCGTTCACTCCTTCCTTCCTCCCTCCCGCTGCCCCCTCCCTCGTCACCGCACCCATTTCGGCACACCCCTCACACGTTTCGTGGCCCCATAGGGAGCTCCACCGAAGGCCCCAGTGGCTGCGTTGGCATGGCGGCGCCGCACCCATTTCGGCACACTCCTCACACGCTTCGTGGCCCCATAGGGAGCTCCACCGAAGGCCCCAGTGGCTGCGTTGGCATGGCGGCGCCGCACCCAATTTGGCACACCCCTCACACGGTGGCCCCACTCCACCGAAGGCCCCAGTGGCTACGTGGCATGGCGTTTCGTTTCGTGGCCCCATAGGGAGCTCACCGAAGGCCCCAGTGGCTGCGTTGGCATGGCGGCGCGGCACGAATTTCGGCACACCCCTCACACGCTTCGTGGCCCCATAGGGAGCTCCACCGAAAGCCCCAGTGGCTGCGTAGCATGGCGGCGCCGCACCCATTTCGGCACACCCCTCACACGTTTCGTAGCCCCATAGGGAGCTCCACCGAAGGCCTCAGTAGCTGCGTTGGCATGGCGGCGCCGCACCCATTTCGGCACACCCCTCACACGTTTCGTGGCCCCATAGGGAGCTCCACCGAAGGCCCCAGTGGCTGCGTTGCATGGCGGCGCCGCACCCATTTCGGCATACCCATCACACGTTCGTGGCCCCATAGGGAGTTCCACCGAAGGCCCCAGTGGCTGCGTGGCATGGGGCGCCGCACCCATTTCGGCACACCCCTCACACGTGTTCGTGGCCCATAGGGAGCTCCACCGAAGGCCCCAGTGGCTGCGTTGGCATGGCGGCGCCGCACCCATTTCGGCACACCCCTCACACGCCTCGTGGCCCCATAGGGAGCTCCACCGAATGCCCCAGTGGCTGCGTTCGCATGGCGGCGCCGCACCCATTTCGGCACACCCCGCACACGCTTCGTGGCCCCATAGGGAGCTCCACCGAAGGCCCCAGTGGCTGCGTTCGCATGGCGGCGCCGCACCCATTTCGGCACACCCCTCACACGTTTCGTGGCCCCATAGGGAGCTCCACCGAAGGCCCCAGTGGCTGCGTTCGCATGGCGGCGCCGCATCCATTTCGGCACAACCCTTGCACGTTCCGTGGCTCCATAGGGAGCTCCACCGAAGCTCCCAGTGGCTGCGTTGGCATGGCGGCGCCGCACCGAAGAAGATGTTCACTATTGCGGTACTCACAGCTGCATATGGTTGGGTCCTTCGCCAGGCTAGTTTTTGAGGGCGCATCCCTAAGATTGTCACCGCCTCTTGGCGTGTCAACCTTAGGGATAGGGATATAAGCTCGAGGCTGGTAACGACGCCACGCGCGCGAAACCCTCCCCGCGCAGCTGGGGCGCACACCGACGGTCGCGCACCTGAAGCGGGCGTCACCCACGCTGTCAGGATCAGCGCAATACTGCTCCTAGACCCCACGGCCCTGGATGCTGAGGGGGCCGCCACACTGTGGGAGGGGCCATCGCCGATGCCATCGACGTCGTCGCGGTGCTGTGGGTGCGGCACCTCCTGGGCGCCCTGGTCGTCGTGGCAGACCGCGACGCGTGCCGGCCAGCCGCATCGAGGCGTCCCTGCCAGGGCAGCCGTCGAAGTCCTGCATCGCACAGAGCTCGGGCGCTTTCTTGGCCTTGGTGGAAGCGCCATAGCGGATGCGGGTCTCCTCGGCAGCCTCCATGACGGTCATTTCGGCGGTGCTGCAGGCAGTTGTTATACTGGCCGTTGTGGTGCTGCAAAGTTCTGATGCGGAGGTCGCGGTGGCGTTGGCGGCTGTGCTGGTCGCGATGGTGTCACTGACTGGTGTCATGCCAGACGCGGTTGTGCTGCTGTCTGCGCCCGTACTGCTGATGGTGCTGAACTGGTCGCGGTGGTGCTATAGGCTTTTCGATGTGGTCGCAATCGTGGCGCACAGCCGTGGTCGACGTAGTCGCCCTTGCATTCGTGTCTGCACTTGTGATTGTAGTCGAGTTCGGCTGGGCACTTGTTCTGAACAGGCACCTAACCGATCCCCCCGAAACACCCACCTCAAAAGTACGTATATGTGCAGACGGGGCACAACTTTCATCGAAGAGGCGTGCGTAGGAACGGGTGCATATCCTTCAGGTATGTTTGAAGAGTTAGGTGGCGGGAAAGCGTGCCTGGGGTGCCAACTAGGACTGTGCGTGTGGAGGGGCTGTGATTCAGAGGGCTGCATTGTGCGAGGTTGAGGTGCCTGTGGGAGGGAGGGTCGAGGTCCCGCCGAAGTCCCTGCCACGGTGGACAGGGCAAAGAGGATGAGAAAAACACAAAAAGAGGGATGGGGGCAGAGGAGGGAGGATGGAGGATGGAGGTTTGAGGCGACGGGGGGGTCCGCACTGGATGGACCCCGAGAAAATCACCTAAGAGGGCGGGATGAAGACAAATCCACTCAAAGAAAAGCCCCAGACCCCTCCCAGGGTCCATCTGGATCAGTTTTCCACCGCAGATACTAGTTCCCGACGGCCCCGGACGCCCGAAACCAGCGCTGGGCCACCTCAGCCCCCCAACAGGCTTCAAGATGGAGGAGGAAGAGACGAAAGGGGGAGGAGGTGGAGGTGGTGGTGGTGGTGGAGGAGGAGGAACTGAGGAGGACGAGGAGGAGGAGGAGGAGGAAGAGGAGGAGGAAGAGGAGGAGGAAGAGGAGGAGGACGCAGGACGCAGGACGCTGGACGCAGCATAGAAAATTGGGTCCTGCGAGCACGAAACCACCTCTGAGCCAAGGGAATATGGAAGCACGACTTAAGAGGTAAGCGGTGCTGCGTGCGCGGTCAGACCACCATCACACGCCACAGAGACCCAACGAATTCAACTAAAGTTTAGCTCTAGTTGCTGGGTGCCGCCGATCGACGAGCCAGTCTCTGGCTCTACGGCGGGCGGGGTTCGGGGGGCGCGAGGGGCAGACATCCCCAAGGGCATCGATTTTGGGAGAACCGATGACCACACGAGTCCCAAAACGAGCACCGACAAAAAAAATGTGGCCCCGAACGCTGGACCTTATGGCCATCACATTCGAAGAGGGTCCCAGTCCCCACCGCCCCGTCGGCAGCAGCAGCAGCACCCCCGCAGCGTCCCCTTGGGCACGCCGCCCGAGCCGCTCAACAGCTAGGGCGAGAGCCTGAAGCATGGGCGACGGGTTACACTTGGCCCCTGGCTTCAAAAGCGTCTTCACACT
This sequence comes from Prorocentrum cordatum, assembly GCA_963575745.1. NCBI lineage: Eukaryota > Dinophyceae > Prorocentrales > Prorocentraceae > Prorocentrum > Prorocentrum cordatum. The sequence goes on along the minus strand of CAUYUJ010017490.1, from coordinate 2,724 downwards.
GGCAGGGGACCGAGCCCCGGCCAAACGACGCCTACATTGCAACGCGGACGATCCAGGAACCAGGGGGACGGGGTCATGAGCGATCAGGACGAGCACATCGCGCCTCTCTGGCACCGGCTTGGGCGGAGGAGGGTCCGAGTCCCGAGCCTCAGGACAAGCACAAATCAACTGCACCGCCCTCGACAGAAACTCAACTGTACACTTGCACTCTTTGACAGAACGCTGGGTGGTATCGACCACAACCTGTGCAACAGCGACGTCCAGAGCTCCGAGTTTTGCGAAAAAAACTGCCCAAGCATTTCCCATGAATCGGCGGATCTCCTCGGCCGACGCTCCCTCGTCGACCAATGGCTCTAACGACCGATGCGCGGGAGTCCAGACCATCGACGACCGTGAACCCGGCCGCTCAGACAGCCTAAAAAAACTCTCGCCAGATCGACGCGTGGCGCGCGAGGCCGCACTCAAGGTCAGAGTTCCAGCGCTGTCCCTCGCGAACACAGCCGACATGATCACTAATTATCGTGAGGTTACAGGGGCGCACGCGCATCGCCTCGAGGCCAGCCCACCGCTCGCCCCGAGGCACCGTTTGAAGTGGTCCTGGCACCCCGCCGAATCTCGCTCGGAGTGGCCAGCCGTCCTCCGTGATCTCAACCACGCTCCAACCGCACCTCGCCGCCTCGGGACACGCGCCCGCCAACCCGCTGCAATCGGTGAAAAGGAGCGGGCCCCAGGTGCCTTCCGTGAGACCCCAATGCAGCACAGGAGGCTGGGACAGCGGCGGCAGCTGCCTAACAGGGATTTGAGGGAGGCCGTACAAGAGAGGAACCACATCCCAATCCTAACCCCCCAAAAGAGAGATTCCCTGCTCCCGAAAGGCCTGCCTCTGCTGCCACACATCGTCAGGAAACGGAAACTCAGCCTGCTCTTCATCCTCCTGCGAGGCAAAGGCAGCGGGGCAGTCATAAAGCTGGTGGCCTAGCGTGCCCCGCTCAGCCCCACTAAACTTACATGTACCTGACGCCCAGAGGCCGGCCTGAAATTTCCGTTCGGGAGGCCAAAGGCCCCCTAACAGGAGGGCTCGAGCAGACCCTTGGCGAGCACCAGCGGGGAGGGACGATACAGCGAGGCGCATCGCTCGAATCCAGATCTCCTCCGCACCGGCAGCCTTAGGCCAAAGGAGGAGGAGGAGGAGGAGGAGGAGGAGGAGGAGGAGGGAGAGGAGGAGGAGGAGGAGGAGGAGGAGGAGGAGGAGGAGGAGAAGGAGGAGGGGGAGGAGGAGGAGGAGATGGAGGAAGAGATCACGAGGCAACCCTGCGCCAGCAAGAGGAAGGCTGCGAGCGCGGGGCGCACCCCACAGCCAGGCGCCGCACCGGTGGCCGCGGCGCGCGGCGGCGCCGCGGGCACCGCGCATTGCTGGCGCGCGGCACCCCGCTGCTCTCTCGCCGCTCCCGCTCGACCGGGGCCCCGCAGCCGCGTGGTGACGGTGACGGACCGCGTGGTGACCTCGGAATCCCCGACGACCTCACCGCGCGGTCCGTCACCGCACGGTTTTGGGGCCTCGGAGGCCCCAGCCGCCCGAGGAGCCCCCCGGCCGAAGGACCCGAGCCCCAAAGCACCGCGCGGTGGCCCCGGATCCCCACTGAGCTCGACCGCGCCGCCTGCTCCCCCCTCGCTCCTTTGTTCGGCCCGCGCTCCCCTCGTCGGCCGAGGCGCTAAACACCGCTCCGCCCGCTCCCGCTCTCGATGGCGCCTCGCGATGCTCCTCGTGGCGCCTCCCTCGCGCTCCTGGGCGCGCCTCCCTCGCGCTCACCCCCCGTCCTAGGCTGCAATTGGGAGTTCGGTCCCTCAGAGGCGCTGACCTCTCGTATAAAAGACGCTGGAAGGCCAAGAACTCTCCCCCGCGGTCCTCCACAGCGAACGCCAGGCGCATCCGCAAGAATGCGGAGCAGACAGACCCCACACCCGGCGAGCTGCCCCCCCTCAACGCGACAAGAGCTGGCTCAAGGCATGGTATTTCGAGACGTGTGGTATTACAATCTATCATGGGTGCGTACAGATCAAGGCTGTGTGGCGATACATTACTTTCGATTCCCCCAAAAGATCTACGTCAACGAATGAAACAGATGGCATGCTAATCCGACCAACCCTCTGGGCGCAGATGATGGAACGCTTCTTCTCTTCCCTCTTCCAGAACTCATGTTTCCATATTTGGGGAAGGGGTCCTCACAGCTCCTTCTTGCTACACACCCCCCCTAAACCCTACTGGCCTTCAACCGAAAACGTTGCCGACCCCCCCCCCCAACCACCCCTGCTGAAAACCACACAAACAATGGAATTCCCAGCAAAAACCCGATCATGTCTGGACGCCCCGCGACCACTTGACATTGTTTTACAAACGAAATAGCGGCTAGCACCTTGAACAACGCGTGCAGCCTCACCGCCCGTCTCAAAAATGAGGACGACAACGACGATGACGGCGACGACGACGACCTACTACTACTACTACTACTACTACTACTACTACTACTACTACTACTACTACTACTACTACTACTACTACTACTACTACTACTACTACTACTACTACTACTACTACTACTACTACTACTACTACTACTACTACTACTACTACTACTACTACTATTGGCACTGCTGCTACTACTACTACTACTACTACTACTACTACTACTACTACTACTACTACTACTACTACTACTACTACTA
>CAUYUJ010017489.1:197154-234526 GCA_963575745.1 Prorocentrum cordatum | reverse complement strand
TTGGGATCGCCCATCGTGGTCGGCGCCCCGCCGAGCAAACCTCCTCCCCTGGGCAGGCCGAGGCGGCGCCCCACGGGCACGCGCCCGCCCCCCGCCGCAGCCGCGCGCGCTGACCCCTCGCCCGCTCCGCCCCCGCCGCGCGTTGCGGCCGACACCCCTGAACACGTGAAACCTCCGCTCTGCCCGGCGCCCTCGTCGCAACCGGTGCCGCCAGTCTCGGCGCCAGCCAGCGCCTCCGACGCGTCGCCGACCGGCTCGGCAAACGCACCGGGCTCCGGAGGCGGCGGCACGACCGGGTCGCCGTCGGCCGCGGGCGCGCTCCCGACGCTGTCGTCGCCGGGCAGGTCGAGCACCACGCGGTCCAGACACTGGACGCCCAGGTTGCTCCGCAGACACACCTGGCCCACAGGGTTCGTGCTCCCGTGGCACGGGTGGCACCGCACCACGTCGACGCGACCAGCTCTGCCGTACCGGTTGCAGCGGTGCGGCCACGGGCCGTAGCCTTCAGCCGGAACGTCGTCCAGATCCAGGTGCTCGCCAGGCGGGTTCCACTGCCCCTCCTCCAACGGACCGCACGCGTACTGAACCTTCGCATCTTCCGGAAGCACCAAAAACTTCCCCTTGCGCAGGCGCCGCCAGACGAAGGAGGCCGCTGGACGCGTCCTGGACGGGTGGCTGTACACCGCAGTCTCGTACTCGTGGTAGAAGCCGAGCCGGCACACCTTGCAGTCCTGAGGCACGTCGTCGTTCGTCTTGTGCTTCCAGCACGTGGGACCGCACCTGTGCAGGTGGCTCCGGATGATACACTTGCGCGCGTCCCGCGCGAAGCAGCGCGCCCAGGTGTGCGCCTCCTCCCCCAGGCCCTCCGCAAAATGCATGGCCGCGGCGCCGTCCGCTTGCACCACGCGGTACGCAGGCTTGCGGCGGCACTGCGGCTGCAGCGTCACGTGCGCACCCGTGAGAGGCTCGGCAAATACCGCCGGGTACTGTGCCCCCTGCTCATGGGGATCGGGCTCTGGATCTGCCAGCGGCGCGAAGGGGCGCTGCCGGAGCGGGCCCTCCATCGAGGGCTGCTGCTGCAGCATCGCCCGCTCCTCTGCGAGATCGACGTTCATCATGGCGGCAACCTGATTCCGCAGCTCTTCTGTGGACAATTTGTTGTCAGCACGAACGGCGCGGCGCCCCGCGTCGTACGCCTTCTTGCAAAACTTCCCGAGCTGACGACGCGAGGCGCCAGCGATGGTATTGTCCTTCAATTGGAGGTCGCTCTCCTCTCGCTCCCCGTCCGCGAACGCGCGAGTTCGATCCCGCGGGCCGAGCGGGAGCGGCGGCAGCCGGTCCGATCCGTGCAAGCCCAGCTGCCGGCCCACCTCCTCCGCCGCGTCGAACTGCACGCTGCCGACCCTGGCGAGCACGGCCTCCCTCCACTTCCTCAGACGCTCCTCGAGGCCTTCGACGTCCCCCGCGCGCAGCTTCGCGAGGAACGCGCCGGTCATCGGGTGCAGGCGCCACAGGTGGATGTGCGGATGGATGCCGCCGCGCCCCTGCGACCCCACGGGTCCGAAGAACGCGCGGACGAGCCCGAACGCTCCACACGCCCCCGTGGCGGCCACGCCGTCGGAGACGCCCGTGGCCCCGCGCTGCGGCGTGACGCCGACGACATGCTCCAGGAACAGTTCCAGCATGAGGTTCGTGACCATGGCCTGCGACACCGGGTCAGCGGCCACCCGCCGCAGCATGTCCCGCGCTGAGGGCATCACGGGAGCAGTCTCCTCCAGCAGCCGCCATTGCTGTACGGAGGCGCCCTCGTACATCAGGGACACCATCAGGTTCCGAGTGTCCGCGATGTTCGGCGTCGTGAACACCAAGGGCGGCCCGAAGAGCCGGGTGTAGCTGGTACTGATGTGCCGCAGCGTGGTCCGGTGCGCGTCGGAGCCGACAACATCACGGTTGCTGAGCAGCTTGCTGCGCAGCGCGCTCTTGACGTTCCGGGGCACGCCCTCGTGGCCCAGGGCCTCCTTGATGCCCGCCCCCCTGCCGAGCACGGCCACGACCTGCGCCAGCTCCTCTGGCGTCAGTGAGGCGAGGTCCGCGATGTACTCCCCCAGGCGCTGCTTGCGCACGAATAACCTGGCCGACTGAATGATAGCCTTCCTGCGCCAGAGGCAATACTGGGCCGTGAGCAGGTCAGCGTGGCGACGCCAGCGCGGCACGGGCAAGTCAGACGCGGCGGGCGACCACGCGGCGTCGGGCGCGGGCGCCCGCGCAGCGTCGGGTGCCGAGACGTCGTCGGCGACCTCGTACTCGAGCTCCTCGCGAGCCATGAGGCACCTGCACCACTCGTCGTACGTCAACTTCGCCTCCCTCTCGAGTCCGAAGACGCCGTCGCCGTACGGAAACGCGACGGGGTCGAAAGCACTCCAGAAACCGGGGGAGAACATGCTGACAGGCTCGGTTCCAGCGGGCACGACGACCCGCACCGCGCGCCTCGCCGGCCCGCCCTCAGCGCCCCCGGCCGGCGCGCCGCCGCCGCCGCCGCCGCCGCCACCGGCCGCGCGCATCCCGGCAACTCCCGGAGGAGACCGCGTGGCCTGAATCTTCTGCTCCGTCTGCTCCAGCTTCTTCGTGAGTGCCTCCTTGTTGCAGTTGGTGAGCGCCTTCGCAGCCTTGTGGGCCTCTTTCGCGGCTTCCGCCAAGCGCAGGTCGGAATCTCGGTCCTGGAAATTCTCCATGTCGTCGAACTGCCGCGTCAGTGCCTCCACACGCCGCTTCTCGCGCGCAATCACCTCCGCCTTCTGGAGGCTGAGGTGCACGTTCTGCCACTGCTTGTCCAGGTCGGCCAGCATGTCGGCGTCCGCGACGGAGGCGCAGTACTCGCCCTCTTCGACACCCTCGCCGCCCTCTCCCTCACCAGCCTCGCCCTCGTCGCCCTCTGAGTCCTCCCCGCCAGCGCCAGCAGCGTCCTCACCGGCGGGGTCCCCGCCCCCGCCCCCTGCCTCGCCCCCGCCGTCAGCCGCCGCGTTCGCTTCGCCCTCCGCGCTCGCTGCGCCTGCACTCGTCCGCTTCGGCGGGGCCGAGCCCGCGCCGGGCTGCACGGCATCGGCCGGGCCCTCCTGGCGAGCGTCGCCGCCCTTACCCCCCATGGCCACGCACGCCGCGAGACAGCGAGGCAGGCCCAGGAGCGAGGAGCCGTCGCCATCGCCGTCGCCCTCGGGGTCCGCAAAGTTTTGCGCGGCCTCTTCGTCCCACCGCACCGCGGCGCACTGCTCGTTCGTGTCGCGGAGGTACTCGTCAGCGCGCTTGAAATCGGCGAGGGGCACGCCGAGCTCCTCCAATAGCGCCTTCTGCAGGGTGGCGGGGTCGGACCCCGCGAAGACAATCTGCACGAACTCGACGAGGTCGCTCTCCCGCGGCGGCAGCGACAGCACCTGCCGGCCGCCGTCCGCCTGCGGGAACGCCACGAAGTTCCCCACGTACGCCTTGTTCTTCTGGTCGATCGGAGCCCACTCACCAGAGTCGGCCTTGCAGTTGAACCGCCGCACGATGCCCCGCGCGATGGGCAGCAGAAGCTTCGCGCCCAGCGTGAGATTCCGCAGCGGCGGTGGCAGCCGACCGATCCAGAGATCGTTGGCCAGCGCGCAGGTCGGCATCGTGGGCAACCTCTTGGAGAGCGCCGTGTGACACCCTGCGCAGATGGGCACCTTCTGCTTCGCGTCGGCCACGAGCACCCCGTCTGACTCGCGCCGGTCAATATTGAAGCACTTCTTGTGCAAGAGCCACAGCTTCCCGTCTGGGCCAGGGTCGCGCACTGCGGACGCCTCCAGCTCCTCGAGGGGGATGCCGCCCGGGCGCTCGACGCCATCGGGGCCCTCGCGCACGAAGCGCCACCGGGCGTGGTACCGTGCCGGGTCCAGCAGCGCGTGGGCGCGCTGCCGCTGCGTCAGGCGCATGGCCTGATCCTGCGCGCCTGCGGCCTCGGATGCCTCTCCCCTCGCCGCCTCGAGCTCGGCGCGCGCGGGCCGCTTCGGCACCTCGTCGCAGAGCAGCGAACGCTCCCCGGCGCCGTCCGGCTGCTGCCAAAAGTGCACGCGCTGCAGCTCGTCCGCCCAGTGGAGACGAGCGCAGACGCAGCAGGCGACCCTCGAGCGCACGGCGCGGAGACTCTGCCCAGGCTCGGGCCCCTCGGCGTCCGACGCCGCCGGAGCAGCGCCCAGCGCGTCCAAGTCCACGGGCGGCATGTCCACGCCCGCGGGCGGCACGGCCCCGTCCGCGCCTGGCGGCTTCCACCAGGCGCGCGGCGCGTCCGGCGCGGCAGCGGCGGCGGCGGCCTCCCCCGAATCGGCGGGCGCTGCGCAGGCTGGCCAGTCGTGAGACCCCGTGACGAGGTGCTCAGAGAAGGCCTCCACGCACTGCCGCCACTCCTGGGGCCTCACGGGCCGCACGTCGTCGTCCTGCTGCGGCCACTGCTCGGCCAGGTAGAACATGCGCTTCCTGTACTCCGGCCACCCGTGGTGGTCCTTGTGCACGTGCGTCATAAAGCCGGCATGCGCGGCGAAGTTCTTGTCGCAGAGGCGGCACGGGAACGGCGGGAGAGCCTCCGGGGCCTCTTTGAATGCCCGCAGAGGACGGCGATCGCCAAGAGGCAGATGCACATACTTCGGCTGGAGCCTTGGCACGCGCGCCTTGCGAGCGGCAGCGACGGCCGGGGTCGGCGCGGGCGGAGCGCCGCCGGCCTGCGTCTCGAGCTTCCGCGCCTCCTTCACGGCCAAGCCATACCGTTCCGGGCACTCGCGCGTCAGGGAGCTGTGGCGCTTGTCCGGGTCCCACTCCCCAAAGGGTCGCTGCTCGGGTCTGCCGTGGCTCCCACAGAACTCTCCCTGACCCTTGCACGGGTTCCTGCTGCACTGCCAGAGAACGCATCCGCCGTTGCACGGGCGCCAGACGCGCGCGACGCACCTGCCAGCGACGCACGGCGCGGGGTCCAGGAGCCAGGCCGGCAGGGTGCCCTCCTCGCTCACGTGGGGGTCATCCACGTTCACCTCCACGTCCCCCGCTCTCACTGTCTTCCCTGCGAGACGCTCCTCCTCTTCCTTCCGCAGCCGCTCCTGCTGCAACCGCTCCAGGTCTTTTCTCGCCGCCCCAGAGCCGGACCCCGACGCAGGTCCCCCGCCCGCGCCGCCGCCCGAAGAGGACCCGCCGCCGCCGCCGCCGCCCCCGGAAGAGTCGTCGCCGCCGCCCCCCCCTCCCACCACCTCATCCCCGCGCCCCGCCAGACGCAGCCATTCGCGGCATGTCCGGTCCAGCCACCAGGGCACGATTTTCTCCGAGTACTTCTTCGCCACCTTTGCAACATCACGCGCGAGTCTCGTTTCCTCCTCATCGGGCTGCCCGCGCCGATCGGCGAACGCGTCCGGCCAGACACCGCCGTGACGGGCACGGAACTTGTGAAGAGCAATCAGAACGTCCCTGTGCTTGTCTGCAGCCTCGGCATCCTCCTCGAGCGCGGCGAGCAACGCGGGGGTCCTCTCGAGCGCGGCGAGCAGGCGCTGCTGGTCCAGGTCCCAGCGCCCCGCGGCGAGGTTCCACGTGAAGCCCAAGTCCGCCCGCTCCTTGCGCGCGAAGGTCGCCACCTGCCGCGCCGCCTGAGGCCTCAGCTTGACGAGCTGCATCCAGACGGGCCACTCGGGGATCGCCTGCGGCTTCAGGTCCGCCAAGTACACGGGCGGGACAGCACAGGAGGCCTGCCGCGCGCCCTCGGCGGCCTCCACCCTGTACATGATGTCGCGGTCGCCCTCCAGCTTCTGCAAGCGCGCGGCCAGGGCGCCACCCATGCGAGCGACGCCGCCGCGCGCGCGGCACCAGGCCCGCAACAGCCAGAGCTCCGCGGGCACGTCGCCCGGCTCGCCCGTGTAGTAGCCGCGCCGCCCCTGGGGGAATGTGTCGGCGGCGAAGCCCGACTCCACGGCCTCGGAGAAAAACGCACCGCCATGGCCCGCCCACGATTTCGGGATACCGAAGACGCGCGGCCACGGCGCCAGCCTGCTCCCGTCGGGCCCCGCGCGCTGGTACCAGGGCCCCAGAGCGTGTCGCTGGTCGAGGTGCACGCTCGCTTCGCAGCTGTCCTGGTGGAAGCACTCGTCCTCCAGCAGCAGACCACGGAACTCAGCGAATCCGCTCTCCCCCCTCGCCGCGCACCGGGCCGCCTGCGCGCGCTTCCTGGCGCGGGCGCGCTCCGCCTCCACCGCCTCGCGCTGCACCGCCTGGCTAGGCAGCTTCTTCGGCGCGAAATGCAACCTCTTACACAAACCATCGACCTCTCCGTCGGACAGCTCCCGCGCGCTCTCGAAATCCTGCTGGCACTTGTAGCAGAGGAAATCGGAGGGCAGGCGCAGGAGCACGCTGCCGTGCACCGGGGCGCCAGAAGCGCCGTCCCGCCGCGCCTGCTCTGCATACCGCGCCTGGCGCGTCGCCTCGCGCACCCCCCCGGGCCTCCAGACCTCTTTCTCGGCGGCGTCCAGCGACGGCAGCAGCGGCGCGCGGACCGGCCCCGGCTTGCCGTCGTCGCGGAGCGGCGCGCGCCAGCGCAGCGGCTCGCGACGGCAGCAGACCCAGACCTCGCGCTCCACGCCCTCCTGCTCGAGCCGTTGGAGCAAGCGCTGCCACTGCTCCCAGGGCTCCCGCGCGTCCGAATTGGGCACGGGCGTGCGGCGCAGCAGCTCGGGGTCGGCCTGGCGCAGGCGCCGGATCGCCTGCGACCGCGCCACGTTGTCCTGCGCCGTGGCCGCGTCGAGTCCCAGGGCGACGACCCGCAGCCGCTCCAGCTCCGCCACCTGCCGCTGCAGCTCCGCGTCCGGGGCCTCCCCCGAGAAGAACCTGGGCAAGACAGGCACCGACGACAGCATGCAGGTCGCCAGCACGTACCGCACGAAATCCTCGTGCTCGTCGTCGATGCCCGCGGGCAGCTCCTCCTCGTCCGCCATGCCCAGCGGCTCTTCCTCCGCGTCCGCCATCTCTGCGTCTCCCTCCTCCTGATCCCTCCGCTCCTCGTCGCCCTGCTCCTGCTCCTGCTCCTCCTGCTCCTGCTCGTCCTCTTCCTGCTCCTCTTCCTCCTGCTCCTCCTCTTCCTCCTCCTCATCCTCCTCCCCGAGCGCCTCGCGGCGCGGCTCTTCGGCCGCCGGGGCGGCCAAGGCTTCGCGGACCCGCCTGTCTTTGGCCAGGGCAACGAAGACGTCGAGCCCGTGCGCGGCGCCCTGCAGCGCGTCCACGTGCTCCAGCAGGGCGCCCACGAGCGCGGTCTTCACCCGCCGAGCAAGCGCCCTGTCTGCCCTCTGGAACCTAGCGAACATATCCGGCGTGACCTCCGCGCGCCGCTCCTCCGCGAGGCAGTCGGCCGGGTCCTCCTCCTCCTGCTCCTCCTCCTCCCCGCAGGCCTCCTCCTCCTCAGCCGCGCGCTGCAGCAGCTCCAGCCGATGCGCCTCGAGCGCCCGCGCCTCCGCCGCCCTGCTCTCGGCATCGCGGCGCGCGGCGGCCGCCTGCGCGTACTTCGGCCGCAGCGCGTCGAAGATCGCGGGCGCGTTGAAGGACGCCGCGCGGCCCTTCCGGATGAAGTTCGCCAGCCTGCGCTCCTCGTCATCCTCGGCCTTCTCCACCGGCATCCTCTGGTTCTTCTCGCACCACGCCTCCAGCGCCTGGACCTGGATGAGATCCGCGTCCAGCGCCGCCGCCAGCTGCGCGCGCCAGCCCTCGTCCAGGCCCTCGACGCCACGCGCTCGGACGTTTTCGATCCATCTTGCAAGAAGACGCTCCCGCGGATCGTCGTCGTTGCCGAAACGCTGCGGCCCTCGTCGGTGCCTCTCCACGAAAGCCTTCACATCAAGCACGCGCTCCTGCGCCGTCCGCCGCTGCCACGCACGCCTGTCCACCAACTGATCGAACCTCTCCTGATTGTCATCATCCAGCTCGTTCTGGCCTTTGCTGACATTATTGATCCACATCGCGAGCTCTGCCTCCTCCTCGTCCTCCGCCCCGCGCCTCGGCAGCTCGTCGAGCACCTCCACGTGCTCCTCGATGCGGCCCAGCATCGCGCGGGCGCGCGCGCGCCTCTCCTCCCGCCGGTCCACGAGCCCGTCGAACCGCGCGCGCCGCTCGGGGGTCAGCACGTTCTGGCCTTTGCTGACGTTGTGGACCCCTGTCCCCAGCGCGGACTCCTTCTGCGACGGAACGCAATCGTGCTCAGCCACGTGCCTCGCCAACTCGGCCAGCATCTCCTCGGAATGGTCCCGCGATCGCGCCTCCGCGCCAGCATGCTGCACACCGCTCACGTCGATGCCCAGGTGCGCCGCGAGCGCGGCCCTGTGCGCATCGGCCTCCAATCGCACCCGCTTCTGCTGATGAACATCCCATTGCCGAGAGGAAGGCGCGTCTTCGTCGCCCTCCGCCCGCAGTCGCGCTGCCAGCTCATGCAACTGATTCCGGGTCATCCGCGCCAACACCCCCGCGTCCACTCCGTCGCGCGCGCCCCCGCGCGCCCCCGGCGCCCCTGCGGCACCCTGCTCCGCACGGCGCTTCGGCGCTCCGCCCCGCAGCGCGCCACGCCCCGCACCCGCGCGCGGCGACCGCGACGCCGAGCTCGAACGCCCGTGCGCGACGACGCGACACCACGGCGCGCTCCCGGCTTCCCCCCACTCCACATCACCAGAGCCCGCCGACTCCTCACCGCGCACACGTGGCCGCCGTCGAGCCACAGCAGAGCACCAGCGCAGAAACCCGTCGCGTGCCCCAGTGACCACGCCACGCGCCCTCCCTCCTGCGCTCCGAACGCTTCCAAAGATTCCGCAGAGAACACGCGCACGTGCAGGAAGCGGGAGCGCAAGTGCTGGACCACGACCTCAAGATTCCAGCGCTCCACCCGCGACCCACAAGCGCCCGAACCCTCGTGGTTCTGGCACGCGCGGCCGAAATGCCCCGCGGCGTCGCCCCCCACGAGCTCAGCCACTGCGCTCTGCAGGCACTTCCCACGCCACTCGACGGGAGAACTGGCGCGCGCGCGGCGGTTCCCCCGCCCGCGTCCGCCGCGCGGCCGTGGGCGCAGCGGGCGCGCGGCACCGAATGCACCCGCAGACATGGGCACGGCACCGTCCTGCGTCGCCCCGCTGAGCCCCGCCGGACACGCTCCGAGAGCGATCATGGCGCAGACAGCGCGCACGGCCATGTCCCCGACGAAGACCTTGGACTCCCGCGCAGCCCGGCACTTCGCTCCGCCAATCCCGACGCCCGGCGAGAACCGGCGCGCACAGACTCGGCGGCCGCCGCACGTCCGCGCCGAGAGCCCGTAGAGCGCGCAGCAGAACCACCTGGCGGTGACGACAGCGGCTGCACGATCGGCCAGCTCGGGCGCGTCCGGGAGCTGCCGCGCGAACACATCCCGCTGCCGCCACCAGCGCGCCGCCGCGATCTTCCTGGTCATGACCACTCTGCTGTCTTCCTGTGGTGGGCACACGCCGAGAGCGACCAGAACGCAAGCTGCGCGCAGGGCCGCGTCGCCCACGGTCCACGACGACGCGTCGGGCGCAGGCGCGGCGGCGGCGGCGCGGGGGGCGCGCGCCGGCGGCTCGTCCGGGCGACGGCACGGGCCGCGCGCGCGGTCAGGAACTGCTCCAATCGCCCGTTGTTCCGAGCCGCGCTCCGCGCGCTGCGCCCAGACGAAGCCCGCTCTGGCGACGCATCGCGCAACAAGGGGCGCGGCACGACGGGGAGCAGCACACGGTGCGCAAGCTGCTCGTTCCGCTCGGCCGCCGCCTCCGTCCGCCGCGCCCACTCCGCCTCCCGCCGCGCACACCGAACCCGCCGGCACGACGCGCGGCACGCTTTCCAGAGCGATTTCTGCTCGCGCTCCGCCGCCTCCAACGCGGAATCATCGACGACCTCCTCATGATCACGTCGCGCTCTGCGTGCAAACACTCCTCCACCCGGTCATCCCATGCGCGCGACTCCCGGGACGGCGCCGGGAGCTCCGCGCACCGCCTCCGAGAACCTGGACCGCCCCCCGCCGAGGTCCCGTCTCCGACCGCGTCCCGGTCCCGGTCCCGGTCCCGGTCCCGGTCGTCGCTGTCGTCGTCGTCGTCGTCGTCGTCGTCGTCGGCGCCCTCCTCCCCCTCCTGCTGCTCCTCCTCCTCCTCCTCCTCCTCCTCCTCCTCCTCCTCCCGCTCCCCCTCTTCCTCCTCATCCTCCTCCTCCTCCTCCTCCTTCTCCTCCTCCTCCTCCTCCTCCTCCTGCTCCATCTCGGCCAAATCCATGGCTATAGCGGAAACCCGGACAGGGAATCGGCAGACGTCGTCGTCGTCTTCGTCGTCGCTAGCAGCGAACGCGGATATCGGCGAGAACACGCTCATAGAAGTCATCTCCGCCCAATCGGTTTTCGACGCCTCCGCAGAACAATTTGCACGCCTCCGGGGAGCCTTTTTGGACGCCTCTGTCGCCCATTCTCTCCACGTCGTCCGCCTCCTCTTCCTCCTCGCCGTCGTCCGCGGGCCGTTTTCGCACGCCTGCGGAACGATTTTTGACGCCCCGGGGACGATTTTTGACGCCTCCGGGCCCGATGGTGCCGCCGCCGCCACCGCCGTCGGCCGGATCGTCCATTAAAAACGCCGGAGCGGGAAACCCGCACGGAAAATCCGCGTTAGTTTCCCCCTTACAACCCGGTTTTGCAGAAAACGGCGCGCCAATCCGGAAAAAAGGCGCCCGACGGGAAAATGAAAATTTCACGAGCGTTTCCCCCTCCGAGCGCCCGTTTCCAGAAACCTCCGTGCCACTCGGAAAACCGCGCGCCGGGCAAGAAAACGCCCTCGAAAAATCGCAAGCGTTTCCCCTTCCCAGCGTGGATTTCCTAATCGAAATAACGCGCTCTCGGAATTCACGCGCTGGACAAGAAAACGCCGACGAAAAATTTCGCGAGCGTTTCCCCTCCCAGCGCCCACCCCCTGCGTCCTGGCCACCTCCGGGCCCCGCTCTGCCCCCTGGCCCCGGGCCCCTGGTTCCGCCGGGCCGATCCCTGGGTCCTCGCCCCGGCCACGGCCCCCGCCGCCCCAACCCCAAACCCACATTTACCTGCCCGGCGCTCGAATATTGCGCTTAGCGCCCAGGCTTGAAAGGAGGGACTGGGGGATAACCAGGTCTCACCGGGCAGTTCACCCCAAGTACTACCTCATTCTCCGTCACACCCCTGGGCCGCTGGGGGGGAAAACCCCAAGCCGTCCGGGAGGGAAGTTGCGCTCCTAGAGCCTGCGCTGCGCGGCCTGCCAGGGGATGGCAGGGCTCTGATGGCAGGGACGGTCTCCCATGGGATTGGAAGGGGACGGCCGTCCCCCGGGGGAAAGGACGGTCGCCGTCCGCCTTGGGGGCGACCGTTCAATCCGGTGTGTGGTTTTGCGCCTGTGCGTGCGCACGTGTTGTTGTGTTGTGTGTGGCTGTGCGTGTGTGGGGCGCGCGTGTGTCCTGGCGGCCCCGCGCCCGCCCATGGCGCTCCGCGGCCCGCCCGCACGGCGCCGCCCCCGCTCCCACGCGCCGCGCGCCGCGGGGTGGTTCCCGGGCCCCTGGGGGCGGCCCTCCCGCGCGGGGGGGGGGACGCAGGGCTGGCAAGCCGCGGGCGGGCTGTTCGTCGTCGTCGTCGCCGCCGCCGCCGTCTTCTCCCCCCGCCCCCCTGCCCGTGCTCTCTTCCTCTCTCTCTCCCGCTTTTCTCTTCTCCTGCCCCTCCTCCCGTGTTCTCCTTCCTTTCTTCCTTGCCCTCTCTCGGAGCCTTTTAACGCCCTGCTCAGGGCCGCGAACGCGCGCGCCCGGGGTCTCGCCCCCGGGCCGCGCGAGCGCCAACTGGCGCCGGCGGTGAACCGTCAACCTGGTCACCGCCGGGAACCTCGTAGAGCTCCTCTCACTGGTGAGAGTGCAGGGAATCGACACAGAGTGAAAAAAAAAGGATTTTTCGAAAATCTTAATTTTCGATTTTTTCAATGTTCATATTCGCTCTGTTCCCGGGAGTCAACTCGTGAAATAATGCATCAGGAGAGCTCAGCTGCTGTCAGAGAAGATTTTATATGCCAATGCGACGCGCAAAAATCTGCTTTCTCAAAATAAACGGTCAAATGTCTTTCAAATCTTTGCAAAACCGACCAAAAGTCACCAAACTTGGTAGCGTCCAAAACCCGGATAGCAAAGAGGCACTTACATAAACGAGCATACGCACATAAGCACGCACACACGAACACACACATACAAACACATATACATACACAAGAACGCACACATACGCCAGCATGCTCCACACACACACACACACACACACGCACCCATACACACACACACACACACACACACACGCACACGCAACACATCAACACGCAAACGTCGACACACACGCGCAAACGCGCACGCACAAACACACAGCACATCTCACACACACACACAGAGGGAAGTGCACACGCACACCAATCACACATGCACATACACACACGGGGGCACACACAAACACTCACACGCACACACGCACACACACACACACACACGCACGTACAACCCACGCACACAGACGCACACGCAAGCATCCAGGGAAACCCACGCACTGACGACCACACGATGACGCACGCACCGCAGCCACCTCAGCGCCCCCCCCCCGCGCTCCCCTGCCGCCCCCACGCGCCCCCGCCCTCCCCGCCGGCGCTCCGGAGGGGGGAGGCACCGCCCCATTTTGGGGCCGGCCCTCCCTCCGCTCCAACCACTCCGCCCTCGCGGAGCGCCGGGGGGGGGAGGGGGGAGGGGGGAGGGGGGGCGCGCGGACGGCGGCACCACACCGCGCGCGCACGCGCACACGCACATGCGCAGACGAACACAGACGCAGGATAGCAAACAGGCAGTCACACAAGCAAGCACACGCACATAGGCACGCACACACGGAGACACACAGACTAATACACAAGAGTACACACGTACGCCAGCATGTTCCACACACATGCGCACATACACACACATACACACACACGCACACACACATCCACACGCGAACGTCCACACACACGCGCAAACGCGAACACACAAACACACATACATACACAAGAACACACATACGCCAGCATGCTCCACACACACACGCACAAATACACACACACGCACACAGACACACATCCACACGCAAAGGTCTACACACACGCGCAAACGCGCACACACAAACACACAACATATCACACACACACACACGGACACGCACACGCACGCGGATCACAAGAGTACATACACACACGGGGGGCACGGAGCGCCCCCGCCCTCCCCGCCGGCGCTCCAGAGGGGGGAGGCACCGCCCCATTCTGTGGCCCGCCCTTCCTCCACTCCAACCACTCCGCCCTCGCGGAGCGCCCGAGGGGGACGAGGGGGGAGGAGGGGGCGCGCGGACGGCGGCACATGCGCAGACGAACACAGACGCAGGATAGCAAAGAACCAATCACACACGCAAGCACACGCGCATAAGCACGCACACGCGTACACACACGGACAAACTCAAATCCATACATACACAAGAGCACGCACGTACGCCAGCATGCTCCACACACACGCACACATACACACATACACACACGAGCGCACACACGTCCACACGCAAACGCACACACACTCACACACACACGCGCATGTGCACCCAGACACACGCAGGGGCACACACACACACACATACGAGACACACGCGCCCCCCCCCCACCCACCCACCCACCCACCCCCACACACACACACACATACACACACACGCACAAGCGCACAAACAGACGCAATGGCGAACACCCACGGATAACCACGCACAGACGACAACGTGGTGACAGACTCATTCCCCGACTGGTCAGCGCACTCTTCCACCGCGCCCCCAAGCCCATTTTGGGGCCGGCCCTCCCTCCACTCCAGCCACTCCGCCCTCGCGGAGCGCCGGGGAGAGGGGTGGAGGGGGAGAGGGGGGGGCAGGAAGGGGCGGGGGTGCCAGCGCCATGCGCCCACACACACACACACACGCACGCACACGGGCACACACGCACTTTTCCTCAGGGAGCGCGCAGTGTCGCACACGTACGCAAGCATGCTCCACACACACGCACACACACACACATCCACACGCAAAGGTCGACACCCACGCGCAAACGCGCAAACACAAACACACAACACATATCACACACACACACACCGCGGACACACACACACACACACAAACACGCAAACACACCAGACACACACAAACACACTGACACACACACAGATACACACACACGCTCGAGCACACTCACATCCACACGCGCCCACTCTTACACACACACACACGAACAGACACGCGCACAAAAAGAGATACAAACAGAGATGCATACAGACACACAGACAAACACACACACATACCCACGGACACACAGACAGACACACAGACAGACACACAAACAGAGCCACAAACACACAGACACAAAGACACCCACACACACACTTACACACACACGCCAGCAGACACACAGGCAAACACAAACACACGCCAGCGCACACACACTCACGCACTGACAAAACATCCTCATGCACACAGGCACACAAGAACACACATGCAAGACGGACGCGCCTACAGGGCGCCCGTGCCAACCTCCAGTGGCAGCCCAAGCGCCCGGTGCGCTTGAACGGCAGAGCTCTGTCAACGGCACACCCAGGGCCGGCGAGCGCCGCTGCACACGAGGCGCAGCTCTCAGAGAGCCGCGTCCGACACCGCCACGATCGTTGGCTCGTCATCTCCGCCCCCGCGCAGGCGGCGCAACGTCTGTCGCAGCCTCTCCTCAGTCCACCTGCCAATTCCGACGGGCACGCCCTCCCGACGCGCCACGAAAGCTCCAACGACTTCGCCGATCAAGTCCTGCCGCTGGTTGTGCTCGGCGATGGCCAGGCGCTGCCGCCTCTCATCAGGATCCTCCTGCCGCGCGCGATCCTCCGCAGCAGCGGCAGCGATATCCCGCGTGCTCGCGCGGCTGCCACGCTCCCCGCGCTCTTCGCCCGACGACAGGGCCGAAGCCGCACTGGGCGCGCCAGCCCCTCCAGCACCGTCGCCGCCCCCTGTCGGCGCCCTCGCGGCGACGCCATCGCTGGCGGGCACCTTGGCGGATCGCCCCTCCGCGGGCCCCCCCGCGGGCGCGCCACTCGCGCCAGCCTCGGCCGCGGGCGCCGCGCGCGGGGCCTTGCCTGCATGCCCTCCCCCCGGAGCCGCCTCTGCACGCGCCGCCCCCCCCCGCCCGCTTCCGCTGGCAGACCCAGCACCTGCTCGCGTGACGACCGCGGCCCGCCCCGCGCCCTCGCCAGTCGCGCCAGCCTCAGCCGCGGGCGCCGCACGCGGGGCCTTGCCTGCGTTCTTCTCCTTGAACACCTTCAACTTTCCCTCCGGGATGGGCCCGTCCACACGCCCATGCCAACCATCCTTGTGCTGCTGCTTGAAATGCTGCCCGCACAGATCCCCGCATCCCTGCTTTGGCGCGCTCCGGCATTGCCCGCCAGCTCCGTCCGCCCAGGTACGAGCCATGCACTTCGCGGTGTCAATGTTTTCTGGCGTAAAGCGACGCCATTCGTCCCCCGCGAGCGACGCCCCCGCGCCTGGCTGGACTCCAGCAGGAGCCGGGTCCGCGGACGGAACGCCAGCGGCCCTGCCAGCGTCGTCGTCCTCGTCGCCCGTGCTGCCCAGAGCCGGCGGGGACAGCCCGCGCTTCTTGCCCCTGCGCAATGGCTGCTGCGGCTGCCCCGAAGCGCCGGGGTCCCCGTCGCCAGCGCCAGGATCCCCGCCACCCGCCCGACGCCGCTTGCCCGGTGGCTCGCCCCCCGACGCCTGCTGCCCGGCGGGCGCACTCGGCGGCGCAGACGGCGCGGCAGGGGCGCTGGAAGCAGCGCCGCCGCCGCCATCGCCGCTCCCCGCAGACCCCGCCGCGCGCCCGCCTGCATGCCCGAGAGGCGCAGTCGGCGGAGCCGGCGGCGCCCCAGAGGGTCCCGCACCACCGCTGCCGCTGGCGCCCCCCGGAGACCCCGCCGCCGCGCGCCCGCCGCCTCCGCCCCGCGGACCCGCCCTGCGCACATACGCAAACACATAGGCGCCAACGTGCACCTGGTGGTCTCTGGCAATCTGCGCCCAAGTCCTGGGCTGAACAGCTTCGTCGTCGAATTTGGCGTATTCGTTCACACCCACGGCTGCACACGCATAATAATGGCCGCTCTTCGCGCTTTCGCCCTGATGCACAACGACCCCAGAGAAATCGTACTCGCACTCGGCATCCACAGGCCGCAGAATCTGAGGAAAGCGCACAGGGCGTCTGTCGTACCACTCGCTCCGATCAGCGCGCGTGACCACCCGCTCCACGGTCACGAAGAGCACCGGCGGCGATCGCTCCCAGCGATTGCCCGTATACACCCTGATGCCTTGACAGACCCCGGCCGCCTCCCTCTGCGCACGACTGAGGTGTGCGTGCGCCGGACATCCTTGACCTGGCCCGCCAATATGCCTCAATTCCAATCGGATCAAATCCTCCAGATCGCAGGCCCCCCGGTGGTCGGGGCCGAGCAATTCGGAAGGGACCAGCTTCAAGCGCGAATCAATCACCCCCGTGTCCGAACTTGCCCGGCACACGTCGCATCGCCTCCGCTGCCGCAACGCAATGCCGCAAACGTGCTGCTGGAGCGCAGTGCGCGCACCGTGATGCGGTGTCGGTACCTGATATCCAGCCTCGGTGACAGCACGAAGGGCGGCCAGGAAGAACTCTGACGCGTCGCATTGCTTCGGTCTCCCTTGCTGATCGAATTCTGTGAATTCTCGCTGACCGAAAAGCCCCGCGCGCGCGGCAGTAGCGAGCGGCGCGACGGCGTCGACCCCCACGCCCTGGACAGAGAGAGCCGCGGCCTGAGCTCCGAGCGCACACACCGGGCAAGTTTCTGTGTTCAAAGGGCAATTCTGGCCGTGCTCGTGGAGAAGCCGACGGAAGGGAGCCAGGCGCAGCAGCACCTGCGCGACTGCGCTCACGAAGCAAGTATTGCCGAGGTTTGCGATGCCCACGCCAGAGCCGTGGCCGCAGTGCCACTGCAGCTCCCTGGTGACATCCTCCTGGGACACGCCGTAGGCTGCCATGCACAGATCCCGGTCCAGCGGGAGCAGCTCTGGCGGCTCTGCACCATCGCCAACAGTCGCCGCCGTGCGAAACATGTCCCCCCAAAGATCCCTCGGCACTACGGCGCCCCTACCAGCACCGCGGCCGCCACCCGCGCGCCCGCGCCCCCGCGAAACAGCGCTCCCCGTCGACGATGCCGCCGCCGCATCTCCGGCCCCCGTCGCGTCGCCGCCGCGGCCGCGGCCCCTGCCCCGCCCCGCAGGCCCAGCGTCCGGCGCAATGTATGCCGGCAGCACCGTCAGAGCCTGGCCCGGGCGCAGCGCGTGCGAGGGCAGAGGCGTATGCACAGACGCCGCAGGGGCCGCCTCCCCGTCCGAAGGAGCTGATCCGTCGTCGTCGTCGTCGTCGCCCGCCCCCTCACCGACGCCCGCCGAGCTCCCCGCGTCACGAGACGGGCCCAGCGGCGACGGCGGCGGCACCGGCGGCGGCGCGGGCGCCGAGCTCGACTCCTGGGCGCCCCGTGCGGCGGGCCCATCCCCCACGTCCCAGCCGTAATCCTGCGCCCATTGCTTCGCGATTTCGAAACTCTCCCCCATCTTTTTCTCAAAGCGTTGGACCCCTTCGCGGACGTACTGCGGCGGGCCCCGCTGCAGGATGTCCCAGGGCGGCAGGTTGTAGACGAGCACGCGGTGGGCCACGCGAACGCGACTGAGCATGACGTACAGGTGCAGCCACCAGTCATCGGCGCCCATGTTCATGGGCTTCTGGAGCACCATGGTGGCCGCATCCATACCCAGGCCCTGCGCAGTCTGCACGGTGCGAACTTTCTCTGGCAGCAACGGGATCTGGTACCTCGTAACCTTCACCTTCCGAAGCTTTCGCTCGCCATCGTCGTCGTAGTGATGGTTCCACTCCCAGGACGCCCTGTGCGGCGCGATCTGCACGACCCCTTGCCCGAACCCAAAGTCCTTCTTGAGGCCATCAAACTCGACGAGGACACCGCGCGGCAAACGCTTGCATCGATAATAACCGAGCCGGTGGGCGTCGTGAAGCTTCTTTTCGCGCCAATCCGCGTCCGGCGTCTCGAACTCCTGCGGGTGGAACCTCACGTCCTTGACTACCCCCACGGCGTCCTGCACGATCTGGTGCTTCGCCGACAACTTCACGTTCAGCCGCACACGCATGCCGATGTACAGCGGGCACATGCCGATGAGGTGACCAGTGTTGTTCACGTTCGGCACCTGCAGCATGGCCTTGTAATGCTCCTCAACGAAGTCCCTGTTTGGAGGCAGGTCCACGGCCTGCACGTACAGCAGCATCTGCCCTTTATCCCTGGCCTCTCGCACGGCCCGATACTGCATCTGCCTGTGCACGGCCTCCCAGGCGATGCCCATCTCGAACCCGTCCTTGACATGGGGGTCCTGCAGCCGCTTGTCGTTCTTACCGGGTCGGACCACCCACCCTTGCACCACCATTTTCTGCTCGGCCGTAAACTTCTTGCCCTGCCTCATGGTCTTCAAGAACCCGGGCATGAAGGGGCAGGGCGCGTGCGGAGTAACGAGACGGTCCTTGAAGCGGTGCGTCTCGTACAGAAACATGGCGTGGGTGACACCGTCCAGGAACATGGACTGCCCATTGCGGACGTGAATCGGCGCCTCGGGCGACTCACGCTGCAGCAAGGAAGACCTTCTGCCCTTGCCGCTCACCGGCCCCAGCTGATAAAAATCCCCCAGGAACATGACAATCGGAACCTTCCCGAACATGTGCCCCCGCGCCATGTACAGGTTCACATCGCAATTATACTTAGCCTTACGGGCTTTGCACATGCGAAACGATGCAGCGCCGAGAAGCTGGGGCGGCACCATGGACACCTCCTCCACGATGACGGCCTTGAGGTCGTTCATGCGGTCCACGATGTCATCGACTTTCTGCCCCGAAAGCCTAGCGATGGTCATGGCCTGCTGGCCGCTCAGCCCGAAGCCGCTGTGGATCGTCTCCCCCCCGATGACGCGCGCAGCGCTGTTCGACGAGGCCACGGCGATCTCCGATCCCGCGCCGAACACCTCGTTGAGCAGACGTCGCAGCAGTTTCACCACCTCCGTCTTCCCCGTCCCGCCCTCCCCGTGCAGCAGGAGAGCCATCTGCTCCACCGGCTTGGGGCTTTTTCCGCTGTCCACATCTTGCTGGTATGCCACGATGGCCTCCACCTGGCCCACGACCAGGGCGACCACCGCCTTCTGCTCCTTATTGAACGTCACGGGGTTGTCCGCCCTGGTCGCCCACTCGTTAAACAGCCCCTCCGCGATGTCGCGCGCCCGCCGCGGAGGCTCCGCGTCGCCGGCAACCGCGGGCGGCGGCGGCCGACCAGGCACGAGCACGGCAGGCGCCGAACCCGCGAGGCCGCTCCGCCCGTCGCCATCCCCAGGCAAGCCCTCAGCTCCCTTTTTCCTGTATCGGAACGCCTCCTTCTGCTGTGCTTTGCCCTCCTCGAACTGAGAGTCGCCCAAGTCGAGACCGCAGAAGCCCGTCTGCGTTCCAGTACTCGCGGCAGCAGGCTGAGGCTTATGGTCTTTCGCATAGCCCTCAAGGAAGATATTCTTATAGACCAAGCTTTGCGACGACCCACGAATCTGCTCCAACTGGGCCACCGCGGGCACCTGGCTATCCGGCACGGCGAACGCGGGCATCTGTCGGTGCGCCGCCCACGCTTCGTCCGCCTCGCCCTCGTCCACCTCCTGAGCCAAACCGTCAGGCGCTCCGCCGCCGGCGCCCGCCCCCTCCTCCTCGTCCGCCTCCCCGGCAGGCCGATTCCCCACTGCCTGCAGCTCAGCAGACTCCTCGAAATCCTTGGCCTCCGGACGGATCTTGATTCGCGGCCGCCCTTTCGCCTCCGCCTCCACGTCGAGGTTCGTCGCGACCTGGACGGTCCAGCGTGCCATGAACTCGGCGGCGCTGGGTTGCTGTGCAAAATGGCCCGGGCCCTCCTCTGAGCCGCGTTTCAGATCAATGTCCTCGATCGTGAACCACTTTCCAGCTCGCCGCTCGCACTCCTCGTACTGCCTGGACAACGCCACCTGCTTCGCCCACCACTCCTCCCAGGCAGGCCGATGCTTCCCGACCGCGTTGACACCGGCCCTGTAGGGCGCCCAGGCCGCAGCCCCCTTCTCAGCCGGCTGCAACGGACGGAAAATCACAGACTTGAACAGCGCGTTCACCTCTGGGTCTTTCTCCTTCGAAGGCATCGTGAAGCCGAAGAACTTGGGCACCCTGAACGGCGCGCCGACGCGGAGCTTCTGCACTCGGGAGGCGGCGGCCGGGTGCGTGTCCGCGAACGCGTACGTCTCGAAGTCCTGCGGGTCGAAGTGGAGCGGGTTGGCCTGCGCGGTGTACACGTACATGGCGTAATGGTACATGCCCATGGACTTCAAGGGCTCCCTGTCGCCGCGATGCAGCCAGTCCATCTTCATGTCGTGGTCCAGCCGCGCGCTGTATTCGACACCCTGCTGCTGCTCCTGCTCGGGCTGCCCCCCCCCAGCAGCACCGGCAGCCGCGCCCTCCCCGACAACGCCGTCGACGACACGGGCGTGCAGCGTTGCGCGCGCCTCGTCCAGCGCATCCATGACACCGCCGCCCCCCTCGCCGTCCACTTCTCCCGCGGCCGGCTGGTCCACCTCGATGTGGTCTGCGCGCGGGTCGGTCCAGAAGTCGTCCTTTTTCTGATGAACGGCGGAGCTTGCCTGGAACGCCAGCGCCACGATCCCCTTGCAATACAGAGTCCAGGTGTCATGGGAGCAATAGCACTCGTGGCCATACTGCATCTGGAACATCATCTCGGGCAGCTTCTTCAGGAGCGCCCGGTGCGAGCTGGTCGTGAGCTTGATGACAGTTCGCCTGGCAGAGTCGAGCACTCCGCCCCAGCCGCTGCGACGAGCGGCAGCAGCGGCCCGGGCCCCGTCGACGTCCTCCTCGCCCTCCGCCTCCGCCGCCTCATCCGCCTCCCGCTCCGCCTTCTGCTGGAGTCGGAGCCACTCCAACCCGGTGCTCTGCGCGTGCAGCACTCCGAGGTCTCCCGCGATCGGCCCCGCCTTGGTCGTGTAGTCCGTCTGGTAGTGCGCCATATTGATGGCGTCCATGAACACGGCCTCCAGCGAGTGCAACACGTGCTCCCGCAGGCTGCCGGGCGGACCGCTGCCGCTCGCGCCAGCAGCTGCGGCGGCGGCGGGCGACGCGGGCGTGCTCGATGCAGGGCTGCCAGACGCCGCCGCGCGCGACGCGGCGCGGCCTGGCGCCCGCGACCTCGGCTCTGTCTCGACGGCTGATTCTGGCAGCTCGCGCTCCGCGCGCCGGTCGCTGTAGTAGCCCAGGCCCTGCTCCCCCTTCTTGAACACGAACCCGGGCCGGCTGCCGTCGTAACACGAAGCCGCGCTGAACCCAGCGATGTCCTCGAATTCCGGCGTCGGCGGAGGCGGCGGATCCAAGCCATACGCATCGGCCAAATCCCACGGCTCGTCATCCTCTTCTCTGAAGCCCCAGATATCCCCCGCGTTCGGATCGTCCATCGTGGTCGGCGCCCCGCCGAGCAAACCTCCTCCCCTGGGCAGGCCGAGGCGGCGCCCCACGGGCACGCGCCCGCCCCCCGCCGCAGCCGCGCGCGCCGCCCCCTCGGCCGCCCCGCCCCCGCCCTGCGCTGCGGCCGACGCCCCGGAACCCGTGGAACCTCCGCTCTGCCCAGTGCCCTCGTCGCAACCGGTGCCGCCAGTCCCGGCGCCAGCCAGCGCGTCCGATGCCTCGCCGACAGGCTCGGCGAACGCACCGGGCTCCGGAGGCGGCGGCACAACAGGGTCGCTGGCGGGCGCGCCCCCGACGCTGTCGTCGCCCGGCAGGTCGAGCACCACGCGGTCCAGGCACTGGACGTCCAGGTTGCTCCGCAGACACACCTGGCCCACAGGGTTCGTGCTCCCGTGGTACGGGTGGTACCGCACCACGTCGACGCGACCAGCTCTGCCGTACCGGTTGCAGCGGTGCGGCCACGGGCCGTAGCCTTCAGCCGGAACGTCGTCCAGATCCAGGCGCTCGCCAGGAGGGTTCCACTCCCCCTCCTCCAACGGACCGCACGCGTACTGAACCTTCGCATCTTCCGGAAGCACCAAATCCTTCCCCTTGCGCAGGCGCCGCCAGACGAAGGCGGCGGCAGGACGCTTCCTGGACGGGTGGCTGTAGACCGCAGTCTCGTACTCGTGGTAGAAGCCGAGCCGGCACACCTTGCAGTGCTGAGGCACATCGTCGTTCGTCTTGTGCTTCCAGCACGTGGGACCGCACCTGTGCAGGTGGCCACGGATGATACACTTGCGCGCGTCCCGCGCGAAGCAGCGCGCCCAGGTCCGCGCCTCATCCCCCGGGCACTCAGCAAAGTGCATGGCCGCGGCGCCGTCCGCGCGCACCACGCGGTACGCAGGCTTGCGGCGGTACTGCGGCTGCAGCGTCACGTGCGCACCCGTGAGAGGCTCTCCAAATACCGCCGGGTACTGTGCCCGCTGCTCATGGGGATCGGGCTCTGGATCTGCCAGCGGCGCGAACGGGCGCTGCCGGAGCGGACCCTCTATTGCGGGCTGCTGCTCCAGCATCGCCCGCTCCTCCACGAGATCGACGTTCATCATGGCCGCAACCTGATTCCGCAGCTCTTCTGTGGACAGTTGGTTGTCAGCACGGACGGAGCGGCGGCCCTCTTCGTACGCCCTCTTGCACAACTTCCCGAGCTGACGACGCGAGGCGCCAGCGATGGTATCGTACTTCAATTGGAGGTCGCTCTCCTCTCGCTTCCCGTCCGCGAACGCGAGACGTCGATCCCGCGGGCCGAGCGGAAGCGGCGGCAGACGGTCCGGCCCGTCCAAGCCCAGCTGCCGGCCCACCTCCTCCGCCGCGTCGAACTGCACGCTGCCGACCCTGGCGAGCACGGCCTCCCTCCACCTCCTCAGACGCTCCTCGAGGCCTTCGACGTCCCCCGCGCGCAGCTTCGCGAGGAACGCGCCGGTCATCGGGTGCAGGCGCCACAGGTGGATGTGCGGATGGATGCCGCCGCGCCCCTGCGACTCCACGGGTCCGAAGAACGCGCGGACGAGCCCGAACGCTCCACACGCCCCCGTGGCGGCCACGCCGTCGGAGACGCCCGTGGCCCCGCGCTGCCGCGTGACGCCGACGACATGCTCCAGGAACAGTTCCAGCATGAGGTTCGTGACCATGGCCTGCGACACCGGGTCAGCGGCCACCCGCCGCAGCATGTCCCGCGTTGAGGGCATCACAGGAGCAGTCTCCTCCAGCAGCCGCCATCGCTGTA
This sequence comes from Prorocentrum cordatum, assembly GCA_963575745.1. Classification (NCBI taxonomy): domain Eukaryota; class Dinophyceae; order Prorocentrales; family Prorocentraceae; genus Prorocentrum; species Prorocentrum cordatum. The sequence continues at coordinate 211,060 of CAUYUJ010017489.1, read as the reverse complement.
CGGAGGCGCCCTCGTACATCAGGGACACCATCAGGTTCCGAGTGTCCGCGATGTTCGGCGTCGTGAACACCAGGGGCGGCCCGAAGAGCCGGGTGTAGCTGGTACTGATGTGCCGCAGCGTGGTCCGGTGCGCGTCGGACCCGACGACATCACGGTTGCTGAGCAGCATGCTGCGCAGCGCGCTCTTGACGTTCCGGGGCAAGCCCTCGAGGCCCAGGGCCTCCTTGATGCCCGCCCCCCTGCCGAGCACGGCCACGACCTGCGCCAGATCCTCCGGCGTCAGTGCGGCGAGGTCCGCGATGCTTTCCCCCAGACGCTGCTTGCGCACGAATAACCTAGCCGACTGAATGATAGCCTTTCTGCGCCAGAGGCAATACTGGGCCGTGAGCAGGTCCGCGTGGCGACGCCAGCGCGGCACGGGCGACTCAGACGCGGCGGGCGCCCGCGCAGCGTCGGGCGCGGGCGCCCGCGCAGCGTCGGGCGCCGAGACGTCGTCGGGGACCTCGTACTCGAGCTCCTCGCGAGCCATGAGGCACCTGCACCACTCGTCGTACGTCAACTTCGCCTCCCTGTCGAGTCCGAAGACGCCGTCGCCGTAGGGAAACGCGACGGGGTCGAAAGCACTCCAGAAACCGGGGGAGAACATGCTGACAGGCTCGGTTCCAGTGGGCACGACGACCCGCACCGCGCGCCTCGCCCCCCCGCCCTCAGCGCCCCCGGCCGGCGCGCCGCCGCCGCCGCCGCCGCCACCGGCCGCGCGCTTCCCGGCGACTCCCGGAGGAGGCCGCGTGGCCTGAATCTTCTGCTCCGTCTGCTCCAGCTTCTTCGTGAGCGCCTCCTTGTTGCAGTTGGTGAGCGCCTTCGCAGCCTTGTGGGCCTCTTTCGCGGCTTCCGCCAAGCGCAGGTCGGAATCTCGGTCCTGGAAATTCTCCATGTCGTCGAACTGCCGCGTCAGTGCCTCCACACGCCGCTTCTCGCGCGCAATCACCTCCGCCTTCTGGAGGCTGAGGTGCACGGTCTGCCACTGCTTGTCCAGATCGGCCAGCATGTCGGCGTCCGCGACGGCGGCGCAGTACTCGCCCTCCTCGACACCCTCGGCGCTCTCTCCCTCCCCAGACCCCTTGGAGTCATGATTTGTTCATGACGGCCGCTTGCGTCATGAAAAAAACACACGTCGCAAAAAAATCAAGACATTGAGAAAAAATCAAGACATGTCGACACATATACACACGTGTATATATATATATATATATATATATATATATATGTGTGCGTACACACACACATATATATATATATATGGCCCGCGCTTTCCATCCGCATGCGTGTGACGCGCGTACGTAGTGCACGATGGCGCGCAGGCCATTCAGCGCCTTTGCCGCCGCCGCTGATGCGCGAGGCGAGCGAGCCCTACTCAAAGATCGAAGGGCGAGAGAGATGAGAGGAAGAAACATGCACCTCTCAACGCTATATATATATATATATACACAAACATACATACATCATGCGCAGGCATGCGTGCACGGAGATGGCACTGCGTGGTGCAACTCGAGGGGGGGGGGGGGGGTGCTTTTTTGGTCCCAGGATCCTGGGTCGGGGCCAGGGCGGGGGAAAAAAAACACCCTTGGAACAAAAAAATCCTGGAACAAAAAACGCGCAGGGGAAACCCGAGCACTGCGCGGACGGTCGCCGTTTCCGAGCTAGCGCAAGCGACGGTTATGAACCACGCCGCACGATGATGCGGCCGACCAACTGGGTGGTCTGAGTCGATCGGAGAGAGGTAGAGATCCCGAGTGAGGAAGAGGTGGAGGGGATGGGCGTTATTTCCAAAACGCTGACGGTCACAAATGTCAGTGGCGCTCATCTGTGCGCATCACGTGGCGCTGCATCTTTGGCGACATCCTGGGATCCCCCAGACCCCCGACGTCGTGATTTTTTTCGCAACGTCGACCCCCAGAGGTCTGTCGCTCCCGAGGCCCAGTACTCGTGAGAGCCCCCAAAGGCCGAACAGAGCGAAAAACCTCACGTTGTGATTTGTTCACGACGCCTGGAGGTCTGGGCATCTGGAGGGTCGGCCGATTTCATGACAGCGGCCGCGAGGAGGAGGTGGAGGAGGATGAGGATTCTTTCCGATGCATATGGTTGCAATCTCGTACTGAGTCCTCGGGTACTTGTCGCTGCACGAGCGCACTTCCTCGGGATGACGAGGTGGGAGGATGGGTTGGGAGGGTGGGCGGATCGAACCGGATCGAGGGGGGAGGGGGGTGGTTCCAATCGAAGCGTGGGCAAGGAGGGAGAGAGGCGGCCTGCGGGCCTGCAGCTCGCTCCGAGCAGTGCCAGCGCAGCGTGGGCGGCCCTTCTGCATTAATGCAGCGGCCAGCTCCACGTGCTAATTCAAGGGAAAGGGGAGGAAATTGTGATAGGAAGCGTGGATGTGGATGGGCCGCGGGGTGGGTCGCAGGTGGGTCGCGGGGAGGGCCGACTACAACAGCAAACAGCAACAACAACAACAACAACATCAACATCAACATCAACATCAACATCAACAACGCAACAAACATATTGATCACCGCAAATGTTCACTTCAGCCACGCACCCACCCGCCTCTACCCGCCTCTGTTTCCAATGCGCGTGGCGGAAACGAGCGGCGCACCGCGTCTCCACAGGCACGTCCACATGCCGCAGGCACGTCCACATGCCGTGGGCAAAGGGTGGGGGTGGGAAAGGAGAAGGGGATCATACGTGCCCGATGCGGCCACGACCGATCACGGAGGGCGGTTCCCTGAACTCGGGCGATGCTGCTTCGAAAAATCCAAGGAGGGGGGCGGGAGAGAGCAAGAACAGCCAAGTCCAGGCAATCGGCAGCGAGCGGTGGGCCACTACTTTGGACCCGACGCCCGACATGGGTACCGAAAAAATGGGTACGATGCCCAACAACAAATGTTCTCCCAAACCAACAGCGGCCGCCGTTGGGCAGGCGGCCTCCTGTCTCGAATGGACACAGGCCGCGGCGGCGTGGACAGCGAGGCCTGTTCAAAATGAACAGGAACTGCTGTTGGGCAGTGTACCCATTCTTTCGGTACCCATTTCGGGCGTCCAGAACTACAGCGTGGCCTGCGCCGATCGGCGTGCCAGCGTGCGACTGGAGATGGGAACAATGTCGGTGGTGTGCCCTCTCCTCCTCCTCCTCCTCCTCCTCCTCCTCTTCCTCCTCCTCCTCCTCCTCCTCCTCCTCCTCCTCCTCTGGTTGTCCTCCTCCACTTCCTCCTGCGCAATCAAAAAAAAGGGGGGAGGTGGCGACTGAGCCTAAGGCGCGCCGCCAGCGCGCTCCTGCAAGATGCCCGCGGTCGCGCGGGGCCAGAGATGGATAGAGTGTGTGTGTGTGTGTGCGTGTGTGTGTGTGTGTGTGTGTGTGTGTGTGTGTGTGTGTGTGTGTGTGTGTGTGTGTGTGTGTGTGTGTGTGTGTGTGTGTGTGTGTGTGTGTGTGTGTGTGTGTGTGTGTGTGTGTGTGTGTGTGTGTGTGTGTGTGTGTGTGCGTGCGTGTGTGTGTGTGTGTGCGTGTATGTGTGTGTGTGCGTGTGTGTGTGTGTTTGGGTTTGTTTGTTTGTGTGTGTGTGTGCGCGTGCACTGTGCGCGCGGGTGGGGCTGGAGCCGCCGCGCCCAGCCTGGACCCCGCTCAAGGCAGGACGCTCGCCGTCGGCGCCTCGCGAGGAGTGAGGCCGTTAAGGTGGACTGGGGAGGGGGGGAGGAGAAATCCACGCCTTGGGTACACTTCTGGCGCTGGACATCAGCGCCCCGCCGCGAGTCGATCACCGCCGCCAGGGTCACCGCATCCCGCCGCGAGTCGATCAGCGCCAGGGTCACCGCATCCCGCCGCGAGTCGATCACGGCAACAATTTTTTGAACCCAGGGAGGCTTGGAAAAAATCACGACGTCGGGGCCTGGGAGGGGGTGCCAGGAAACGGAGGGAGGGGAGCGAGGGAAGGGCTTAAGGAGGATAGGGAGGGAAGGGAGGCAGGGGAGGGAGAGAAGGGAGAGAGAGGGGAGGGGCGGACGGAGAGGGGAGGGAAGGGAGGGAGGCAGGGAAGGAGAGGGAAGGGATATGGAGGAGAGAAGGAGGAAGGGAGACGGGGAGACGAGACGCCGAGCCCCTTAGCCGAGCAACGGCGCCTGAGGGCCAGCGCCCTGCGCCCCTAGGGAAGGAAGCAGGAGGGAGGGAGGGGGGGGGAGGGAAGCAGGCAGGGGGGAGGGGGACGGGGGAAGGGCAGGGAAGGAAGGGAGGGAAGTGGAGGGAGGGAAAGGGCCTGTCCCGAGGCGGGCAAGAACGGATCGTGGGGAACAAATGCGCGCTGCCTGCTTTCCACGCCTCTGCGCGCGGAAGGGGCGTTGGAGTCCCGCGGAAAAAGGGGGAGGGGAGGGGAGGAGGGGGGACTGGCAATGCTCCTCGAGTGCCCCTTCTGCTCTGTCGGCAAGCGAACACGTTTTTCTCAAGCTGGACCAGAGATCACCCCGCCTGTTGTTCAGGCAGGCGTCCCCGCGCAGGCGCCGAAAAGGGAAATCACCATCATCCACATGATCATGATCACCATCATCACCATCATCGCAATCATCGTCATCATCACCATCGTAACAATTATTCGTACGGTTCTCCCTCGTGGTACTAGACGTACCCCCAGTGAAACAGATCATCGGATCACCAGGGCGTCGCGAAGACCCTTCCCTTTGCACGGCGGTTCTCATTTTTATGGCGGGATGTCGATAGGCCGCCCCCCCCCCCCCCCAGGAGGGTGGACCTTCTCGAGCATCCTGTCATAAAAACTAGGACCGCCGTGAAGGGATTTCGCGACCCGCTGCATGTTCCGATTCTCTGCCTCATCGGGGTACGTCCAGTACCACGTTGGATTTCCCTTCTCGGCAACCTGCTTTGCGAGGTGAACCATCACGTGGAACTTAAAGACGCACTGGCCTCTGTACTCCTTCCATGCCCGCAAGAACGCGAGGCTGGCCGTCTGCAACGAGAAAGGAACGCGCACTCACGCCCAGCCGCGCTAACGAAACCCAAGCCGACTCGAACCGAGACCGAACCGAATCCAGCAAGGACGCGGCATACGAAGGACCGAACCGAATCCAGCAAGAACGTGGCATACGAAGGACCGAGCCGAATCCAGCAAGAACGTGGCATACGAAGGACCGAGCCGAATCCAGCAAGAACGAGGCATACGAGGGACCGAGACGAATCCAGCAATAACGGGGCATACGAGGGACGGGCCACCAGCAAGATCCAAGTGCCATGGGCCACAGTGCAAGTTCCGAGCTCGTGTCTGGAAGGTGTGCACACTGGACGCGCTCATATTGCGCGCGGCTTTTGGGCCCTGGCAATTGTACGCGGTGGCCAGGTGCGTGCAGGCCTGCATCAGCGCCGCTCTGCGCGGACCTAGAAACCCAGCGCCTTCGCGGCAGAGCTGAGGAAGAAGTGGCACGAGGTGCCGCGACTCGGCGGCTTTCGCCTTGAGGCGCGGGATCCCGCCTTCCTGGGACGGCATGAACATCTTCAGAGTCAGCCTCCCTATCACGGACTTGGCCCCCCTTTTCCTGAGCGCGCCCGTGGCAATGTAGAACGCCCGAATTCTTCGGCGGAGGTGAAGGATGTTGTCATGGTCCCGCTGCGCCTTCCTGCCCTTTCTACTCCCGCAGAAATTCGTCGTGACCAGTCTGTGGAACACTGCTGCGATGACGTACTGTGCCACGCCCAGGCCGAGGATGTGCACCCCGTCGAGCATGATGGTATCCACCCCTACTCCTTTGACTTGAAAGAGGGAGCAGATCTGATCAAGGCCCTGGCTGTTGGACGCATTGAAGAACTGCAGTTGCGCTGGCGTCTCCACCGACCGAAGTTCGTGAATGTCAGTGCAGTGCTCGTTTTCGATGAGACGATATCCGACGGGCAGGGCAAACTCGGCATTACGCCGCCCGAACACAGTTAATCCCCCAGCTTTGTTGTCCATCTGCAGAGAGGCGGCCAGACGCCTGAGAGCTGCGTCGTCTGGGACAGCAACCGCGCGAAGGGAATTGTCTACCATGTGCTGGTACATGAGATTGTCCCGCGAGGCCCATAGATCATCCATCGTTGCTGGAAATTCAAACAGGCTTGCCTTTGGACAGGTGCACGAGAAGCAAGGGTTCCTTGGGTTCTGCCACGTTTTGAATCCATAAGCTCCCGTGACCTCTAAGAGGTCCGCTCTGATTTCGCAGAGGGCCCCCCGCCACCCCTCTGCGAGGGGGAATCCGCGCTTCAGGGATCTACTCTCAGGCAGGGGCTTCCCGTCGTGGTCGAATGCTGGATATGCGCCCTCTGCTAAAGCATTGTAGCTCCAGCGGGGCACCCGCTGGATGAGGCCAAAACTACAATTTCCTTTGCACCCGCATTTGCAGACGTCCTGCTTCCGAATCGTGCATATGAGGTGCATCTTCCTGGAGAGACCAGCAAAAGAAGCTGTCCCTCTTCGTCCACGGAACACCATCGGAGAAGTGACCCAAGGGTGCGGTTCTCGTGGGGGGCTCTTTCACCACCTCGTGACTCTCGAAGTTCAGGGGCAGCACGTCGGCGTCGTAGTTCAGTGGGTCCCATGCTGCTGGGTTCTCATGCCACGAGTTCGCGAAAATATCGTGCGGCAGATAAAACGGGAAAGCATTATATTCTCTGCTGTCGGTTGCTTTGTCCCAACAAGGCATCTGAACGTGGTAGAAGTCTTTGTGCGCCGTCTCTAGGCCCAGCGCGCGTCTCACATGCTCCGACGCGCGCGCGCTCTGACCAGGATCCAGCGCGAGATCTCCGATCCCAGTGGCCCCAGCCCGAAACGAGTGAAAGGATATCGTTGTCACGTCCACGGCCGAAAGGGATCCCGCCCTGTACCTGCCCACCAAGTACTTCCGAAGACCAGCGCCCCCATCCCCGCCATCTCCTCCGAAGCCTCCTGACTCGACTCCTGGGCCGCCCCTTAGGGGCAGCGGGCCTGACTCAACTCCTTCGGGGCGAGAGCCGCCTCCTGCCACGATTCTCGCTGCCTCCGCTCTTCCCGACATGGCAATGGCGAGTCCGAGGTGCAGCACGGTCAGCGGGGAAAAGATACCCATCTTGACAGAAATCGTGCTACGTACCCCGTTCCTGCCCATGTTCAAGGCCAGAAAAAAAAAAACGCCCCTATCCTGGTTTACGAGGCGTTGTGCGCTGAAACTCCCGTGGGCTGACGGGGTAAATCCTGTGTGATGCGCCGCGCCCTGGCGGCTCTCGGCCCTGGGGCTTCCCAGGAGGTTTACAGACCACGCACTCGTAACCCAGGGTAGGGCCGCTTTTTCATCCCTCAACATGTCCCCCTCCCCGTCCTCACATGCACGACCGCAATGCCTGCCGTGCGCGGATGCACAAGGGGCCGAACAAATGAACGGATCTTCGCTATCATCGTGCTGGTCCATCCTGATCCTGATCCTTGCTAGCATTATGCTCATCCGAATCCTTAGGCTTATCCTCATCCTCGCTATCCTTATTTTTATCTTCATCATCGCTATCATTATCTCTATCCTCTACCTCCTCGTCCTCACTATCCTTAGCCTCATCCCCCCTATCCTTATCCTCATATCCAACGGCAACCCGAATCTATGACCCATGTAAGCCGAATCCTCTCGATATCGTCTTGCCTTCTTCTCCTCCTCCTTCTCCTCCCTCTCCCTCCCTCCCTCAGGAACTCCCTGGATCAGCCCCCCGTCAAGGGAGAATTCTGGTGCCAACCAGTTTTCCTCGAACCCCCTGCCGAGGGGGGTCCAGAGCCAACGCGGGCAAAGCTCGCTGTTTCACCGCGCGAGCGCTCCCCCACGTGCGCTCAATAGCACGTCCTTGTCGCAAGGCACCGCCCACTCGCGAATCGCAGGCGCTGCTGATACAAGAAAACCACTCCACTCACAACCTGATCATGGTGCTCCTCACCGGATGAGGCTCATCCTGTCCTCATCTTCCTCCTCCTCATCCCCCTGTCCTCCTCAGCATGCTGGGAACGAGGAGGAGGAGGACGACGACGACGACGACGAGGGCGAGTACTTTAGCCCCTCGAGGGCCGACGGAGCGAGTACTTTAGCCCTCCGAGGGCCGAGGACGACGACGACGACGAGGGCGAGTACTTTAGCCCCTCGAGGGCCGACGGGGCGAGTACTTTAGCCCTCCGAGGGCCGAGGGCGACGACAACGACAGGGCCGACGGGGCGAGTACTTTAGCCCCTCGAGGGCCGACGGGGCGAGTACTTTAGCCCCTCGAGGGCCTGGAGCAGGAGCGACCTCGAGGATCCCCAGCCCTACAGTCCAGTCGAGAGCCCCAGCTCCCTACGCCGACTTCTTGATGTTTTTCATGGCGGCCTCCATCTGGTCCATGATGGGCCTGATGTTGGACCACAGGCGCTCCCCCTGGGCGGCGGGCAGCGCCGCTCCCCCTCCATCTATCCCTCATTTCCTCATGTTGCCAATCCCTCTACTCCTCCAGCTTATTCCCTCCCGCTTTTCACTACCCTCTTCATCTATATATTGAATTATATGCCCTTCCTCGGCCTTCCTGCCCCTATCCCCCTATATCCTGCTCCCAACTCTCCAGCCACCCCTTTGCCTCTAACACCTCCTATCCTCCCGTCCTCATGTCCTCCCTTCCTCATTCATCACATGCATCCTTCAATCATCGGGACGAGGCGCCTCCTCGATCGCGTCCTTGGCACTGCTGGCGATGTCCTCCGCGTTCTCCTCGGACCTCAGAGCCATGCTTTGCATGCCTCCTCATCGTTATTATTATCCTCTCCCTGCTCCCCCTCCCCCTCCTCATCTCTCCTCCTCCTCCTATCTCCTCCTCCTACCTTCTCATTATCCTCCTGTCCTGCTTATCCTGCTTCTCCTCCTCCTCCTGTGTCCGATCATGTCGACCCTTCCCTCTCGAGCTGGGAGTCGGACGCCCCCTGGAAGAATGCTTTCAACGCGACCTGGCTCTCGGTGAGATCGAACACTGCCGAGGTCAGCTCCTTCTCGAAGGGCTTCAACCACTCGTAACCCTTCGCCTGCGAAGGATGAGGAGGAAGAGGGGGGGGAGGGGGAGCAGAAGCAGGAGCACGAGGAAGAGAAGGAGAAAGAGGCGGAAGAGGAGGGGCCATAGGAAAAGGTTCCAACCAAATCGGGAGGAGGAGGGGGAGGAAGAGGAGGGAGAGGAGACACTGATATCCTAGAGTTCCTCCCGTCCTCGATCAGGATCCCCCCCCTCTCGAGACTGTTGAGGGGGCAAGGCGGGTGTTCTCCTCCCACGTAACCTTCCCAACCCTTCTCCTCCTTCCCCCGTAACCTTCCCACCCACCCCCACCCACCCCCGCTCCATCCCGCAGCCGAGGGAGGAAAACTCCCGAAAGCCGTCACCTGCAAACCCTCCAGGGCCGTCAAGACAGTCGTGTTCTTCCCCAGGAGCGTGGCGATCTCGCCGTGCAGCGCTGCGTCGACAGTCCTCGACCCAGCGCTGCACCCGCCAGACTGCTTCGCCGACTTGTGCGTCTTGTGGTCCGAGCCCTCGTCGGAATTGGAGATCTTACGTGTAGTTTGCAATGTCATCTTCCTGTTCCTTCTCCTCCTTCTCCCCCTCATCTTCCTATTCCTTCGTCTTCCTCTGCCTTCTCCCCCTTCTCTCATCCTCTCTTCCTCCTCTCTTCCTCCTCGAGGTCTTCCTCATCTCTTCCTCCCCTCTTCCTCATCTCCTCCTCCTCTCGTCCTCCTCTCTTCCTCCTCTTCCTCATCCTTTTCCTCGAAGACCTTCTCTTCCTCCTCCTCCCTCGTCCTATTCCAGGGCCACGTTGCACACACGAATGCCTGGAAGCACGTTTCCCCTCCTGCTCCTCCTCCTCCTCCTAGATACGACGGCATTGGAAACGCTGGACCTCGCTGTAGGAGTCGTCGTCGCTGCTGGACCCCGAGGAACTCGTCGCCGCCTTCTTCAGCTTGGCTGCCTGGCTGGATGCACACATGTATTTCACGGGGGCGCGGGCGAGGACTGCAGGAGGAGGAGGAGGATCAGCAACAGCAGGAGGAATATGAGAAGGAGGGGGCGGAGGATAAGGATCAGGATGGGGAAGATGATCACGATGACGAGTAGGATGAGGAGGATGAGGATGAGTACGATGCAGAAGACGACAATGAGGAGTATGATACGGATGGCCATGATGATGAGGAGGATAAGGATGATGACGGCGAGGAGGAATATGAGGACGAGGAGGATGAGAAGGATCAGGCGCCAGAAGCCAGGCACCTTGCGGGCTGTCTCGATATCCTCGATCGCCGTCTTCGCAGAGGTGAAGACCGTCCCGATCTCTTTCTCTTTGCTTTGGGAGCGCGTACTTATGTCATGTAATGTTCCTCCGCCTCCTCCTTCTCCTCCTCCGTCGCAGTCTCATCCAGCCCTCATCCTCCTCTCTTCCTCATCTCTTCCTTCTCGTTTCCTCCTCTCTTCCTCCTCTATTCCGCCTCTCTTCCTCCTCTCGTCCTCCTCTCTTCCTCCTCTCGTCCTCCTCTATTCCTCCTCCCGTCCTCCTCTCTTCCTCCTCTCTTCCTCCTCTCTGCCCCCTTAGTGTCGAACATCCTCATCCTCCTCATGAGCCTCCTCTTCCTTAAACTAGCGTCCTGCGCGAGCAAGTCACCCTTCTTGACGCGCTTGTACGTCTTCTCGCCGCTCTGCCAGTCCTTGGAGACGTGCCCCTTGACGGCCCCGCAGGCGTTGATGATGTTCTGGACCTTGAGCTTCTGCCTCGAGTGGCCGTTTCACTTGATGGCAGTCGGCGACGACGACGGCGACTAAGACTGTCATATCCTCGGGCTCCCTCCAGCTCCCTCGTACTCCTTCCATTCCCTCCTACTCCTCCTAGATTTCCTCCCGCCTACCCCCTCCTACTGTCTCCTGCTCCCTCTTACTCCCTCCCACTCCCTCCTACACCCCCTCCCTCATCCCTCCGTCTCCCTGTCGATGCCCTACCCCTTTCGTGCTCCCACATACTACATATTCCCTCCCTCCCTCCACCCTCCCCCTCCGCAGGGGAAATGGAAACGATGTCCTGATGCCGAACTCTGTGTTGGCATTCTCGGGCGTCCAGCCCGCCTCCGTCAGCAGGGCGTCCTCGCTCATGAAGACGCCGTACTTGTTTTTCTCCTCGAGGCGCTTCTCCCGCATCCTCTTGTAGGATTCCGCCCACTGGAAATGTCCTGGCGAAAATGGGAGAGGCCGCAATCGGCATCATCATATCCCTCCTGTCCCTCCTATCCCCCCTTATCCCCTTATTCCCCCCTCGTATCCCTCAATATCGATCCCCCCTATCCCCCTATATACCCCTCCTATCCCCTCCTATCCCTCTATCCCCGCTATCCCCTCCTATCCCCGCTATCCCCTCCTATCCTCCTATCCCTTCCCATCCCACCTATCCGCATATCCCCCATATCCCCTTATCCCCCCTATCCCCTCCTATCCTCCTATCCCCTCGTACCCCCTCCTATCCACCTATCTCCGCTATCCCCTCCTATACCCTCCGACACCCTCCTATCCCCCTATCCCCCCTCCTACCCCCCCCCCTATCCTGTTATCCCCTCCCATCCCCCTGTCCCCCTATCCGTCCTATCCCCCCTATCCCCCCTCCTATACCCCCCCCTGCCCCTCAAACGCGCGCCCCTATCCCTCCTATCGTATCCCCACTCCTATCCCCTCCTATTCTCCTATGCCCTCCTATCCCTCATCCACTCCTATCCCATCCCCCTATCCTCCTCCCATCCCCTCCTATCTCACTGTCCCCCCGTATCCCCCTAGCCCTCCTATCCCCCCTACCTCCCCTCATACCCCCTCCTACCCCTCAATCGTCCCTATCCCTCCTATCCTTCCTCCTCCTATCCTTCCTGTAGCCCTCCGAGGCCAAAGCACTGAGAGAAATGTGCTGCTCCTGTCTCGCGCCACTTGCGGAGCCACTCCTTCTTCTCAGTGCGCCCTGCGCGGCGGCGCTCCTTCCTGACCGACTTGGCCTCGCGCTTCAGGGCGCCCCTCCCGGGGAGGGGGGGGGGGGGCGGGGAGGGGAAGAAGAAGGGGTCACGAGAAAGGGGGGGAAGAAAAAAGTTACCTCCTTAAGAAGCGAGGAAGAGACTGGGGGGGGAAGGGGGGAGAAGAGAGGGGCAGGGGACGGGGAAGGGAACGGCCCTGGGGGAACTAGAATGGGAATGGGATGAGGCGGAAATGTACTATTCATTCTCCCCTTCTTCCTTTTTCGTTTTGGTTCAGTCCTCTTCCTCCTCCTTCCTCATTCCTCCTCGTCCTCGATCCTACCCTTGTCCTCATTCATCCTCCTCTCCCTGTCCTGAGCCTCTGCATCGCATTCTCGTGCTCCTGGTTGGCCTCGCGCCTCTCCTTGGCCGCCTGCTTCTTCGCCTCCGCCGTCTTCGGCGCGGACTTGGACTTGGCCTTCTTGGCATCCTTGGCCTTGGGGCCCATCGCCTGGGCTGCATATACATATATATATATATATATATATATATATATATATATGTACAGACATAAACCCCCAGGGGAAGGGCCACCCAGAACTCGGACTGTGTCGCTCACCCCTCGCGGGTGCCAGGTGGCAATATCCAATTCGTCGTGTGTGGGTGCGTTTTGTGTGCAGCTACATCGGTACCTGTACGTGCATGCTGCGTATGTTGTCTGTGGCGTGTGTGTGTGGCATGGATTCATATGTCGCGTGCGTGTTGGCGTCTGCACGTGCGTGTGTGCGTGTGTGTGTGTGTGTTGCTGTTGTTCCGTGCCGTTGTGTAGATCAGCGTACGAGCGTTATGTCAGGAATGGCACGTCGGCGCGCGTGAAAATTTTGTGTGTGTGCGCGCGTGCGTGCGTGCGTGCGTGCGGGTGTGTGCGTGTGTGCGTGTGCGTGCGTGCGCCCTCGTGTGTGTGTGTGTGCGTGTGTGTATGTGTGTGTGTTTGTGTGTGTAAGTGTGTGTGTGTATGTGTGTGTATGTGTGTGTGTGCGCGCGTGTGCGTGCGTGCGTGCGTGCGTGCGTGCGCGCCGCCGTGTCAGCCAGCGCGCCAATCGTCAGGAATGTCATATCTGCGCGCGCGAGCATTCGTGCGCTTGCGCACGCGAGGCGGGCACCTACTCCTTCCCCAGATCCCCGACGTCGTCGCGTCCGCCCCCCCGGGTCCAATCGGGGCCCAGGGCCCTGGGCCCCGGGCCTGGTCCGTGCCCCAGGGCCCTAGAGGGCCCCATGGCGGCGGGGTCCCAAAAGGGGTGCCGCCGAAAAATGAACGACGCCAAGGGGCCTGGGCGGTTTCCTCTCCCTCCTCTCCTCCGCCCCCCCCCTCCTTTTTTTTGGGGGGGCAATATCCAATCAGTCGGCACGCGCCCTTTTCGCCTGCTGCTGCGCGCGCCCATCGGGCACCATTCGGCGGGTGTGGCGCGCAGGGGGGCGGGTGATCGAGGGGGGCGCGGGGCGCGGGCGGGCGGGCGGGCGGGGGGCGGGGGTCGCGCGGGCGACTCACGGGCGGGCGGAGCGTCGGCGCGCGGGTGATTCGCGGGCGGGGCGGGCCCGCTGGTCGACGGGCGGGCGGGCGTCGGCGGGCGGGCGCGCGGGCGGGCCCACGCGCACACACACACACACGCGGCAAGGCCCGCCGAAAGGGGGGGGGGGTGGGGCTCGCCCAGGGGTCGCGCGGGGGACGGGTTCGGGCTGCATTCAAAAACATTGAAAAACTGAAACAAGAAAAACATGGTTTGCATTTAAAACATGAAAAAACATGAAAACTGGTTTTTCTTTTTTTTTATTATATTTAATATTTAATATATATATATAATAATTTATGATATATATATCTATA
>CAUYUJ010017489.1:189654-192154 GCA_963575745.1 Prorocentrum cordatum | reverse complement strand
GGGCATTCGCTTCGCGATCAGTTAGATTGCCCCTCCTCGAGCCTCCCCCACCCTCACCTTCCACCCACCCTAGAGTCTAATACTTTGCCCCTTGGGGCCGTCTCGGGGCCCTCTTGGGCCCCTCCATAAGACGGCCCCGAGCCGCCTCCAAGAGGGCCCCAAGAGGGTGTCTGCGGATTGCCCAAAGTGCAGACACCCCTTGGGGCGCTCTTGTGATCCTCTTGGGGCCTTGTTGGAGCCGCCTTGGGGCCCTCTTGGGCCCATCGAAAAGCCACAGAGAGTCCCAAGAAGGCCCCAAGACGGCTCCAATATGGCCCCAAGAGGGCCCAAGAAGGCTCCAAGAGGGCCCCAAGAGGGCGACACCACACACACACAAAAAAAAAAAAAAAAAAAAAAAAAAAAAAAAAAAAAAAAAAAAAAAAAAAAAAAAAAAAAAAAAGATGGGGTTCCATACCAAGATCCATCTTGTGCGTTTTGTGCTTTTTGGGGGGGGCTCTTGGGGCAGTCTTGGGACCCTGTTGGGGCCCTCTTGGGGCTCTCTTGGAGCCATCTTGGGGCCCTCTTGGGATCTTCATAGTCATCATGCATGCTCGTCATCCTCATGATCATCCTCGTCATTATCATGCTCATCATCCTCATCCTCATCATCATGATCATCCTTATCCTCCTCATGCTCCTCATCCTGACCCTCCTCCATCATTTCTGATCCCTCCTCCCTGCTATCCAAGATATCCAAATCGAAACGAATGCAGGAACTCCTCCGATCCCTCCTATCCCTCCGATCCCTCCTCCCTCCGATCCCTAATCCCTTCTATCCCTCATCCCTCCTCCCTCTTATCCCTCAGATCCCTCCTCTACCCCTCATCCCTCATCCCTCCTATCCCGCGCACGCGCCCAGAGTGGAGGGGGCACGGCGAGCGGTCGTTGATTTTCAGGCACCTGCGCCACCCCCCCCCAAGGAACTGAACTAAACTTCGAGGTCGCCTCCGCCTCCTCCTCCTCCTCCTCCTCCTACTCCTCCTTCGGGGCCCGCGTTGGGTCCAGCCCGACTCTGTTCCTCGGGGGGCTGCGGTGTTTTGGGCGCCTCCTCCTCCTCCTCCCCCTCCCCCTCCGCATCCCCCTCCTCCTCTCCTCGTCCTCGTCCTTTTCCTCCTGTGGGGAGGCGCTCACGGGGCCGCGGAGCCGCCCCAGCGCGGCTCAGAGGAACCCGTACGTGCGGCCCAGATCCGCGCCGACGGCCGCACCAGTTCCACCAGCCGCGCCGACGGCCGCGTCGGCGCCTTGCCCCTCGGCCTCCGCGCCGACGGCCGCGTCAGCTCCACCAGCCGCTCCACGCGCGGCGTCAGCTTCGCGGCGCAGCCCCTCGGCCTCCGCGTCGACGGCCGCGCCGGCTTCGCGGCGCAGCCCCTCGGCCTCCGCGTCGACGGCCGCGTCGGCTTCGCGGCGCAGCCCCTCGGCCTCCGCGTCGATGGCCGCGCCCTTGGCTTCGCGGCGCCGCGCTGCCCCTCGGCCTCCGCGCCGCGGCCGCGCCTTCGCCGCAGGCGCCTCGAATGGCGGCGGCGGCACCACTCGGGCCCCGCGCGGCGGCACCACCCGAGGCCCGCGCGGCGGCACCACTTGGTCGCGCACGGGCCCCGCCGCCGCCCGATGCGGCGTCGGCTCCGCCGCGGCGCGCCGCCGCGTTGCTGCCGCGACCGCCTCCGAGATCGGCACGACGCGCGGGCCCTGCATGGCCGACGGGCTGGGCCAATACGGCTACGGAGAGTCGAGGCTCTGCCCGAGGACGACGACGACGACGACGACGACGACGACGACGAAGCAGGAAAATCCAGAGCTCATGTTGTCCCAACACCTTCGCCTGTCTAAGACGCAGACGACGACGACGACGACGACAACGACGACGACGAGGAGATGACTCCAGCCTGGCAGGGGATGGCATTCCCCAACTCCTCATCCTCAGATTCGTCCTCTCTCCTCATCCTCATCCTCCTCATCCTCATCCTCCTCGTAATCATCCTCCTCATCCTCCTCCTCCTCATCATCATCATCAGCATCCTCACCATCCTCATCCTCATCGTCCTCATCCTCATCATCACCCTCATCTGACGACGACGGCGACGGCGGCGACGACGGCGGCGGCGACGACGAAGCAGATAAATCCAGGAGGCGTTGTGACAGGAATATCCAGGACGCATTCTGCCCCAACACCTTCGCCCGCCTAGGACGCAGACGACGAGGGCGACGAGGGCGACGACGACGAAGAGATGGCTTCAGCCTGGCAGGGGAGGGCATCCCCCTACTCCTCATCCTCATCTTCATCGCCCCTCCTCCTCATCATCATCATCACCATCCTCATCCTCCCATCCTCGTCGTGCCCCCAGCGAGCTCAAGACAAAACTGCGCGCCTCCTCCTGCTCCTCGCACTGCTGCAGGTTCGGCTCGACGTGCCTCTTCCAGTGGCTAAGCATCATCCGAACGCATCGTGCTTGAAGAAACCTGC
>CAUYUJ010017489.1:177154-184654 GCA_963575745.1 Prorocentrum cordatum | reverse complement strand
GACCATGGTCACCCGCGCGTGCGCGCGCGCGCGTTGGAGTTCGGTATTGTCCACAATGGAAAAGTTTACATGCGATCCCAAAAACTGAATTCAAAATTTCTGGGGTTCATTAAGGAGGCCGACGGACGCGCCGACTTCTCTGTTGTGGACGATACAGAACTCCCTACGCGCGCGCTGGTGACCATGGTCACCCGCGCGCGCGCGCGCGCGTTGGAGTTCAGTATTGTCCACAATGGAAAAGTCAACATGTGATTCCAAAAACTGAATTCAAAGTTTCTGGGGCTCTTTAAGGAGGCCGACGGACGCGCCGACTTCTCTGTTGTGGACGATACAGAACTCCCTACGCGCGCGCGCGGGCGTTGGAGTTCTGTATTGTCCACAATGGAGAAGTCGACATGTGATGCCAAAAACTGAATTCAAAATTTCTGGGGCTCTTTATAGGAGGCCGACGGACGCGCCGACTTCTCTGTTGTGGACGATACAGAACTCCCTACGCGCGCGCGCGGGTGACCATGGTCACCCGCGCGCGGGGGTGACCCGCCCACTGCGCGGGTCACCCGAAATCCGCTCGGCCAATTAGGTTCACAACGGGAATCCATGGGCGCCGTGGATGTCAAGGCTTCTCAGTGGTTATCAAGGGCTGACAAGGCGCTGTCAATTGAGCCAAAATCAAGACATTGAAACGTGTAACAAAAAATCAAGACATCACAGAAAATTCATTACAAGAGGGGCGTCATGAAAAAATTACGACGCCAGGAGGTCTGGGGAGCGGCCTCCGGCACCGTTTCCGGACAGATCCGCTGGATCCGCTGGATCCGGTGACGAATCCCAAACCGGCGCCCTCGCTTGAGACATCCTCACAAAACCGGCCCCGGGGGAGGTGCCCAGAGGAGCCCAGAGCGGCCTCCGGCACCGTTTCCGGACAGATCCGCTGGATCCGCTGGATCCGCTGGATCCGGTGACGAATCCCAAACCGGCGCCCTCGCTTGAGACATCCTCACAAAACCGGCCCCGGGGGAGGTGCCCAGAGGAGCCCAGAGCGGCCTCCGGCACCGTTTCCGGACAGATCCTGGATCCGCTGGATCCGGTGACGAATCCCAAACCGGCGCCCTCGCTTGAGACATCCTCACAAAACCGGCCCCGGGGGAGGTGCCCAGAGGAGCCCAGAGCGGCCTCCGGCACCGTTTCCGGACAGATCCGGACAGATCCGGTGGATCCGCGCCCCGGGGGAGGTGCCCAGAGGAGGAATGAGGAGGAGGAGGAGGAGGAGGAGGAGGAGGAGGAGGAGGAGGAGGAGGAGGAGGAGGAGAAGATGATGGAGCTGCGGGGTGGAGGAGGACAGACGGAGGCAAGAGAAGGAGGGAGGAGGAGGAGGAGGAGGAGGAGGAGGAGGAGGAGGAGGAGGAACCTCATCACCCTCGCCAACAAGCGCACGCACCTTCTTCTATATACAGAAACTCCCGATCAACCGCAGAGCGGCCGGCTAGTTGGTAATCTCGCTACCTCCGCCGAGTTAGCGCGAGCGCTGGCCGAGTTAGCAGTTAGCGCTAACTCGGCCCGAGGCACCGCTGGCTCACAGCACGGCTGAGTCGGCGCCTAATCCTGGCGTAAGCTGTTCTCGCCAGCACACCAAACGCTATTCTCGGTAGCTTTGGTTCCCTGACGCGAGATCTTGGGAGCGTCCGGGGGAACCGAACAGCGCTCCCTCCAAAAAACAGCAAAAAACAGCACAAGTCGTCGCCAATGGGAGTGAGTTGGCGCTGCCTCGGCCTGGGGTCAGCGCCAAGTCCCTCGCGTTCTCGTCTTCTTGGGTTTCGGGCAGCCCGCGACAGCCCGAGGGGCCTCACGGAACGCTCCAAGACGGCCCAATAGGTTCCCAAGAGGCCTACACGGCCCAGGAGAGACCGAAGCAGCCTAAGACAGTTCCAAGACGGCCCCAGTGGTCCCAGGAGGGCGACCAGGTGGTCACAGGAGAGACCAGGAGGCGAGGGAGCTCCGAGAGGGGCCCACAACGGCCCTGGGAGCCGTCACTTTGAAGGCTGCTCACTGTGACGGATCAGAGGGCCCTCTAGGGCCCTCTGGAGGTTTCTCCAGAAGCTCTCGAGGATCTGGCTTGACGGCTCTGGAGTGCCCCAGGTGGCCACAAGGGAGTCCAAGAGAAGCACGACAGGGTCCCAAGAGGGGCCCACAACGGCTT
The DNA here is from genome assembly GCA_963575745.1 of Prorocentrum cordatum. NCBI lineage: Eukaryota > Dinophyceae > Prorocentrales > Prorocentraceae > Prorocentrum > Prorocentrum cordatum. The sequence continues at coordinate 182,457 of CAUYUJ010017489.1, read as the reverse complement.
TGAGGCAGCACGCATCCAAAATTTGCAATAGCAGCACGAGACGGCGCGAGAGAGCCCCCAGGAGCCCCCCGAGAGCCGCCCAAGATGGTTCGCAGAAAGCTCCGAGACGGCCCAACACCCACAATATGGCCCCCACACGGCCCCAGACGCCGTCCAGACGGGCCGCGACAAACGAAATCATTGATTTCCCTATGTTTTTTGAAATCTTCCGTTTTCTCGTCATTTCGAGCCAAGACCGGCCCGAGACGGCTGCTGGGGCTCGCCCGAACGCTCCAAGGCCGTCCGAGAGGATCTGGAAAAGGCCCCGCAACCACCCAGGAAGGCTCCAAGATGGCCCAGGAGGCGCCCAAGATGGCCTCAGAGCCGCCCAAGACTGCCCGACGACAGCCCGACAGACGTGCAAGGCGGCCCAAAAAGGCCTAAGACTGCCCATGAGGCGCCCAAGCGGCCCCAAGTCATTCTCAAGACCCCATACGAGGCGGCCCAAGAGGCTTCCAAACTGCTCCCAGAGAGGTGAGGGGAACAGCAGTTTTCAACGCTCTGGGGGCCCTGATGACGTGGACGACGTCCACGGGCTTGCCCTAGTCTCTCCTACAATGCCAGAAACGCTGCGTGCGAGAAGGGTTTCTGCATCAATTGAGTCCCTGACGGCCGCGAGCCGCTCGCGACGGCGCCCCAGACGCTCAAGAGGGCGCCCCGACGGCCCCAAGGCGGCTCCGAGACGCTCAAGAGACCGCCCCCACGGCCCCAAGATGGCTCCGACCCGCTCAAGAGGCCGCCCCGACGGTCCCAGAGGCCCCCAAGGCAGGCTAGGAGGCTCCCAGGACGGCCCTGGAGGATTCTTGCGTTTCTCGTCTACGACGCGTCCACGACGACCAGACCGGCCCCCAAGATCGCCCCAAGATGACCCCGCCGTGAGGGCCCCGATACGATCTAAGACGGCCCCAGGACGGTCCAAGAGGCGCCCAAGACGACCCAAGAGGCACCCAAGACAGCCCCAAGAGCCGCCCAAGACGGTCTAAGACGGCCCCAAGAGGCGCCCAAGACAGCCCAAGACGGTCCAGAACGGTCCCAAGACGGCCCAAAATGCACACAAGACGGCCCAAGACACCCCAAGAGGCTCCCAGGAAGCCGACAAGAAGCCCCAAGAGTCCCCCAAACGGCCCCCAAGAGGCCCTAAGTGGCTTCACAATTGCCTGCAAGAGAGGGGTGGCGGACGACAGGCGAGAGCCAGATCGCAGGCCCCCAACAGCCGGCCCCCATGACGCCCAAAGTGGCTTCGAACTTTCCTCCGTGAGAGGGGGGTGGACGAGGCGAGACGCAGAACGCAGGCACAGAAGAGCCGCTTTGGACGCTCCGAGGGCCTTGGATGCTCGCCTTCTGGGGAGCATCGTCATAGCGTCCATGATTGGCGATCGGAGATCGATCAGATGAAGGACCCAGGGACACAGGAGGAGAAGGAGGACAAGGAGGACAAAAAGGAAGAGGAGGAGGAGAATGAGGAGGAGGAGGAGGAAGAGGAGGAGGATGAGGAGAGGGATAAAGGAGGACGAGGAGGGGGGCCCAGAATACCTGGAAGAGAGCCCCACCAGGGTTTAGATGACGTTGTGCTACAATTCCGGGCGAAGCGCCCGCGAAAAGAACAAGCAGTGGCAGCGCCCGGGGCCGCCCAGAGAGCCCGCGGGCCGCCCGGAGAGCCTGCGTGGCGCGCCTCGACGGCCCCACGAGGCCCCTGGAGCGCTCGCCGACGGCTCCAGGACCCCGAGATCGCCCCAAGACGGCCTCACAGACGCCCAAGAGGGCCAAAGCCGACCCGACCGGAGCCCCATGACGGCACAAAAAGGCTTCAGCGGCGGCCCCCGAGGACCGCGTGGACGGCGCCAAGGGGCAATAATTGTGCGTTTTCCGAAGGTGATTCGAGGGTCTTCCCGTTCCCGCCATTTCGGGCCTACAACGGCCCAGGATTGCCCCGGGGGCTTCGCAGATCGCCCCTGCACGGTCCAAGAGGGCCCCAGGAGGGCCCCGAGACGGCCCATAGACGGCCCAAGAGGACCCAAGAGAGTTTCAAGTGACCCCCAAGTCAGCCCCAACCGGGCCCCAGATCCCGCCCGAGCGGGCCCAAAGCGACCTCCGAAACGGCCCGAGACCCCCAAGATGGCCCCAAGACGCCCCAAGAAGGGCCCCAGATGCCGCCCAAGAGGGACGAAAGCGACCTCCGAGACGGCCCCACACACCCCAGATGTCCCACCTCCCTGCCCGAGGCCCGCAAACGTGGCCCCATCATTCCGATTGTTCCTGAAAACCCGTGTGCTTTTGCTCATCGCGCCCAGGCCCGGCGCGATTAGCAAAAACCAATTCCTTTTCACGCTTCCAGGTCAGTGCCCCCGGAGCTCCCCGACTGCTGTCCCGGGTGGCCCCCAGACGTGGCCCCTTAAACGTCGGCCCCACACGTGGCCCGAACGGGACCCCCAAAGGCGGCCCCCACGCAAAGCCTCCACAGGTCGCCCTTACCGCCCCAGTGAGCGTGGCCCCCCGAACGTCACCCCCACGCGTAGCCCCCAGGCGCCCCCAAACGTGGCCCCCACACAGCCTCCAATCATTGCCCTTAAATGTTACCGTCGCATGTACCTCCGAAGGTCGCCCCTACCGCCCCAGGGACGCCCGAGCTGTTCAACTTCGACGAGCTGGTCACCTACGGTGTGCGAGTCCCAGGCTCAGCACGCCGTGGATTCATCCACGGGTTCACATTAGTCTCTACTACATTGCAGGGCCCAGTGCGTGCCAGAAGGGCGCAGGCCCCAATGCACCGAAACCGCCCCGGGCTGGCCCCGGGCCGCCCCGGGCCGCCCAGGCAGGCTCCAGGACATGTCGAGAGGGCCCCCAGAAGCCCCCAAGACGGCCCCGGAGAGCCCCGGCACGCTTAAAGATGGGCCCAAGACGCCCGAGATTCGCCCCAGACGGCCCAAGAGGCGTCCAAGACGCCCGAAGAGGCCTCCCAAGAGGCCTCCCAAGAGGGCCCCGAGCGACAGAAATCGTCGATTTCTATTGTGTTTTTCTATGTTTTCGGCCTCCTCGCCTCTTCGGCTTCCCGACGCTCCAAGACGGCCCAAGAAGTCCCCCCGACCGCTCCAAGACGGCCGAAGAGGACCCCAAGAGAGCCCCAAGACGGGCCAGGAGGGCCCCAAGACGGTCCCAAGACGCCCCAGGACGGCCCCAGGACGGCCCAGGAGGCGCCCAAGACGGCCCAAGAGGCACCCAAGACGGCCCCAGGAGCGGCCCAAGACGGCCCAAGACAGCCCAAGAGGCGCCGAGGCGGGCCTCAGACGGCCCCAAGACGGCCCAAGAGGCACCCAAGACGGCCCGAGAGGGCCCTAACAGCCCCCCCGGGAGGCCCAAAAGAAGGCCGGATAGGCTCCGAAACGGCCCCCACGAAGCCTTCAGTGGCTTCAGAATTCCCTCCAGGAGCGGGGGAGCGGACGAGAGGCGACAGGCATATCGCAGGCAACAACGCACCAAGAGATTCCCAAACGGCCCCCACGAAGCCCTAAGTGGCCTCAGAATTGCTTCCAGGAGGGGGGGAGCGGACGAGAGGCGACCGGCATATCGAAGGCACAAAAGAACAATGTTGGACGCTCCGAGGGCCTTCGATGTTTCTCTGTTGGGGAGGGTCTGCCCTGCAGCCGCACCCCCCCGCGCTTGCCCAGAGACCCCTCGCCACGTCGAGCTGATGTCGTGGACGGAGTCCACAGGTCTGCCCTAGTCAGCTACAGCGCTGGGATCAGCGCGTGCGGGAAGGGCGAGCAGTGGCAGCGGGCCATGGCGCTGCTCAGCGAGCTGTGGGTGGCGAAGTTGGAGCCCGACGTCATCTCTATTGCAATACTGGGATCAGGCGTTTCGAAAGGGGCTCCAGTGGCATCGACCAATCGTCCCGGGTCGCTCCAAACGGGCCCTAGAATCCGTCCTGGTGGCCTTTGGAGGGGCCCCTGGACGTATCAAAACGGCCCGAATCGGCCCAAGAACGATCCAAGACTGCACACGATGCCGTCGACACGTCCCAAACGGCTCCCATGGCGCCCTAAGACAATTCCATAGAAGTTCCCAGGAGGGCTTCGATAGGCAACGAACAAAATGTGACACAGAAACGTGTTACGATTTTCTTTTCCGGGGCCCGAACAGCCCATGATGGCCCCGGGGGCCCCCCAGAACGCCGTAAGACGACCCAACGGGCTCCCAATGCAGCGCCGAGACGGCCCCAGACGGTTCCCAGGAGGGCTCCAAGACGGCCCAATGGTCTTTCCCTTCCCGACGGCCCAGCACAGACCAAGAGGGCGCTCTGACGGCCCCTCGGCTGGCTCAGCGTAGCCCCCTCCGAGTGCGCTCTTGGCCGTGGCACGCCCGATCACGACGATCCGCGCCGCTTTTTCGCGGCAGCAGCTCCTCTCCGCGTTCGGGGGCGATCCACCCTACAAGCACTGCAGACATCGAAGTAAAAGGGAGGGGGTCACGACGCTCCCAGACAAGCAGTTTTAGACCTCCCCGAGACCAGCCAGAAAGGGCGGCCCTTTGCCCAGACCACCCTGGAGCCCTCCAAGACAACTCGAGTCAGACCCCCTCCCATGTGACCCCCCCCTTCACTGCGAGATCCTGCGCAACCAACTCCGCACCGGCGCCTGCCCTGCAGTATTGGAGCCATCGAGCGCACCCTTGCGGATGTCCGCCCCGGGCGGCCGGCTCCCCAGGGAGGCCTGAAGCACGGCGCCGCCAGCTCAGAAGGCCCCGAGGCGGTCCAAAGCGGCCCCGGGCCGCTCGAGGGCGCCCGAACGGCCCAAGAGGATCCCAAGCGAGCCCCAAAGCAGCCCAAGACGGTCCTGAAACAGCTTCCTGGTGGGACACGCCGTGCTGTGAAGTTTCTGTTGAATTGGGAGCCCTCTCGGACGCGTCCTGGAGATCCAGAGCATCGGCGAGCTGTGCGGCTTCGACGAGCGGCTTTATGAATTGTATCCACGGTGTGCAAGTCCAAGGTTGAGCACGCCGTGGATTTCATCTACGGGTGTCCAGGCCTCCCAGGTGGAGTCAGAGTAGATCGGGTCGGAGGATGGCGACCTACCGCCGATGCATCGGCGATGCGGCGCGACGTGTAGCCCGATGCTCTCCACGCCGACGTCCCCGACGCATCGCCGAAGTGGCCTGTGACACTGCGAGGCCCTCCGACCCCCATCCCCCTCGGACCCGCTGTGGGGGGCCCGCACACGGACGCGCTCGCGCGCCACACTTCGGCCCGCGGCGCGTGCCAGAGGCGAGGG
>CAUYUJ010017489.1:82154-172154 GCA_963575745.1 Prorocentrum cordatum | reverse complement strand
AGAGGGCAGTGGCAGCGGGCGCTGGCGTTGCTCAGCGAGATGTGGGAGGCGAAGCTGGAGCCCAACGTCATCTGTACTACAATTCTGGTCGCGGCGCGTGCGAATCTGGGCGAGTTCCTGGCGTGCCTCGGGGCGCTCATCCCCGAATGGCACCGAGGCAGCCGCAGACGGCCCCAGGACAACTCTGATGCGCTCAAGAGGGCGCCAGGACGGCCAGAGCGGACCCGAACGGAGCTCCATGGCGGCCCAAGAGGGCCCGAAAACTGGCCAGGAGGCCCCCACAGACGGCCCACAAGGACCCCGATGACGGCAAGACGGCTCAAGAGGGCCCCCAAAACGGCCCCAGGCGACTCCAGGAGGGCCCCACGAGGGGGCACTCGAACTGACAGTTCGCGCCCTCCGCTCCAGGATGATCCTCGAAACCGCCAGCTGGCCCCCAAGATGCCCCCCCAGCCCAGACGCCCCAGAGGCCCCACAGTGCCGGGAGACAGCCCAAGAGGGCCCCAAGGAGGGCCCTGAGAGGCCCAAATCATTGGTCCCCTTGGTTTTTTCAACGGTTCCAGCATTCTTGTTTTTTCTGTGTCTCCACGCTGCAAGCCAGCCCCTGGGGTCCGAAGATCGAGCCAAAATGGCCCAAGAGGCCCCAAAGAGAGCCCCCAGACAGCCCATGGGGCCCCAAGACGGCCCAAGACGGTCCAAGAGGGCCCACGAGGGGGAACTCGAACTGACAGTTCGCGCCCTCCGCTCCAGGTTGATCCCTGAAACCGCCAGCTGGCCCCCAAGAGGCCCCCCATACGCCCCAGAAGGCCCCTGAGTGCCGGAAGACAGCCCAAGAGGGCCCCAAGAGGCCCCCGTGGAGGGCCCCGAGATGCCAAAATAATTGGTTACTCTTTGGTTTTTTCGCACGGTGTCAGCCATCTCGTTTTTTAGAGTCTCCACGCTCCAACCCAGCCCCGGGGCTCCCAAGATCGCGCCAAGATGGCCCAAGAGGCCCCCAGAGAGCCCCCAGACAGCCCAAGAGGGCCCCAAGACGGCCCAAAGGGGCCCCAAGACGGCCTCTCCTGAGGGAAGGCCTCTCAGAGGGCTCTGGCACCGCGCCGGCCACCCAGGAGCAGAAGGCGCCCATGCGCCTCCTATCTTCTCCACTCCTTTGCAGAGGCTCCGGGTCTGAATGGGCGCCTCGTCCAGGAGTTTCGGACAGGCTGGCCCTTAGTGGGCCCTGGAAACGACAGGGCTGTTTTTGTTACCGGTTCCCGCTCCGGTTCCAATCGTGGAACCGTTTGTGTTGCCGTTTCCGGTCGCCGTTTTTTGTCGTATCCATTTTCAAGGGACATTTTTTCGAAAACGGTGAAAAAACGGCCCTGCCGTTTCCGGGGCCCATGAAGGGCTGACCATCTGGGGGCATGCTCCACAGTGCCTTCGCTTGTTCTCCCCAGCCCACGCAGCCCGCGCGCATCCTCCGACCTCCTCTGGCGGCCACAGCCACCATGGAACATCGTTAGCAAAGAAGGCCCACTGGTGCCTCTTAATTTCCATAGGAAGCCTTGGCCCTAATGCAGCCTCAGGGTGGCTCAAGATCACCTTGGGGCGGCCCAGAACGCCGCCATTGCCGGAAGGCAGCAGCACGAAACACGATGCAGGCAAACAGAATAGCGTCAGCGCACAGCACAAGCAAACAGCAGCAGCAGCAGCAGCAGCAGCAGCAGCAGCAGCAGCAGCAGCAGCAGCAGCAGCAGCAGGTAGGGGTCAGCAGCACGCACCAAGCAGACGTGGCCATCAGCATCTTTCTTCAGCCACAAGCAACAAGGACACGCAGCAGCGGCAAGCATGACCTACAACATACAACAGCGGCAGCAAGCCACCTCACGCAGAGGCACGCGCCGGATGCGAGGGTCGAGCCCCGCGTTGTAATGACACCCCCAGGGGCTCCCACGCGCTTCAGCCCGCAAATGGACGTAGTCCACGGGTCAGCCCTGGTCTATATTCTAATGCCGGCAGTCAGCTACAGCGCTGGGATCAGCGCGTGCGAGAAGGGCGAGCAGTGGCAACGAGCAGCGGCGCTGCTCAGCGAGATGCGGGAGGCGAAACTGGAGCCCAACGTCGTCTACACTCTGCACCACACTCCCCGACATTCTGCCGGCCAGAAGGGCCCCGTGAGCAGTCCTGTCCCGGCCCAGGGCGCCCGCGCCTCCTCGGCCTCGCTCGATGAGCGCCCCCGTCCAGGCGCAGAGAGAGCCCCAGGGCAGCCCGAGAGAGCTCCGTGACGGCGCATGCGAGCCCCAAGATGGCCCAAGAGCGCCCCAAGACGGTCCAGGAGAGATTCAACATACCCCGAGAGAGCTGACAACCCCCAGGAGGGCCCCCCAGAAGCGGAACTCGTGTGTTTTCGGTCTGTCTTCGAGGCGTTGTTTCCATTCGCTCCTGTCTGCCCTCAGATGACCCGAGACAGCCGAAAAAAGAAGATTGCGGTGATCGCCCCTTGGACGGCCCGAGCCGCGCAAGAGAGGGCCCCATGGCCGGCCCAGGGTGGCCCCCAGATTCGCCAGAGGCCCCCCAAGTCGGAGCGTGAATTACCTACCCCGCTTTCGCTTCCAGGCAAAACCAAGCCATACCACGCGCCTCCTCGTCAAGCGGCTGGAGCAGTACAGGTTGCAATTTGGCATCGTTTGGTATCTCTTGGAAGCGAGGGTGGTCAAAAGCGAGGTAGGTTTGTTTTCCCCCTACCAAGAGGCCCCCAGGCCGGCCTCCAGAGGGGGTGTCCCCGAGCGTGCATGCCGAAGGCTTTCCCCTCCGATCCAGCCTCCGCCCCGGCCAGCAGGCCCCCCCCCCCACCCCCCCAAGACGCCTTCGAGATGCTCCCGTGGAGCGACCCCCAGAGAGGCCCCGAGGAGGCTGCCAGCAGCTCCGCGGCAACACCCGAAAGGGCCCTCGAATCGAGTGGTGGGTCGACTGCGAATTTGGTTTACCCCAGACTGGATTCTAGCGTCGGATCTACGGACCATAATCCTAGCGTGCTCGTAGATCTACAAAATCGCATACGTCGTTTACGGACGACCACATACCAACGTTGGGCGAAATCAATGATGTAGTCAATCCCCTACTCGATCAAGAGAGCCCCAGATGCAGTTCAGAGCCCCCAAGACGCGTCCAAGCCATGAGGGGCGAAACGCGATCGGAAAGCAACTCGGAAACGGCGCGGGAGGAAATTCGAGGAGTGGCGACAGGCGATTGGAAAGCAAATGCGACAATGGCCAGAAGGACATCTGTGGAGGGTGGAACTGCGATTGGAAAGCAGATTGGAAACGGTTCAAAAGGAAATTCGAGGAGGGGGAAACGCGATGCGAAAGATCTCAGAAATCGGCCAGAAGGACATTCGAGGAGGGGGGGAGAACGCGGTCGGACGGCGCACCAGACACGGGCCAGAGGGAAATCCGACGAGGGGAGCAACGCGATTTGGAAGCAGGCCGGAGAACAGGCCAGAAGGAGCTTCGAAGAGGTGCGAAACGCGATCGGACATTCAATCGGGGCCAGGTGTACATTCACGAAGGATTGCAAAAAAAACCCTTGAACGAAGGATTGCAACAAAAAGGTGTATATTCACGAAGTGTTTTTTTGCAATCCTTCGTTCACGAAGGTGTACGTTCACGAAGGTTTTTTTGCAATCCTTCGTTCGGGGGAAGGGCAAACACGCGATTGGACATTCAATCGGACACCAGCTGGAAGCAATTTCGAAGGGGGGGGTGGAGAGCGCGATCGGAAAGCAATTCGCACACGGGCCGGAAGGAATTTTGAGGAGGCGGGACCGCGAAGGAAAAACACATCGGGAACGCGATCGAGGAGCAATTCGGATCCGGGCCAGAAGGGAATCCGAGGAGTGGGGGAACGGGATCGGAAACGAAATCGAGCATTGGCCGTAAAGAAGTTGAAGAGGTCGGGAAAAGCGATCGGAGAGCAAGTCTTAAACGGGCCAGAGAATGGGATCCGAGGAAAGGGCAAAGGAGATCGGATAATTAGCACATCGGAGCAGGCCGTGGAATGCGAGGTTCAAGCACCACGCTATCATTTCAGGAATTCGGCAGCATGTCCAGAATCGCATGCCAGCTCGTGTAAACCTCGTAGAGGCAGTCCACGATTCAGCCCTTCTTAGTCTCTCCTGCAATGCCGAATGCTCTGCGTGCGAGAAGGTGTCGTGCATCAGTGGCTCCTTTCTGCCCTCCGAGAGGCCCATGGAGGCCGAGAAGAGCTGCTGGGCCAGCCCGGACAGCCCCGGCGGGCCTAGGGCCATGCCTCCTATACGGCCCAACAGGGCCCACAGACGGCCGAAGAGGCGCCCAAGACGGCCCCAAGGCGGACCCAGTTAGCTAGACAACCGCCCACGAGGCCCACCAGCCGCTCCAAGCGTGGTCCAAGAGGGCCCCCCAAGACAGCTCCGCAAGACTGGCGCGAACAGCCCACGGTTACAAGACGTCCCAAGTAGCGCCCAAGGCGGCGCATGAGGGCCCAAACGCGCCCAAACGAGGCCCTCAGAGGCCCCCACGCAGCTTCCAAAACAGCCCCGACAGGCCAACATCGTGCCAATCCCTTTTGGGAAAATGTACATGCTTGGCATGTTTGTTTCTGTTTTTTACAACGTTCCGGTAGGCCCTCCAGGACCCCGAAATGCCCCCAAGACAGTCTCAGAGGCGTCCATGAGAGCCCCTAGACGGCCCAAGACGGCCCAAGAGGCGCCCAAGACGGCCCAGGAGGGCCACAAGAGGGGGAGATCGAGCTGACATGCCTCGCCCTCCGCCCCAGGATAATCCCCGAGACCGCCAGCAGGCCCCCAAGAGGCTCCCCAGGAGCCCCAGGAGGCCTCCAAGACGCCCAAATCAAGTTTTAATTGGGCCCAGAGAGGATCCAAGACAACCCAACAACCGCTTCGAAGAGGCTTCCGAGAGAAGATCGTTTAGAGAGCTCTGTGACCGCGCCGGCCACCCAAGAGAGCCCCATGAGCGACCTAAGCGGAGACCAGATGTTCGCCCACACGCGCGCCGATGCCATTGAGATATGCGTGTGGTGGCCTCGTCTCATGCCATCCTTCTCGCTCATGGCTCCCTGGCTCCTCTCTCCGCCCCGCTCTATCCTCGCCTCTCATCTCCCTCTCCTCGCTCCTGGCTCCTCTCTTCTCACTCCTCATCGCTCTTTCCTCCTCTCTCCTGGCCCCACGCTTCTCCCTCCTGGCTACCGGCGTCTGCCTCCCCCCTCCTGTCCGGTACTCCCTCATATCCCCCCTCGCCTCTCTCTAGCGTTCTCTCTCTCTCTCTCTCATCGCCCGTCGCTCCTCCCTTTCTAGCTCCGTGCTCCTGGCTGGTCACTTTTCGTTTCCTCCACCTGCCTCCTCGACCTTGACTCCTGGCTCCTCGCTCCTCGCTCCGCTCACGAGCTGCAGGTTGCATAATCTAGCAAGGGCACCAAGCAGCAGCACTCTGCAGCCTCAGGCAGCAACAGCGAACACCAGTAGTCCGCAGCAGGCAACTGCAGCACAGCAAAAGTAAGCAGCGACAACATGCCGCAGGCAGCCGCAGCCTGCAGCTGCAGGCAGCAACAGCCGAGGCGAAGTTCGGGCCCTTCGTCATCACGAAAGCCTTTCGGCAACAGATCTGCCCTGGTTCAACGTTCCATCTCGGACAGACTCCGTGGCCTGTAGGCCACGGGCCAGCCCTGGTCTCTACTACATTGCAGGGCCCAGTGCGTGCCAGAATGGTGCAGGCTCCAATGAACCAAAACCGCCCCGGGCTGGCTCCGGGCCGCCCAGGGAGGCCCCAAGACACGTCCAGAGGGTCCCAAAAATCCCCCAAGACGGCCCCGGAGAGCCCCGGCACGCTTAAAGATGCGCCCAAGACGTCCGAGAGTCGCCCCAGGCGGCCCTCGAGGCGTCCAAGACGCCCGAAGAGGCCTCCCAAGAGGCCTCCCAAGAGGGCCCCGAGCGACAGAAAGCGTCGATTTCTACTGTGTTTTTCTGTGTTTTCGGCCTCCTCGCCTCGTCGGCTTTCCGACGCTCCAAGACGGCCCAAGAAGTCCCCCCGACCGCTCCAAGACGGCCGAAGAGGACCCCAAGAGAGCCCCAAGACGGGCCAGGAGGGCCCCCAGACGGTCCCAAGACGCCGCAGGACGGCCCCAGGACGGCCCAGGAGGCGCCCAAGACGGCCCAAGAGGCACCCAAGACGGCCCCAGGAGCGGCCCAAGACGGCCCAAGACAGCCCAAGAGCGCCCAAGACGCCCGAGATTCGCCCCAGGAGGCCCTCGAGGCGTCCAAGACGCCCGAAGAGGCCTCCCAAGAGGCCTCCCAAGAGGGCCCCGAGCGACAGAAATCGTCGATTTCTATTGTGTTTTTCAATGTTTTTGGCCTCCTCGCCTCGTCGGCTTTCCGACGCTCCAAGACGGCCCAAGACGCCCCCCCGACCGCTCCAAGACGGCCGAAGAGGATACCAAGAGAGCCCCAAGACGGGCCAGGAGGGCCCCCAGACGGTGACGGCCCCAGGACGGCCCAGGAGGCGCCCAAGACGGCCCAAGAGGCACCCAAGACGGCCCCAGGAGCGGCCCAAGACGGCCCAAGACAGCCCAAGAGCGCCCAAGACGTCCGAGATTCGCCCCAGGAGGCCCTCGAGGCGTCCAAGACGCCCGAAGAGGCCTCCCAAGAGGCCTCCCAAGAGGGCCCCGAGCGACAGAAATCGTCGATTTCTATTGTGTTTGTCAATGTTTTCGGCCTCCTCGCCTCGTCGCCTTCCCGACGCTCCAAGACGGCCCAAGACGCCCCCCCGACCGCTCCAAGACGGCCGAAGAGGACCCCAAGAGAGCCCCAAGACGGGCCAGGAGGGCCCCAAGACGGTCCCAAGACGCCGCAGGACGGCGTCCGGACGGCCCAGGAGGCGCCCAAGACGGCCCAAGAGGCACCCAAGACGGCCCCAGGAGCGGCCCAAGACGGCCCACGACAGCCGAAGAGGCGCCAAGGAGGGCCTCAGATGGCCCGAAGACGGCCCAAGAGGCACCCAAGACGGCCCGAGAGAGCCCTAAGAGCCCCCCCGCGAGGCCCAAACGAAGGCCGAAGAGGCTCCGAAACGGCCCCTACGAAGCCTTCAGTGCCTTCAGAATTCCTTCCAGGAGCGGGGGAGCGGACGAGAGGCGACCGGCATATCGAAGGCACAAAAGAACAATGTTGGACGCTCCGAGGGCCTTCGATGTTTCTCTGTTGGGGAGAGTCGTCGTAGGATCGACGATTGCCGACCGAGGGCATGGAGAATCCAGCGAAAGAGGAGAAGAAGGTGGAAAAGGAGGAGGAGGAGGAGGAGGAGGAGGAGGAGCCCGACGCCATCATGATTGCCTTTCGGCCCTGCAGCCGCACCCCCCCGCGCTTGCCCAGAGACCCCTCGCCACGTCGAGCTGATGTCGTGGACGGAGTCCACAGGTCTGCCCTAGTCAGCTACAACGCTGGGATCAGCGCGTGCGAGAAGGGCGAACAGTGGCAGCGGGCCCTGGCGCTGCTGAGCGAGATGCGGGAGGCGAAGCTGGAGCCCAGCGTCATCTCCCCCACACGGCTGGGTGAAGCGCACGCGGGAGGGGACCATGGACGAGGTGCCGAAGCTCGGCCTCGGCGGGCCCCCTTATGGCGCCCCTGGCGCGGCCTCGCGCGGTCTCTGGGCGGCCCGAGCTCGCTTCGGGACGCCTTCCGGGAGCGCCGGGAGCGGGCCACGAGCCCCAACGTGGCCCCAGGACGGCCCCAGGGGCCGCGCAGCCGGCTCGCGGCGGCCAGAAATCCGGTGCTCGCCTGACGTTCAGGTTCTACGGTGTGCGCCTGATTGTTCGGTGCTCTCATCTCCAGCATCGCGTCCCGCGAGGAGCAGCGAGGAGAAGTTCGCGAGGAGCAGCGACGAATCCTTGATTGCTCTAATTACGGTGTTCGCCCAATGTTCGGGTCCTCGCGATTTCGAGCCAAGAGCGGCACAAGGCGGCTCCTGGGCCCCCATACGGATGCTCCAAGGCTCAAGAGGCTCCTGCAAGGGCCCCAAGTTGGCTCAGGAGTGCTCCCAGACGGCTCCCAGAAGAGCCCAAAACAAGCGGCCCAAGAGAGACCCAGGACGGCGCGAGAGAGCCCCCAGGAGGCCCCAGGCGGATCCAAGAGTTGCCCAAGCGGGCTCACAGGGAGATCCGAAACGGCCCAACACCTCCCACTGTGGCCCCGACACGGCCCCAGAGGCCGTCCAGACGGGCCGCGGCAAACGAAATCATTGATTTTCCCACGGTTTTGAAAGATCCCACGTTTTCGCCATTTCGAGCCAAGACCAGTCCAAGACGACCATTTCGAGCCAAGACCAGCCCAAGATGACGTGGACAAAGTCCAGGGGTTCGCCCTAGTCTATCTTCTAATGCCGGGGGCCGAGCGTGCCAGAGCGCCGCAGGATCAACTGGGGCAAAATCGCCCCGAGCTGGCCCTGGGCCGCCCCGGGCCGCCCAGAGAGGCTCGAAGACCCGCCAAGAGAGCCCCAAGAGGCCCAAGCCGGCCCGACAGGTCTCCAAGGTGCTCCGTGAGACCTCCTGGGCAGCTTCCCCAGAGGGCCCCGAGCAGGAACAAATATTGGTTTTCATTGTTTCTTCAGAGTTTTTGCCGTGCTCGCCTTTTCGGCTTCCGCACGATCCAAGACCGCCCAAGAAGTTCCCAAGACGCCTCCAAGACGGCCGAAGAGGCCCCCAAGAGAGCCTCAAGACGGGCCCAGAGGGCCTCCAAGTCGGCCCAACGGGCCCCCCCGATGGGCCCCAGACGCTCGAGATTCGCCCAAGATTGGTCCAAGCCGGCCCGAAAGGTCTCCAAGGTGCTTCGAGAGACCTCCCGGGAAGCTTCCCCAGAGGGCCCCGAGAAGGACAAAACATTGATTGTCATTCCCTTTTGCGGTGTTCTTACGGTGCTCGCCTTCTCGGCTTCCAGGCGATCTACGACCGCCCACGACGTTCCCAAGACTGGTCCCAGACGGCCGAAAAGGGACCAGGGACCCCAAGAGAGCCCCAAGACGGGCCCAGAGGGCCTCCAAGTCGGCTCAACGGGCTCCCCAGATGGGCCCCAGACGCTCGAGATTGGCCCAAGATTGGCCCAAGCCGGCCCGACAGATCTCCAAGGTGCTTCGAGAGACCTCCCCAGAAGCTTCCCCAGAAGGCCCCGAGCAAGACAAATCCTAGATTTTCATTGCTTTTTGCACGTTTTTGGCCGTCCTCGCCTTGTCGGCTTCCACACCATCCACCGCCGCCAAAGAGGTTCCCAAGACAGCTCCAAGACGGCCGAAGAGGCCCCCAAGAAAGCCCCAAGACGAGCCCAGAGGGCCCCATGACGGCCCCACAGGCGGACAGGACGGCCCCGGAGGCGGCCAGGAGAGCGCAAATTGCAGCCAAGACGGTTTCAAGAGAGGCCCAACAGAGCCAGGAGGCTCCAAGAAGCCTCCAGGACGGCCAAAAAAGCACCCGACGGGTTCCAGCAGACCCCCAAGGTGCGCCCAAAAGATCCCAACATGTCCCCGAACGGCTCCCAGGAGCCATGACGATGACGGCGACGACGGCGGCCCCGCGACGGCCAAACTGCTGGAGCGCTGCTAGAGCTCGGACACGAAGGCGCGGTCTCGCTGCCGCCGCCCCAGTCGCCGCCGTGCTTACAAGTTTTCGGCTAAATCTCCGCCGTTCCTCCGAGAACCATTCCAGAAAGATGTAGTGGACGGAGTCCACGGGTCAGCCCTAGTCTCTCCTACATGGCCAGTGGATCTGCGTGCGAAAATGGTTCACGCCACGTGTGCACAAAATCGCCCATTTATGGCGCCACCACGAGGCCGAATCGCTCAGGTCGGTCCCAGGGGCGCTCCAGAGGGGTCCCAGATCGTCCAAGAGCTCTCCGAGACGGCCTCAGTGGGTCCCGAGACGGCCCACGAGGGCCCGAAGCCTTCTGGGGGGGGGGCTCCACGACGATCCAAGAGGCCGCAAAGACGCCCCAAGAGGGCCCCGAGCGCAAGCCAAAGAGGCACACATCGTCAAATTCCGATGGGAAAATGTATATGTTCAGCGTGCCCGCCTTGTGTGCTCCTCAGCGGCCCAGGACACGCCAAGAGGCCTTCAAAATCGCCCCAAGAAGACGCCAGCGGCCCCTAAGAGAGCTCCAAGACGGCCCAAAGGAGCCCCAAGACGACGCCAGAAAGCCCTGAAACGATTTCACAGAGCCCCAAGAAGACGGCCCCAAGAGAGCTCCGAGGGGGCCCCAGGGGGCTCCCAAGACGGCCTCAGGCAGCCTCAAGAGAGCTCCAAGACTGTCCAAGGCCTCCCGGACGCTCCGTGACGGTCCAAAAAGGTCCCAAAACGTTCCAAAACGCTCCCAGAGCAGCCCAAAAAAGCCTCAGAATGGCCCGAAAAAGACCCCCACACGGACCACCAAGCAGGCCCAGAGACGCCCATTGAAAGAGCGATCGGTGAAGTACAAAGCCCCAGAGGGCCTCTAGACGGCCCCCAGACGGCATAAGACGGCTCCAGACGGCCCCGAGAGACACCCAAGGCGGCCCAAGAGGGCCCCAAGAGGATCCCAGGAGGCCGCAAGACGGCCCAAAAGGGCCCCAAGAGGCCCGCAGGAGGCCGAAAAGGAACCCCGGGAGGCCCCCAAACAGTTCCTCAGCAGAAGGCAGCGCCCACTATCAGGCTTCGAAAAGTCAACCAGAAAAATGTCACCAGAGCCCTTCGGGTGACTTTTTTCTCGGCCCAAGGTGCTCTCAAAATGGTTCAAACCAGGGGGAGCAGACAAGCGGCGGGAGGCACACCGCAGACCCACCATAGCCGTCTGTGATGCTCCGAAGGCTGTCCAGGCGGATGTGGAGCGGAAGGCGGACGAAGAGGAGGAAGTGCCCGCCTTCCAACTTCGGAATGGCGGCCGGAAAAAGTAACCGAATGCTAAGGGGTGATTTTTTCTTAGGCGGGGGCCCAACGTGGATGCCCGCCAGGGGGATCTGCTGGTCGTAGACGAAGTCCACGGGTTCAGCTACAACGCTGGCACCAGCGCGTGCGAGAAGGGCGAGCAATGGCAGCGGGCTTTGGCGCTGCTCAGCGAGATGCGGGAGGCGAAGCTGGAGCCCGACGTCATCTTTTCTACAACGCCACGAGCGTTGCATGTCAGAAGTACATTGCAATGAGGTAGATCAGAATCGACCTGGCAGGCCCTGGCGCGCTCGCCGGCGCCCTCGGGACGCTTCAAGACGGCCCAAGCACAATACCTCAAGAGAGCCCCAGGCGTTGCAAGGGAGGCATTCGACCGCCCAAGAGGGCGGCCCCAAGGGGCCCCAAGCGCGTCCCAAGACTCCTCGAAAGGGGCCCTTGCGAGAGCCACCAACAGCAAACACAATGGTTTGTCCCAAGGCTGTTGTAGCATTTCTCTGTATTTCGGCGGCGAGCGAGGGCAAATGAGAAGGAGAAGGCCTTCTCAGAAGGCGGCGGGACACCTCAGAGGCCCTCCCGCCTTCTAATTTGTGTTTGCGTTCGGGAAGGCTTAGGAAACATCTTGGAAGGCCAGGGGACTTCCGAGCCCTTTGGAGTCCTTCTCCTTCTCTCTTCTCCCCCCCCCCGGGGCTCGCCGCCAGATGGTCGATCGCACCAGATCACCCACGGAGGGCCCCAGAGGGCCCCCTGGCGCACTCCAAGACGGCGCGAGGGCTCCACCCGGGAGGGCGCCCAGGACACCCCGCAGAGCTCCCGGGCGGCCCAGCAGAGCTCCACGACGGCCTGCGGTGGGCCCCCAAGACGACCCAAGAGGCCGCCAGGGTGGTCCCCGGGACGGCCGGATGGACGGCCGGATGGCCCGGGGCCGCCCGGCGTCGCCCCGATGCACTTCCCGAGCGCCCCCGGATTCCCCCAAGCACCGCCCAGACACACCTAGGGCCGCCCAGAGCTGCTCCCGCACGCCCGGGCGGTCCCCAGGGGGGACCCCGCGGGAAGCCCCAACAAGAGCCCAAGCAGGCGTTACGCTTGGTTCCCAGAAGGTTCCAGGCGCAGCCTAAGGGGAGGGCCTGTCGGCAGCGTGTCCGCCGCTCGCAGCCCAACCCACTTCGAGCAGAATGCGTGGACGCAGTGTACGGTTCAGCCGACGAGGGCTCAAGCACGGCGCAAACAGGGGCCCCCCCGAACAACGTCCCTGACACCCCCAACAAATCAGCTCCAAGTGGCCCGAAGATTATGGTGGGCTGCCTCCCCCCTGGGGTGGTCCAGTGCGCCCGCACTGACAGTTGGGCAACGCACTCGGTGCGGCCGGCCAGGGGCGCTCGAGAGACCCAACCGAGACCTCGAGACCCCGCCAGCCGACGCACCAGACCCACCAGGGAGGGAGGGCGGGGAAGCTGGCGACGCCAGCCAATAGCCCTCGGCCCGCAGACGAAGCATCGTTCGCCAAGCGCCCTCCTGGGGCACCGTCGTCGGTCCGCAGACGCCAACTCCGAGCACCACGAGGTGTGCTTGGGCCCTCAGGGGATCCTTCGGGCCCACACGGGAGCCTGCGACACGGCGCCCCCCTTGCCAGGCCCTCGGGCCGCCAGGGAAGGCACAACACAACTACCCCCTCGGGAGCGAGTGCCGACACTTGATACCCCGCCTCGGACTCGGGCGGAAAACAATGCAGCCAGTAGCGACGAATCCCCGAATCCAGCCATGGCGACAAGGATGCAGCCTGCCCAGAATCTTCTTCCCCAGGAACCAAGCTCAGGGACGACGAAGATTATGGTGGGCTGCCTCCCCCCTGGGGTGGTCCAGTGCGCCCGCACTGACAGTTGGGCAACGCACTCGGTGCGGCCGGCCAGGGGCGCTCGAGAGACCCAACCGAGACCTCGAGACCCACTGCTGGGGCTCACGGCGACCCAGGCCGCACCCCCCACTGCTGACGACGTGACCGCAGCCCTGGAATACCGACGCCACTGCAAACGCCACGCCGGGGAGGGCTGGGGGGGAGGGGCGGCGGAAGGCACGGCGCAAGCACTCCGCGCATGGAAGCGACATTTTACTGGCTCACGGCGCCGGCGACCCCTCGGACGCAGACGACTCTGAGAACTCAACGAGCCACTCCGCCGCGGTCGCCGCGTCCCGCGACGCCGCGGAAGCGTAACCGAAGGCGGCCACTCCCCGCCATCCCCCGCTGTGGAACAGCGCTGGGACGCCTCCGGCCGCCAGGCACTCGTCCGCCCACCCGCGGCGGAAGGCGTGCGTGCCCCACTCTCCCGCGCGCTCGAGGCCCAGCGCCAGCGCCGCCACCTTCAGCTGGGGCAGGGCGTGCCTGTATGACAGCGCCGGAAAAACCCGCCCTGTCTGCACGCGACCGCGCAGCGCGCACACCCCGCAAAGCTGCCGGGACTGCAGGGCACAGATGCACCGCCTGGACACGACCGTCGTCTCCGTGTACGTCTTGCGCCGATGCAGGTGCACGCTGGCCGTCGGCAAGCCGTCCACGGTTGACAGGACTACCTTGGAGTGGGGCCCGTCTGCCTGCAGTGGCACCAGTTCGGACGCGAAGCGGAAGCAAAACTGCCTCGCCACTACGAACGCATCCGCTGTCTCGGGATCGCCCAGAACCTCCCGGACGTGCTGCGACAAGGAACGTGTCTGTCGCGCCGATGCCCGCGCCCGGAACCGCCGAGTGGCCACAGCCGCTTTGCTCGCACCACGCGCCAGACACGACGTGTCCTCCAGGCACCCCAGCGGCATGTGGAGCAGCCGGAGCACAGTGCGGACCTGCGTGCAGTAGGTCATCAAACTGGCACCGTTTTGCACTGCAAATGCGAATGCCCCGAGCACTGGCTCCGACGGGGGCCAAGCATCAACCCCGAGGTTCCGGGCCACTTGCCCCCACAGGCGCACCGGAGAAGCATACTTGTATGCGCTCCGGTGCCACGCGAGCAACTCGCGTCTGAGAAGTTCCTGCGTTGCCATGAACCCGGCCATCTCGGGCCCAATCTGGGCCGCGCGCTCCCGCGGATTGCCGGGGATGCCACCGTGGCGCTTCTCCCACGCAAGCTGAAACTCCTCCGGCGTG
This sequence comes from Prorocentrum cordatum, assembly GCA_963575745.1. Classification (NCBI taxonomy): domain Eukaryota; class Dinophyceae; order Prorocentrales; family Prorocentraceae; genus Prorocentrum; species Prorocentrum cordatum. The sequence continues at coordinate 158,089 of CAUYUJ010017489.1, read as the reverse complement.
ACGCGGCCCAGCGTCTGCACCGCGTCCGCCATCTCCCCGGGGCTCACGAGCTCGCGCCAGAGGCGCGCTGCAGCGAGGAAGCCGAGCGCCGCCAGCGCAGCCTCGCCAGTCTCCGCGGCATGCCCTGTGGCCGGCGCCTCGTCCTCTGCATGCGCGGGCCCTCCTGCTGGGGGAACCTTGGTGGCCGCCGGCGCAGGCGCCCCCCGCTGGGCGCGGGCCTCGGTCTGCGCGGCAGGCTGCCCCACCGCGGCGCGGGCCGGAACGGTGGACAAGGCCGCCACGAACTCGTCTCGAAGCCCGTGGAGACACGGCCACACGTCCTTCAGCTCTTGGACGCCCAAGCCGGAAAAATCCGATCCGTCAACAGCGCCCCCCGCTGCCAGGCCCCTCAGAACGCACTGGGGCGACGGCGGATGGCACGCGGGAGGCGCGCGCCTGAGCACGGCGGCGAACCACTCGCACAACGCCACTGGGGCCAGCGTAGGCACCGCCGGGTCTGCCAGCCGCGGCCCGATCAGGTTTGCCGGTGACGCGCGTGGGGCCAGCTCAGGGCCGCCATCGCCACGAGGCTGCTTGCCCCGCAGGCGTTTCCGGTCCATCTTGGGCCAAACCGGCTGCGGATGACAAGGAATGCGGGCCCAGTAAGCCTGACTGACGGCAACGGACGACCGACATGCATTACTTGTTTTCCTTGAGCGCACAATACTTTTTCCCTCGCTGGTTCACGCCTGCCAAAAGTCTACTGACGGCCAAGCCCACTCGAGCCGGGAAAAGCCACTGGCAGCCAAACGCTGCATCTCGCTCGCCTTCAGCTCCTCCCGGGTTGGCCAATCAGCAACATTGAGATGCGACGGCACGCGAAAAACGCTAAGAATATGGGCGCGGTCTGCCGCGGCGAACCATATGCCAGACACTATGTCGTTCCAGTCGCGCTGCCGTGAGCAGCCGCGAAGCAGGGTGCCCAACGCCACCGTCGAGTCTATGAACAACACGATGTCGAAGCCACCCGCGTTCGCGGCTGATTCAAAGAAATACCACAGAGCGCAGACAGTGGCCACCAGCTCCCACGTGGCGATTTGCTGCCGGCGGAAGCACGCCCACTGGTTGAGCCAGCGGGGGACTCGCGCGGAAGCAAAAACTTTCTGGCCTGCAAGCACCGCGGCCCAAGCCAGCGTGCCTGCCCCTGTAGCGTCTGTGTAAACCACCAAGCGCGGTTTGCTTGATGGCTCCAGAGGCAAACTCCTACGAGGATTCGTTGCCAGAAACCGTTGCCACCATTCAAGCGCCCTGACCAGACGCATCGGCATCCGGCTGCTGTTGCCATAAGCGTGCCGGAACAGTGGGGCGAGGTACACGCGCGCCCCCTTGCCAAAAACTTCCGTGGCTCCCCAGCTGAGCCGCCCGGCTAGTTTCTGCGCGCCTGCTGGGGAGAGCCTCCGGCTGGCCTAGAAGGATATCTGAAATCTCTGCCAACCACTTGGTGCATTTTTCGGCCGGCACGACAAAATGCAGAGACCGCGCCCCTGCGTCGAGGGACACGCCCACGCCGAGTGCAGTGAAACCGCGAGCGGCGGTGACCTCCTTTTGAGTGTCAAGCCGCCACCCGAGCAGCTCCTGGATCACAGAGCGGGCGACGGACGCGCTGGTGGCTGCAGTATTGTTGCCGGCCATAGCACTGTCTGCATCTGCTCCAAAAAAGTCGTCCACGAAACGCGGATACACTATGCTGAACAGATTCAGAAGAATGCACTGGAAGGCAATGCCCACGCGCTGCCACGCGTGGACACTCGCTTTCGCCCCAAACGGGCAGCAGAGCAGCTGCAGGAAAGACCCCCGCTCAACCGAGTCAGCCGTTACGGCGGCTGCAAACGGCATGTGGTCTTCGCGCAATGGCAACGTCTTATACGCACTGCACACGTCGTCCTTCCGGAACCGGATGTGCTCCACGCCGGTCCCGCCAGCGACTAACGCCTGGACGGTTGCTGCCAGGACATCGAGCGTCTCGTGCTCAATGCACTCCAGCGCCGCGGCCGTGGAATTGACCCCAGAGGCTGTGAGGTCATCGATGGCCCGTACTTTCAGGGACCACCGGCCGTCCACGACCCGCCAACCCTCGTCGGCAGCGAAGCGCGGCGAGAGCACGACGCCGGCGAGGTCGGGCGGCAGCGGGCGCCAGCCGGCCTGGCCGGCCCCCACTTCAGCGCGCGTGCGCTCGCGCAAGGCCTCGGCCACGTTAGCATCCGATGGCCTTGCTGCTCTGACTCTCTCAAGAATACGTTCGTTCTGCTCCGGCGCGCCCTGGAGAAGCTGCTCGGGGGACTCACCGGGCAGCCCAGCGCACGGGCGCATAACGCCGCTGCGTGGTATCTCCCCGACGAGGGGGAAACCGTACGCCAGATCTGTCGGTAGCGCGATGTCCGGCAAGCCGGCCGCCTCGAGCATTTCGGCAAGCAACACCAGATTCTTCTCCGGCCCCAGGATGGACCGCACGTGGGCGGGCAGGCCCGCGTATTGAGCCAGCCACGCTGGAGCCGTCACGCGCTGGCGGTGCCGCCAGAATGCCAGCTGGCGGGTCCTGAACGACAAAACTGCACTAGGGTCGGCGCAATGCCAATTAATCGCTGACCTGTACGCCTCGGGGGTCTCCAACACCCCGGTGCACCTCGGGAGGCGCAGCGCCCAGTCTAAATGGCTCAGGGGGCCCTCGCACCCGGAACCGGAAGGGTCCTGTAAACACGTGTCCACTGCATCGCGGAGCGCAGCGAAACCGCAGGCGGCGCCGGGGGCACCAGCAGGGCTCTCTGAGAACCCCTCCGCGTCGGAGGACGCGTCGCTCGGGTCGCTCTCCGGGCCGTCTCACCAGTTCGACCACTTCTGCTCGGGCTGCTTCCAGGCCTGCTTCTTGCCCCAATTCTGCTCCCACTTCTGCTCGGGCCCCTTGCCCCCGGCGCCCTTGCCTTTCGGCTTCCTGCTCGCCGCCGGGCTCCTGGGGCGCCGCAGCAAGGGCGACACCGGGGCCGGCGAGGTCTTGGCGCCGCCGCCTTTGCCGCCCTTCTGGTCACCCTTGGGCGCCCCGGCGTTGCCGCCAGCAGCGGCGGGCTGCTTCCCGGTCACCCGGCTGGCCTCCTCGGCGCGCTTCGACACCTGGTGCTTGGCGTCCTGCAACACATCCCTGTCGAGCTTGCAGAGGAGCGCCTCGATCTGGTCGTTCTGGCCAAGCTCCAGCGCGTGGGCGAGCTTCTGCCGCAGGAGCATGTCGTAGTAGAACACGACGCGGCCGCCACCCTGCTCCTCTGACATTTTGACCAGCTGGAGCTCGTAGGCCCAGAACTGCACCGGGGTGATCACCTTGGACAGCACCATCTTGAGGCCCCAGTCGTGCAGGTGGCCCATGAAGTTGGCGAAGCCCAGGAAGCCAGTGCGCTCCTCTGCAGTGCGGGCGCGCTTTGCCTCCCGGGCATCCCGCGCTTTGTCGTCCAGTGAGCCAGACCCGAGGAGCAAGTCCAGCTTGGGTGTCTTGGAGAAGCCGGGCCGGAAGTTGACGATCAGATCCTCGCCCTCGGAGGACCCGACCCACTTGCGGCTCTTGTCTCTTGCGACCTTGGCGGAGGCAAGGTTCTCCATTCGCAACAGAGACTCCTCGGTAGGGAGCAACTCCGGCGACAGTTTCTGGATGCACTGCAACCCAACCTCCGTCACCCTGGCCTCCAGGTTGAAGCTCAAGGTGCCGCGCTTGGCCTCCTTCTCGGCCTTTGCGTTCTGGACCTCCGCCCACTTGGCGATGGCCTGCGCCGTCTGGTCTGCCTGGCTACTCGGGCCCGGCGCGCTCGCGGCCGATGACTGCTGGGCCTTTGATTGGACCCTTAACGCCAAGTTGACGTGAGCCGGCTTGACCACGAAGGCCTTCCACTGAACGCCCTCGCTCTCGTCGGGGAAGGGTTTCGTGTTAACCGCCATCCCCGAGATGATGAATTGGCGCATATGGGCGTCGCAGATGTCTGCCGGCTCCACCGACCCCGCCACGTCGGCGAGCACGCGGGCCGTGCTGGCGTAGAAGAACAAATCGTGTTTGTTCTTCGGCTCCTCGTCCACAGACATCACGTAGTCGACCCAGGCCGCACGCTTCTCGAGCGAGTCGACCCCGAACGCAGACGCGGGAAGCCCGGCGAGCGCGGCGCGGACCTCGGAGCCGGTGAACGCCATCCGTCGTGAGAGCGGGTGTGGCCGCGAGAGTAGTGTGAACGCCTGGGCTGCAGTCGCAGAAGAACCGGCCGCGTGGCAGAGTCCTCGAGCCCAAAAGGCAACGGGACCACGAACGGCGATGGCACGGGAGGGGGGCCAAGAATCCGCACCTCCCCGAAGGGCGGCCCAGCGCGTGCCCATTGCCCTGCTTCAATAATGGGCATCCCACTTTTGGGATGCCCCTTCTCGCACGTCGCACTCTGCACAGCACGCGCGCGCGCGCGATAATGCACACGGGGCATTCATATTTTGAATGCCCTGTTACGATCCCTGGTTGGTTGGCTTGAACAGGCTAGGCGGAGTATTCCGGAGTACTCCGCCCATGGTTGCTGGGCGCCTTCGGTTGGACCTCCGCCACACGGAGGACGTCTGGGGCGGATTGCACCCGCCACTGCCACGCGAATGGGGGGGGGGTCCAATTTGGGGATCCCCCCTTTCTGCGGTTGCCTTGCCTGCCACCTGTGCAAGGCGCGCGGGTAACCCCCGGCGCGGCGTGGATAACACCCTGTGTACGGTTGCCCCGTAGCACGGGCTTCGCCCGTTGACTGCATGCGTACAGGCGCCCCACGCACGAGCAGCCAACACCCCCTGCCACTCGGCCGGGGCCAGGACACGTGAAGACACGGATGAACGGAGGGAGGGGGGGAGGAGGAGGAGGAAAAACAAAGAAACAGGGAAGCGCAGTTATCGTCGCAGATGAGCGTGCCCGTCCAGCGGGCCACCCAATCGCCCAGGGCATCGCACGAAGCCGCCCCCGTCACGCATAGGCCACGGTCCGCGCAGGCCCCGCCAGCCAACACGCCCCTCACACCCATCACTTTTCGATTTTCCAATTTGAGCGGGGGGAGCGAGGAGAGAGAATGAATGATGATGTGAATTACGGGGACCCGCACGAAACGAGGACCTCGAGGGCCTCTGTGCGGTCAAGGCGGCGCGCCGCCAAGCCCAAGCTGCCCTACGGGGCAGGGGGGCGAATGCTGGCCGATCGGCCCAGCAACCAGGAGTACTCCAGAGTACTCCGCCTCTGGTTGTGGGGCTGCCCTCGGACAGAGCCCTGCGTGGGTTTGCCCTCGGGCAGGGACCCTGGGACGGGGTGTCCTCGGACAGAACCCTGCGTGGGTTTGCCCTCGGGCAGGGACCCTGGGAAGGGGTGTCCTCGGACAGAGCCCTGCGTGGGTTTGCCCTCGGGCAGGGACCCTGGGAAGGGGTGTCCTCGGACAGAGCCCTGCGTGGGTTTGCCCTCGGGCAGGGACCCTGGGAAGGGGTGTCCTCGGACAGAGCCCTGAGTGGGTTTGCCCTCGGGCAGGGACCCTGGGAAGGGGTGTCCTCGGACAGAGCCCTGCGTGGGTTTGCCCTCGGGCAGGGACCCTGGGAAGGGGTGTCCTCGGACAGAGCCCTGCGTGGGTTTGCCCTCGGGCAGGGACTCTGGGTGTGATATGGATGGCGCGCGCGGCGCGACGATCTTTTGGCGAAAGAGAGCGCTGCTCAATCTATCTGCGTAGCTCTAAGGCCAAGGGCCCTAGTTCGAAACAAAAAGGCAGCGACACTCTGGAGGAACAACAGACGACATGAACACTGTCCATCGCTCGGACGCCAGCCAATAGCCCTCGGCCCGCAGACGAAGCATCGTTCGCCAAGCGCCCTCCTGGGGCACCGTCGTCGGTCCGCAGACGCCAACTCCGAGCACCACGAGGTGTGCTTGGGCCCTCAGGGGATCCTTCGGGCCCACACGGGAGCCTGCGACACGGCGCCCCCCTTGCCAGGCCCTCGGGCCGCCAGGGAAGGCACAACACAACAACCCCCTCGGGAGCGAATGCCGACACTTGATACCCCGCCTCGGACTCGGGCGGAAAACAATGCAGCCAGTAGCGACGAATCCCCGAATCCAGCCACGGCGACAAGGATGCAGCCTGCCCAGAATCTTCTTCCCCAGGAACCAAGCTCAGGGACGACTAGGAGGCTCGGGAGGGCCCAATGGGACTTCAAGATGCGCTAAGAAGGCCCGAAGAAGGCCTCAAGAGACGCCCAAGAGGCTCCCCGAGAGGCATCCCCAGCCCCTCGAGAGGCATCCCGAGAGCCCTCCCGTCACGAGTCCCCCCTCCTCGGCTCTCCCTCCCCGCCCCTCTCCTCTGGATCTTCTCGGTCCTGACCTGCGCGCGCGTCGCTGATCGCTCCTTGCGTCTCCCCCCCCTCTCTCCTGGATCTTCTCGGCCCTGACTCGAGATATCTTCGGGCAGCTGCTCGCGGCAGCAGAAGCGGAGCTGGCGAGTAGCAGCGGCCTGTACACCACCAAGGAGCAGCAGCAGCGGCGAGCGGCAGAGGCACAAAGCAGGCAGGCAGGCAGGCAGGCAGGCAGGCAGGCAGGCAGGCAGGCAGCAGCAGCAGCAGCACGCACCAAGCAGCGTCTCCTCCTCCTCTTCCTCCTCCTCCTCCTCCTCCTCCTCCTCCTCCTCCTCTGCTCCTCCCCTTCTCCTCCGCCCCGTCCTGGTCCTCCTCCTTCGTCGTCCTCCTCCTCCTCCTCCTCCTCCTCCTCCTCCTGCTCCTCCTCCTCCTCCTCCTCCTCCTCCTCCTCCTCCTCCTCCCAAGACAGCCCCAAGAGAGCTCCGAGGGGGCTCCAAGAGGCTCCTCCCAGAGGCGCTCCAGAGGGTTCCCAGACCGTCCAAGAGCGCTCCAACACCCCGAGACGGCCCACGAGGGCCCGAAGCCTTGCGGGGGGGGGCTCCACGACTATCCAATAGGCCGCAAAGACGCCCCAAGACGGGCCCCGAGCGCACGCCAAAGAGGCACACATCGTCAAATTCCGGTGGGAAAACGTATATGTTCAGCATGCACGCCTTGTGTGCTCCCAGGACACGCCAAGAGGCCTCCAAGATCGGCCCAAGAAGACGCCAGCGGCCCCTAAGAGGGCTCCAAGACGGCCGACAAGAGCCCCAAGACGACGCCAGAGAGCCCTGAAACGGCCTCACAAGACGGCCCCAAGAGAGCTCCGAGGGGGCCCCAAGAGGCTCTCAAGACGGCCTCAGGCAGCCTCGAGAAAGCTCTTCTCACCAAGGCTCCCAAGAGCGAGACGCAGCTTAGAGAGCTCTCCCAGGCACAGCTCCCAAGAGCGAGCGGTGACGTCGGGACTTCCTTCCGACCTCTCACACAGGAGTACGCACGCACAGCACGCAAGCACAATAGATTTCCTGGGCTGTCCCCCGGAAGAGTCTCGGGGGGACAGCCCGGGAACGGCCCCAGAGGCGCCCAAAAAAGCTTCAAGCGAAAAGGCCCCTAGGAGGCCGCAAGACAGCCAACGAGGCCCCAACAGGCCCCCAGGAGCTCGAAAAGAAACCCCGGGAGGCCCACTAACCGTTCCCAAGGACGGCAGCGCACCCCATCAGGCTTCGAAGAGGCAACCGGAAAAAAAGTCACCAGAGCCTTCCGGGTGACTTTTTTGAAGGCCCCATGTGTTTCCAAAATTGACAAGAGGCGAGACGTACACCGCAGACCCACCATAGCAGTCTGTGACGCTCCGAAGGCTGTCTAGGCGGAGGTAGAGCGGAAGGCGGACGAAGAGAAGGAAGCGGTCCAAGAGGGCCTCCGAGACGGCCCAAGACCGCTCGAAGACGCTCCAGACGAGCCGCGGCAAACGAAATCATTGATTCTTTTATGGTTTCTGAAAGATTTTCACCTTCTCGCCATTTCGAGCGAAGACAGGCCCAAGACGGCCTTTTCGAGCCAAGACTGGCCCAAGATGACGTGGACGAAGTCCACGGGTTCGCCCTAGTCAGCTATAGCGTTGGGATCAGCGCGTGCGAGAAAGGCGAGCAGTGGCAGCGGGCCTTCGCGCTGCTTAACGAGATGCAGGAGGCGAAGCTGAAGCCCAACGTCATCAGCTTCAACGCTGGGATCAGTGCGTGTGCGAAGGGCGAGCAGTGGCATCGGGCTCTGGCGCTGCTCAGCGAGATGAGAGAGGCGAAGCTGGAGCCTGACGTCATCAGCTTCAACGCTGGCGTCAGCGCGTGCGAGAAGGGCGAGCAATGGCATCGGGCTCTGGCGCTGCTCAGGGATATTCGGGATGCGAAGCTGAAGCCTAACGTCATCAGCTTCAACGCTGGGATCAGTGCGTGCGAGAAGGGAGAGCAGTGGCAGCGGGCGCTGGCGCTGCTCAGCGAGATGAAAGAGGCGAAGCTGGAGCCCGACGTCATCTTTATTACAATTGCGGGCAAAGCGAGTGCGAGTAGTAGAAGCAGTGGCAGTGCCCCGGGCCGCCCAGAGCTCCGGGACGCTTCTCGACGGCCCCAGGAGGCCCTTGGAGCGCTCGCGGACGGCTCCAGGAAGCCGACCCGACCAGAGCCCTGTGACGGCCCAAGAGGCTTCAGAGGCGGCCCCCGAGGACCGCGTGGACGGCGCCAGGGGGCAATACTTGTACGTTTTTTTCGTAATTTTTCCATTGGTTTTCCTGTTCCTACCACTTCGGGCCTACAACGCCCCAGGATGACCCCGGGGGCTTCCCAGATCGCACCTGCACGGTCCAAGAGGCCCCCAGGAGGGTTCCCAGACGGCCCAAGAAGGCCCGTAGACTGCCCAAGAGGGCTCCAAGACAGTCCAAGAGAGCTTCAAGTGACCCCCGAGTCAGTCCCAACCGGGCCCCAGATCCCGCCCGAGCGAACCCAAAGCGACCTCCGAAACGGCCCGAGACCCCCAAGATTGCCCCAAGACGCCCCAAGAAGGGCCCCAGATGCCGCCCAAGAGGGCCCAAAGCGACCTTTGAGACGGCCCGAGGCCCCCAAGATGGCCCCAAGACGCCCCAAGAAGCCCCGGACACGGTCTCAGAGGGCCCCAGCCACGGCCTCCGAGCCCCAGGACTTCTGGCCGGTTCTGATTCCACCTTCCCATCGACCTCTTCTTCCTTCTGGAAACTTCGACACGCCTTTAAAAGCATCGGGTTTTTGCTAATCGCGCCCATCCTTGGCGCGACGAGCGAAAACCCGAAGGTTTTTGCCATTGCATCGACTGCCCTCTCGACCCAGGACCAAAGGCCCCAGACACGGCCCGAAGGGCTTCCATCTACTGCGCCGTGCCCTTTTCCGCAGGCCTCGGCGACACGTGCGCGTTCGGGACCAGCGCCTGGACCTGCGGGTCGTGGATTTTCCACGGGCTCACACTAGTCAGCTACAGCGCTGGCACCAGCGCGTGCAAGAAGGGCGAGCAGTGGCAGCGGGCTCTGGCCCTGCTCAGCGAGGTGCGGGAGGTGAAGCTCAAGCCCAACGCCACTTTTGTTACAACTGGGGACAGCCCGCGTGCGAGAAGGGCCCAGTGAGTCCAGATGGCCCTTGGCCCCTTGGCCCCTCGGACGCCTCAGTCCCGTGCGCCTGGACGCCTCCCTCACCGACCTCAGCGGCCTCGCGCTCCGCCCGAGAGCCCCCCGAAGCGCCAAGACGCGGACGAGACCCTCCCAGACCAGCCAGGCAGAGGCTACAGACTCCCCATGTCGTCCAGAACCCGCTCGTTGTCAATGCTACCGGCTTGCCAAGCTGTTCGCCTCCACCCTACTCCAGCAGCGCCTTTTGTTCAGCCCCCCCCCCTCCGCGAGAAGTCGTAACGACCAGGCGAGGCGTAGAATGAGAACACCCATGAAAGGCGGCAGGGATGAACAGAGGAGGAAGCAGAAGAGGACGAGGAGAAGGATGTAGAGGGGGAAGCAGCACGAGGAGGTTGAGTTGAAGACCCGTTTCAGTTCAGTGCCCTGTCTGGTACCGCACAAGGTCCGAACTGGATGGGGTCTGAAACTCCATCTTCCTCGTTCTTTTTTGGGGGAATGCGACGGACAGCGACATGATGGCGAATAATAATAATACTAATAATAAGAAGAAGAAGAAAATAATAATAATATTATTAGTGATAAAAAATACTAATACTACTAATACTAATAATACTAATACTAATAATAATAATACTAATAATAATAATAATAATAATAGTAATAGTAATAAGAAGAAGAAGAAGAAAACGAGAGGGAGGATGAGTTCAAGTCCCGCTCCAGTACAGTGCCCTGTCTGAGCTCGCGCGGCTTTGAATGGTCGCGGGGCGTCTGGCAGTCCTGACAGGATGGCCGTCAGGCCAGGGGCACCGATACGTGGGGGGGCGGTCATAGGGGGGGTGCATTGACCTCTACTCGCCCACGCATCGCCGCGAGGGGCCCGATAGCCCCAGCCTGCCCAGGAGCGTGCGCGTGCGGGATCGGGGGCCTCTCGCCGATCTCTCGGCGACGCGTCGCCGATGCTAGATGCTTGACGGGGCAGGGCGACGGAGGCAAAATAATAACCCGCAGTGGCCCCAGACCCGGGGCGCGGGGGAAAAAAAATGCATGAGGAGAGGGAGGAGGGGGAGGAAGAGGCGAGGAGGAGGAGGACGAGGAGGAGGAGGAGGAGGAGAAGGAGGGGGAGGGGGAGGAGGGGGAGGAGGAGGAGGAGGAGGAGGAGGAGGAGGAGAAGGAGGAGGAGGAGGAGGAGGAGGAGGAGGAGGAGGAGGAGGAGGAGGAGGAGGCAGCGGGGGGCCGGACGTGTGCCTCTCCCGGGCCGCGGTGCCCCCCGCGGCTGCGCGCGAGGGGCGGCGCCGTCTCCTGGCCCAAGGCAGCCCCAGGACAGGGAGCTCCCGAGCCTCAGTGCGGAAGGCGTCCCCGCCCCAGAGATCGGGCGGCGGGCGAGGGGGGAAGTGCGAAGAGGAGAATCTGAAGAGTCATAAGAAGAAGAAAAAAAGGATATTAATAATAATAGTCTTAAGAAGAGAAAGAAGAAGACAAATAAGACGAACGCCTTCTCAGAAGCCAGCGGAACTTCTCAGAAGCCCTTTCGCCTTCTGAAATGTTTATTGTTTGTGTCTTCCGCGAAGGCTCAGAAAACTTCTCAGAAGGTCAGGGGACTTCTGAGCTATCTGAGAAGGCCTTCTCATTCTCATTTGCCCCCCTCGCTCGCCGCCGAAGAGTTCTTCCCAGAGGCTTCCAAGACCGGTCCTGAGGTTCCCGGAATCATCCAAGATCCCACGACGGGTCCAGGAGGGGCCCGAGGGTTGCATCGGGAACTGCATGACGAGAAGTTCGAGCCCCGCGTCATCACTTCCGCCGTTGGGCAGCACCTTCACCATCCCATGCCAATGCGCGCAGCTGTCGTGGACGTAGTCCACGGCCGCGGGTCAGCACTAGTCATCTGCAACGCCGGGATCAGCGCGTGCGAGACGGGCGAGCAGTGGCAGCGAGCCCTGTCCCTGCTCGGCGAGATGCGGGAGGCGAAGCTGGAGCCCGACGTCGTGTCCTCTACGCTGCAGGAGCACGTTCGTGAGGAAGTGCCTGGGGCCCGACGGGCTTCTTTCTCAGAGGAGGAAATGGTACCCATGTGGTGGAGACGTGTGTTAAGGAATAGTCCCAGGGGGCGCCAGACCCTGGAGGGTTCCTTATTCAACGAGGGCGGCGGTGATATCCATGGCCGAGCCTCGATTGGAGTTCCACTGGCTTCCAGACCCAATGCCCCCCACCGTGCCTCTACCTTTCCGTCGTCTTCCCCTTTCTTCTAGGCCTCCTCGGAGGCGAGCGCCAGGCTGCCACGAGATGCCCCCCCAAGACAGCCGCCCTCCCTCCCGCGTCCTCCCTCCCTCGGCTCTCCCTGCCTCCCTCCTCGCCCCTGCCTCCTCGGCTGTCGATGCTCCCTTCTCGCTCTTGGTTGATCGCTCCTCACGTCTCCCCGCTCCTCCCTCGGCTTCTCCGTATCCTGGCTCCTCGGTCCGTTCCCGGCAGGAGGTCGCGTTCGCAAGCTGAAGCAGCGAGAAGCACCACTTTGCAGCAGTTCGCAGCAAAAAGCAGGGCGCATCAGCTGCAGCACACGGCAACAGCACGCATCAGCAGGCAGCGGACAGCAGCACGCCAAAGCATCATTGGCCATCAGCAGCACCCTGCAGCCATAAGCAGCATCAGCACGCAACAGCGACAGGCATAACCAACATCTTGCATCAGAGGCAGCAAGCAGCAGCAGCAGCAGCACGCAGTAGCATTCGCAGACAGAAGTTCGAGCCCCACGTTGTCATTCCAGCTTGCCAGCAGCATCTCCACAATCACATGCCAGTTCGCGCAGGTGTCGTGGGTTAGTCCACGGGTCAGCCCTGGTCAGCTACAGCGCTGGGACCAGCGCGTGCCAGAAGGGCGAGCAGTGGCAGCGGGCGCTTGCGCTGCTCGGCGAGACGCGGGATGCGAAGCTGGAGCCCAACGTCATCTACGCCACGATGCCAGGCAGCGCGTGCGAGCAGCCCAGGCCGTGGTCGGCAGGCAGTCCAGGAAGGCTCCTGGACCTGGACCCCCTGGCGACGCTCTCGCCGACCGAACAGGCTCCCACGGGGGCGCCCTGCGGCCCCAACCTGGCCTCAGTCCTGGGCTCCGACGCGCGCAAGCGGCAAGACTCCTGCACGTGCTCCGATGCGTTCGGCACTCTCCCTTGGCCCCGCTCGGACGTGTGCAAATGTTCGGCGAGGACCATCGAGGAGCCTTTTGGGGTCACCTTGGAGAAGCATGCATTCGCGGAACCGAACAATGCACGAGGAGTGGACGTCCGACCGATGGCGAGCTCCACTCTGCTGCTCGAGAGATGGATGGCTCCCTGCCAGCCTCCAAGATGATGGCACGCGGCCCGAGACCGCTCCGAGATTCCAAGGTGGCCCCAGCGCTTGGCATCGCTCGGACGTGTGCCTTTGTCTTTGCGCTGGCCATCGAGGAGCCTTTTTGTTCACCTTGCGAACACATGCACGCACGAAACCGAAACATGCACAGGGAATGGACGTCCGAGCGATGGCGAGAACGCGCCTCCCCATGCGCCCCCGCCCCCCCCCCCCCCAAAAAAAAACAGCATCCAGGGGCCCCAGTGAGCTGCCCCCCTTGAGGCTCGGGAGGGCCCCGAGGGAGCCTGAGAAGCCCCGAAGGAGACCCCAAGAAGGTCTCGGGCTGGCCCCGTGAGTGAACGACCCAAGATGAGGCCAAGTGCTCGGCCACACGTCGGCCAGGACCGCTTTGGGAATGGCGCACTGTCCGCTTCTCGAGATCCCTCATCGCTTCTCGGTGCACGTTCCTCGCTCCTCGCCAATCGCTCTGATCCTCGTCCCTCTTCTCGCCTCCTGCTACCTCATTATCACTCCTCCTCCTTCCTCTCTCCTCACACCCCTCCCCTCATCAACTGCTGTTTCGAAGCGAAGACTCGTAACCCCAGGTCCTGGCCAGAAGGAACATGTCGTTGATTAGAAAGTGCGGTAAACTCGAGGGATGTCTTCCCATATGCTCCTTCGGACGTTGCTCGAGCATAAGGGTTTCTAATAGTGTGTATCGAGTCGTCGCTGGCGTCTGTCCGTTTTTTCTTATCGGTGCTACACTACCGAGATTGCTGAACGACATGTGTCGAAGCATCGTTTTCGCGAGCATGTGCAGAGACACGTGGGACAAGTACTGGGTGCTCCTGCACTCCACGAGAGCATGGAGCAGCGCAGTGGCAGCGAGCGCAGCCACACAGCCGCCTGCCGCAGCAGGCCCAAAGAAGTAGCTGCGAGTCGAAGGCAAAGCGACAGGAACAGGGGAACAAGCAAGGCATAAACATGCGATCGTTTGTTATTCCTTGTTTTGCTGATCGGCGCGGGCCCTCGCACCCCCCCTACCCCCCCTCCCAATGAGTAGATCTTGCCTGTTTTTGGCGCCTGTTTCGAGCAGGTGGAGCCTCCCCTCATAGGACGCAATGTCGCAAACAGTCGCGCTAAGCAGAGGTCCAGAGCCAGAACCCCCCCCCCTCCCCCCCCCTCTTCGCTCAATGTCGAAACGCCGAAGAAGAAATCGCTCACCATAAACCTTCGGAGGTCCGCACGGAGTTCCTGGATCGGCGTTGGGCCCTCCTGGCGGCGCCTCCGGAGCGGCCCCTGGCTCGGCCGGCTCGGCCCGCGCGCCCAGGATGGGGGTGGCCCAGCGTGCCGATCCGAGGAATCCGCGCGGGCCTCCGAACGCCTCTGTGTCTGTGCTTTTGCTCCTCCCTCCACGTCACGAAGCGCAGCAGGCGGCAGCGGCAGCGTGAGCCGGTGGCCGGGGCAGGAGTAGAGGCGGGCGAGAGGAGGTGCCGCGAGCGGCGCGCTGGCGCAGGGGCCTTCAGGCCGCCCAGGCTGGTCTCCTGCGTCACGCTGGTGCCGGAGAGGAGGGAGCAGAGTCGCCACGAGCCGGGGCAGGGAAGAGGAGGAGGAGGAGGAGGAGGAGGAGGAGGAGGAGGAGGAGGAGGAGGAGGAGGAGGAAGACGAGGAGAAGAGAGGAGGAGGAGGAGGAGGAGGAGGAGGAGGAGGAGGAGGAGGAGAGGAGGAGGAGGAGGAGGAGGAGGAGGAGGAGGAGGAGGAGGAGGAGGAGGAAGAGGAGGAGGAGGAGGAGGAGGAAGGGAGGAGGGAGGGAGGGAGGGAGGAGAGGAGAGGCCGGCCTGGCCGGCTGGACCTCCCTGGGGTGTTGGAGCCGCTTGCTGCACGCTTTTGGACGTCCCGAGGTCGCTTCGCTCTCTGCCAGCCTCCTCGGCGCCTCCCTTGGCGCCTCCCCTCTGCGCCAAACGGGCCTCCCTCGGCCCGACGCCCGCGATCCACGAAGCGGGGGCCCTCGTGCCCGTGTTTTCCGCGCCCCACGGTGGCGCGGGGCGGCGGCGGCTGCGGCGGCGGCGGCGCGGTGGGAGAGACCGAGAGGCTGGCATGGAGGAACCAGCACGTGCTGGGCCAATTCGCCACCACCGCCACCACAGGTAGGACGGGGAGAAGGGAGGATGGGAAGTCCCTCCTCCTCCTCCTCCTCCTCCTCCTCCTCCTCCTCCTCCTCCTCCTCCTCGTTTTCAATATCCTACCTATGGTAGTGGTGGTGGGAAATCGGCCCATCAGCGCAGCACGGTCGAGCCCCTCGACACGTTTCTCGTGGATGTCATCCACAGGCACAGAGCAGTCGGCTACAACTCTGGGGTCAGCGCGTGCGAGAAGGGCCTGCAGTGGCAGCGGGCTCTGGCGCTGCTCGGCGAGATGCAGGAGGCGAAGCTGGTGCCCGACGCCATCGGCTGCAACGCTGGGATCAGTGCGTGCGAGAAGGGCGGTCAGTGGCAGCGGGCTCTGGTCCTGTTCAGCAGGATGCGGGAGGCGATGCTGGAGCCCAACACCATCAGCTACAGCGCTGGCATCAGCGCGTGCGAGAAGGGGTCGCAGTGGCAGCGGGCTCTGGCGCTGCTCAGCGAGATGCGGCAGAAGATGTTGGTGTCCAACGCCATCAGCTATAACGCTGGGATCAGCGCGTGCCAGAAAGGTGGGCAATGGCAACGGGCCCTGGCGTTGCTCAGCGAGATCCGGGAGGAGAACATGGAGCCAGATGCCATCAGTTGCAACGCTGTGGTCAGCGCATGCGAGACAAGTGGGCAGTGGCAGCGAGCACTATCCTTGCTCAGAAGCATGTGCGAGGAGACGTTGAAGCCTGACCTCGTCAGCTACAGCGCTGGGATCAGCGCGTGCGATAAAGGCGGGCAGTGGCAGCGAGCACTGTCATTGTTAAGCGAGATGCGGGAGGTGACGTTGGAGCCCGATGCCATCAGCTACGCCGCTGGGATCAGCGCGTGTGAGAAAAGCGGGCCCTGGCAGCAAGCATTGTTAGTGCTCAGCAAGATGAGGGAGGCGACCTTGGAGCCCGCCGCCATCGACTACAGCGCTGGGATCAGCGCGTGCGAAAAAGGCGGGCAGTGGCAGCAGGCAGCGTGGTTGCTTGGCGAGTCTCGGAAGGGGCTCTTGGGGATGTAACGTACTATCACCAGTGGTTCCTGCTCCGTATGCGAGCCGCGCGGACAATGACAGCATTCATTCTGCGGCGAGCTTGGGGGGGAAGTGACAAGGGGCGGGCCTTCTCAGAAGGCTCGGAAGTCCCTTGGCCTTCTGAGAAGTTTTCGAAGCCTTCCCCGAAGACTCAACAAATCATTTCTCAGGAGGCGCGAGGGCTTCTGAGAAGTCCCGCCGCCTTCTGAGAAGGCCTTCTCCTTCCTACTTCCCCCCCTCGCTCGCCGCCGATCCATGACCTTCCTTCAGCATGCGTTCGGTATGTCATCTGATTCGGGTCTGGACTACATCGCCGGCGGCGCCGCGTGCGGCAAGGGCGGGTGACCCCATGGCCCAAAATCGTGCTGGCCAGCTGTGCCGCGCTCCCTGGGCGGCTCCCGGTACTCCAATTCCCTTCTTATTCGTCCCCCGGGTCTGGTTTTTTAAGGCGCCCTTTCTATAATTGGGGGGGTCCGATTTATTAGGGCGCTCTCTGTGGATCGGAGCTCAGGGGGCGGTATATCAAGGCACCTCGTCGAAGAGGGGGGACCGGAATATTAGGTCGCATTTGGAGGAGGGTCCGGTTTTTGAGGGGGGGGGTCGATTAATAAGGGATTTGGAGGACCCCCCCAGGCCGCCTCCAGAGGTCCGCAGGGCGACCCCGAGACGGCTTGCGGTGGCCCCAAGGAGGCCTCGGGCGGCCCAAATAGACGTCTTCCAGACGTCATCGAGCGGCTCCCAGGGCCGCCCAAGGGGCCTCCAAGACGCCCCCAGAGGCCTCGAAGAAGGCTTCCAAGAGGGCCCCAAGAAGCAAACTCGTCCTGATCCTTTCGGAAAAATGAAAACGGCATTTTTCGCAGTTCGCGCTTCTCGTTTCCACAGCGCGCACGACGGCCCTACTACCTTCGAAGCTTGCCCGCAAACGGCCCCAAAGGCCCCCCGAAGAGGGCCCCGGGACGCCGCAGGACGGCTCCAAGACGGCATGGAGGGTGCCCAAGACGGCCCAAAAGAGTCCGCAGGGGGCTCGAAGTGATGGGCAAGTTCTCCACCACCACTGCCATAAGTAGGACGGGGGAGAAGGGAGGATAGGGAGGGTCCTCCTCCTCCTCCTCCTCCTCCTCCTCCTCCTCCTCCTCCTCCTCCTCCTCCTCCTCCTCCCTCTCCTACCTACGGTAGCGGTTGTAGAAGATGGGCCCATCACGAAGAGCGGCCCAAGATTGCCCAATGCGGCCCCAACACGGCCCGAGATGTTTGTTCCGATGGGCCTCGGGACGCCACGGATTGTCGCACTGCCCACGAAAGCACCTGAGATCGACCCAGGACGGCCCGATGGGACCAAGGGGGGCCCCAAGAAGGCCAAGCAGAGTTCTATCACGGACCAAGAGGCCACCAAAGTGGCACCGAGACCGGCCCAAGGCGGCTCAGGGCGCCCCACGAACGTCCCCGGACCCCCATGGGAGGGCCCTTGGGAGCCGAAGAAGTCCCAAAGGAGGCCCCAAAGAAGCCCAAATAGACCTGCAGGAGATCCCCAAGAGACATCTCGAGGATCATCTCGAGAAACCTCCCTTCTCCCTTCACGAGGCCCAGGGAGACCCCAAGAGGTCCCTCCCCCCTCCCGCCTCCTCCCTTCTCGGCAAGTTTCGCCAGCAAGCTGAATTAGGTAGCGAGAAATGCCACCCTGAAGCATCAAGCAGCCGAAGGGAATGGCAGCAGCGCATAGCACGAAGCAGGCAGCAGCAGCGGCAGCACACAGCAACAGCAAGCAGCAGCAGACAGCGGGCAGCAGTAGAACGCACAAAAAAAACTGACCATCAGCAGCACCCTACAGCCACAAGCAGCAACAACACGCAGCAGCGGCAAGCATTACCAACATCACGCAACAGCAGCGGGAAGCAGCAGCACGGAGTAGCATGAGCTCGGATACCACGGGATCATTCAAGCCCTTCGGCAACATGTCAGGCCGTGCAGATGTCGCGGACGCAGTCCACGGACCAGCCATAGTCCGCTGCAGCGCTGGGACCAGCGCCTCCGAGAAGGATGGGCGGTGACAGCAGGCGCTAGCACTGCTGAGCGAGATGCGGGAGGCGAAGCTGGAGCTCACCGTCATGGAGCTCACCGTCATAGCTGCAACGCTGTGATCGGCGCTGCCGAACAGGGCGAGGAGTAGCAGATGGCGTTGACACTGTTCGGCGAGATGTCGGATGTACCGCCCTCGGAGCCGGGCGACCCCCGAGCCCCCAAAGGCGTCCCCAGACTTCTTTGCGGAGCGCTCGGATGGCTTCACGCGACCCCACAGAGCCCCCAAGGCGGCCCTGAATGACGCCGAGGTGGCCCCGACGCGCTCTACAATTGTTCAGCCCAGGGCCCGACTGGCGAAAATGTGACAGCCCCCCGTGTCCTAAATGTAGGAGGGTTCGCGTTTTCAGCTCAGTTCGATGGTACCGCCTCCTTCCCTCCCCTTACTTTCATCTTCAATCTAGTTCCTATATTCGTTCACACTGAGACTCACCCATACTCATAATTCGTAATTGAATATGAGCGTTAGTACTGAGTGTGGGTATGGGCGTTCGGAAGTCCAAGTGAGCCACTTGGACTCATATTCCCACGCATGCCCATACTTTTATTCACACTCAGACACACGCACACCCATATGTATCTTCATTCAGACCACTCACACTCAGATGCATCCACCCTCAGGTCCAGTTATACTCAGGCCCGCTGACCTTCTTACGCCAACAATCAGACTAACACATATCCAGACCAGGCCCGTTCATATCCGGACCTATGCCTGACCCAAAGCCACTCATGTTCAGAATCGCTCCTGGGCTCGCTCACACACGCGCACACTGATACACACTCGCAGTAACATCACCCATGCCCAGAAACACTCGCAGACTCTGATTCAGACCCGCTCACCTTCAGACTCATCCACGCTTGTCCCCTGCCATACTCAGTTTCACGCACACACACAAACAGCCATCAAAGGGGATGGTGACCCAAGGTGTTCCGCCGAGGAAGGGGGGGCGAGGACGGGGATAGAGGAGGAGGAGGAAGAGGAAGAGGAGGAGGAGAAGGAGGAGGAGAGGAGGAGGAGGATGAAGGGAGAAGGAGGAGGAGAAGGAACACGAAGAGGAGCGAAAGGACAGGAGAAAGGAGAGGGGAAGACAACACGCCAGAGGCGCTCGTGCCATGTCTGATATCCTACCCCTCCCGCCCAGCCCTTCCCATGGCGCTGATGTTTTCTCTCGATCCGCGGACGCGTCTTCTCACAGCGGACAAGGAGCTTCCAAACGGACCCCTATCGAGTTGTGCGCAATAGGAAAATGGGGAGTTGCGTACCTTGGAGGAGGAGGTGGCGGATGAGCAGGAGGAGCAGGAGGAAGGTGAGGAAGGAGGAGGAAGAGGACGAGCAGCAGCAGCAGGAATCGGAGTGGAAGGAGCGGGAGGAGCAGGAGGAACAGGGGAAGGCGGATGAGGGGAAATGAGGTGGCGACAACAACGAGGAAGCAATAGTTTCCAGAGAAGTGGCCCGCGCTAAGGGGAGAGCGCCATGATTAATGATAGGAGCAGAGCGCCTAATTGAGGCCAATGCTGCAGCGACAGCACCAACTTGATACGCCGAGAACGCTCGATTGAAGCAACCGTCGGGGATATGATCGTTCTCTTATTCGTTGCTTCGCCGATCAGCGCGGGCCCTCGCACCGCCTCCCCCCCCCCCATGGAGTAGATCTTGGCTGTTTTTTCGCGCCGGTTTCCAGCAGTGGAGTCTCCCACATAAGAAGCACTGTTGCAAACAGTCGCCTTCAGCAGCGACAACAATGAAACCAGCCTCGGATCTAGAAAAGTGGTCCGCGCCGGGGCGGGAGCGCCATGCTGATCGACGGGCGCAAACAGCCGTGAGGCAAATCAGCGTTGAACATCTTTCGTCTCGAATAGCAGTGCGCGTGGAGGGCCGAACCTCTTCCGGACAGGGCCAGGGGAGAGAGGAGAGTAGTATTCACAAGACGTCTTAGGTGAGCAGCTGTGGAGGAGGAAGAGGAGAAGGAGGAGGGGGAGGAGGGGGGGAGAACGAGGAAGGAGGAGGGGCAAGAGGGAGAGAAGGGGGAGGAGGGGGAGGAGGGGGAGGAGAGGGGGAGAACGAGGAAGGAGGAAGGGGAAGGAGGGGGGGGGAGGGGGAGGAGAAGGAGGAGGGCGAGGGGCAAGAGGGAGGGGGGGAGAACGAGGAGGGGGAGGAGCGGGCCGAGAGTGCGGGTAGCGTGGGGGAAAGGAGGACTCTTTGAGTCTTTGGAGACGGACCACAAGCCTCGCCCTCGACGCCGAAAATTGCCTCCCCACGAGGCGAAAAAACAGCGCAGCCTGCCCGCACAGGAGCAAGATGCCATCGCCGAAGCTACCCGTGTGCCGCTGTGAGCAAGCTCGGTGCACCCCCGCCTCCGTGCGGTGGCACGCCTTCACCTCGATGGCAGCAGCAGAGCTCGCGGGCGCCACGCGCCTCTCCCGGGGCCGCCGGCTTGTAACCCCAGCGGGGGAGTGGACCGCAGGGGGACTGTGAGCCCCAGGGGGAGAAGGGACAGGGGGGGAGGAGAGGAGGAGCCAGGAGGGAGAAGGGGAGGGGCACAGTCCCACCGCAGCCAACCCCCCACCCCTGGGGGAGGCACACCCCCAAAGCCCGAAAGAGGCCCCACCTCCGCCGGTCCTTGGGTCGGTCGCCCACTGCATTCATCCAGGTGCAGCCCCTGGTGTTGCTATCCCGACCTCGAGCCGGCGCCGACCGCCCCGCTGGTTCCACCAGCAGGGGGCGCTTCAGCTACCCTCGAGTCAATGACGGGGCCCCTGCTATCCAAGCAGGGGGGGGGGCGTGGGAGAAAGGAGGAGCAGGGAGGGGGCATGGGGAGGGGGGAAGGGCACGTCGGCAACACGCAGAGGGGGTATGGGGTATAGGTGGAGGGCTCCTTAGAAGCATCCCTGCTTCTCAGACGGCGCGAGCCCTCTCTGTAGATGCAGGGATGTAGGGCTGGCGCCTTCTAAGGAGCAGCCTCCTTCTAAGAAGCAATCCCCGCTCCCCCATACCCCCCTTTTGTACGCGCCGCCAAGCACGGGCATGAGGAGGGCGATGAGGACGAAAGCCGTCGTCGTCGTCGTCGTCGCCTTGGAGCTCAGGCGGCCGCGCGGTGGAAGCGCAGCTTGGCGGCGTCGTGGCTCGGGGAGACTGCGGCCCGTGCCGAGATCGTGTAGGGGGGGAAAGGAGGTCGGCCGGATGGCCTCGGAGGGGCTGATCTTGCAGGCTACATCGGGGGATCACGTGTTTGGACAGCGTGTGGCAGGGAGGGGCCATCGGGGCAGGTCCACCCCGTTGCGAGCGCCAGCCACCGGGGATGGCCTGCGGGTCAGTGCCAGGGGCTTGCGGGTGGTACCCCGAAGCCGCGCCCTGGAGGATTGCTCCTTGGGGCCTTTCCGCTTAGTGCGCGCACGAAAGAAGTCTACAGTCGCAATGCACACGGTAGAGGGAAACAATTATTGAACACTCTCCCTCCTCCCCAACCTCAATGTTGGCACGCGCGGGGGAGACTGCGGTCGAACTGCATCTCATCAGACCCGCCGCCAAACCGCCAACTTTGAACATTGGGTGGAGGGGGAGCCGTTAACGGATGAATGAGGCATCATGAGTGTTCGCTGATTTGTTCCGAGGCCTGCAGTATCGAAGAAGCGCAAGCATGAGTCAGCGACGCGCAGATCAGCGACGGGTCCCGCTTCTGTGTAGATTCGAACGGCATTGGCCTCACGCTTCGTTGGGTACCTCTCCCAATCCGTGGATCTAGCACCCGCGCGCTAGATTAGCGGATCCCTACTCCATGTTAGCGTGTGCCCGAGAGGAGGGAGAAGGAGGGAGGAGGGGACGTGGAGGAGGAGGAGGAGGAGGAGGAGGAGGAGGAGGAGGAGGAGGAGGAGGAGGAGGAGGAGGAGCAGTAGAAACAAGGATGAGCAGGAGGTCGAGAATCGAGGAGGATAGCGAGAACCGAGGAGGAGAACGGAGGGCGGGAAGTGAAAGGAGACAGCAGGAGGAGCACGCTTAGGTGAGAGGTGGGGGTGTCTCTGGAGTCTCTGCTTTGTCCCGAATTTTGACAGACTGATGACTTAGCACCCCCGCTTGACCTTGAGAGTGCTTCTTTGGCCTCGCTCAACGTGGCTGAGAATGTTTGAACCAGAAATTTCGCCTAAGGCATCCGCGCCCCGAATAAGGGGGAGGAGGAGCGCGAGCAAAACTGCGATGACGAGGAGGAGGGAAAGGGGAGGCACGAGAGGGAGGCCCCAGGGTCTCCAGCATGCTGCGGCGCAGTTCGTTTGACTGCAGGGGGATATGACGAAGCCCAAGAGAGGGGGTAGAGAGCGAACCCAGCTTCGGGCTAATGTGTCGCTTCTCCAGGAGCCGTCCTGGGCGATGTTCCTCCAACCCCACTGGCCGTACCCGCCTTTTTTCGACCCTCTGCGACGGAGGGCCCTCAGCGCCCCCCTCTGGAGTGAATCTTTACCGGGGCGCCCGGGGCCCAGGATGAGAACAGCGGGGAGGTCAACACCCTTGTCTTGCCTCGATGGTTTCAGCACGAAGTGCGAGTGTGGGTGTCTGTACGTATGTATGTCTATCATTCGCACCGAGTGATTATGATGCCTTGCGCTCGATCGCTTTGGGGCAGCCACCCACTCGCTACACGCCGTGCGGGATTTGGCTGGTTTGCCACCCTGGCGTTCTTAATTTGCCGCCTGCTTCCGCTTCTCCTGCTTCCGCTTCTCTTGCTGCACAGCGGTCGACTGTGTTCGACGATGTTCCTGGGCTCCTCGCCTTGCGCACGCATCCACGCAAGGTGGACCGTCCTTGACTGCAACCTGTTGCAACTCAACATAAGAAGAGAGCAACCTCGATCCGCAACTTCCCCCCGCGATAAAACGTGTTCGGTCTTGTCGCCTCTCTTCCCTGACCAAAGCTGCATGCGCCGTGGATAATCAACACTCCGTGCGAGAGGGGGGGGTACTTGATTACTGGGAGGTTGCGGTCAGTTATTAAACCTGCGACGGCCGCTCATTGCCTGTGGCTCGATGGCCGGATGCTACGGAGATAGCAAAGTTAGCATTGAGCATTGCTGGAAGGCGGGGAGGCCCGACCACCAGGAGGGGGTACCAAGAGGAGCCGGCATACGAGCGCCCGGCGTGACCGCCGTCGTTGTTGCGTCCCTCCTCGAGGGCACCTTGAGCTTCTGGCCTCAGCCCTCGTCTTACGATGTTCCAGCCTGCTCTAGCCTTGGTCACCTGAAAGAACTTACGAGCACCAGGCAAGTACCGCAATTTGAGGACTTTCACGTGTCGGGTCCGGGGAGGCGATACTCGTTCGACACTGTTTCGACACTTGTCTGTGTGCTCGAAATCATTTCTGGGATGTGGTCCTTGAGTACGATGGGAGCAACAGAGCCCTCGTCGCACTCAGCCTACGATGCCAGGAGGCCGGAGCGAGCCCTGCACAGTGAGCCCGAGGAGGAAGCACCGGGCAGGACGGCACTCGCGGGGTCCATCCTGTGTCCCAGCGACTGGGCAGCGCGTGGCCACACCTGGAGAAGAGTTGGGAGGAGGGAGGGTGGAAGGGGACGGAGAGGAGGAGGCTGGTTTGGAGCCGTTCCTCTCTACTCGTCCTCCTCCATCGCCCTCCCCCAGCAGAAGGTCAGCTTTCGGACCGCCTCCTGGGAGTCCAGCTGTGGCTACGGGGATCTTCGGCCCAAACGAGGAATCGGTCCCTGACCCCAGGACCGCGACCCTCGAAGTTCGATCCTCGACCCTCGACTCGAAAGCCCAAAACACAGTCGTCGCTCTCTCGATCCTCGTCCCCCGACGTTCGCTCCTCGACCAAGAAGCCAAAGGCGTCGAAGATCTCGACCCCCTGGACTTGGATCGGACATCCTCGGCCGAACCTAGATGTTCTATCTTCGATCGAGCCTCTGTCCTCTGCTCCCGATCGAGACTCGAGCCTCGTTCGATCCTCGACCCTCCTCCTCAATCTTCTTCCATCGAACCTTAGGTCGGGCATGTCCTCCTACAGGCGGATCTTGGAAGAAAAATTACACATCGCCTGAACATGCAAAATAATATTCAAAGATAGTAGAACAATCGTCCCCAGGCTATTTTTCTACTATTCTCGAGTGCTCCTCCTGTAGAGGGACACGCCCGACTTACATCGAACCTCGATCCTCGAATCCACGATCGATCCTCGACCCCCTCCCCCTCCAGGACTGGGATCCCGGAACCAGCGCCGCGCCGTCGGACGAGGACCGCCAGGGGCGCCGACGCGAGGGGTGGGGAGCAGGTGGAGGCGGAGGAGGAGGAGGCGGAGGAGGAGGAGGAGGAGGAGGAGGAGGAGGAGGAGGCGGAGGAGCCGGTCCCCCCGATCGCCCTTGCCCCGCCACGTCTCGTTCTCCGAGAGGCGGGCCCGGCCGCGGCGCCGAGGAGCCTCGCCAGAGCAGGGCCCCCCCCCCGCGCCCACAGCCAGAGGGCACGAGCAGAGCGGGGCGCTGGGCAGGGCCGCCGGGCTGCCTCGGAGCCGGCCGCCCCTCCCCCCCTCCCCTGCGGCGCCACGCGGGCCTGCCTATAGTCAGAGACCCGAATCATCAGGGGTAACTCGGGTCAGGGCTAACTCGGGTTCGTTTTTCGGGAGTCCGAACCCGAGTTACCCCGGACCCGAGTTACCCCGGATAATTCGGGCGCCCAGAGCCCCACATCATCAGGGGTAACTCGGGTCAGGGCTAACTCGGGTTCCTTTTTCGAGAATCCAAACCCGAGTTACCCCGGACCCGAGTTACCCCGGATAACTCGGGCGCCCAATATAGCCCGGCGGCGCCAGGCGCAGACATGCCCGCGCCGCGGCAAACATCGGGGCGGGGCGTTTTGTTGTTGCAGCCTGGGGGTTTGGGGGTGGGGGTGGGGCGCAACACGTTACTCACAATACTGCTTGTGGAGCTGCGTTCGCAATTAGATTTGCGAGGGACGCGTGGAAGCAGAGAGGGGCGGGCAGGATGATCAGAAGGAGGAGAAGGAGGAGGAGGAGGAGGAGGAGGAAGAGGAGGAGGAGGAGGAGGAGACGATCGAGGAGGAAGAGGAGGGTGAGGAGGAATAGTAGGAGGGTGAGGAGCATGACGAAGGGGAGGAGGAGCACGTTACTCACAGAGCTAGTTGTGGAGCCGTGTTCACAATTAGTTTTGTAAGTAATGTCTCGTAGCGGGAGGTCTCTCGCAAGATTAGTTGTGGAGCTGCGTTCGCATCTAGATTTGTGAGTAATGCTTCGAAGTGGAGAAGTGCGGGCAGAATGAAGAAGAGGAGGGGAAGGAGGAGGATGAGGGTGAGGAAGAAGAGGAGGGCGAGGAGCAGAACGAAGGCGAGGAGGAACACATTACTCACAAAACTAGTTGTGGAGCCGCGTTCACAACTAGTTTTGCGCGTAATGTCTCGCTCGCAACGGGAGGTTACTCGCAAAATTGGTTGCGGAGCTGCGTTCGTGACTAAATTTGTGAGTAGCGCCCCGAAGCGGAGAGGAGGGGGCATAATGAAGAGGAGCAGGAGCAGGAGGGTGAGGAGGAGCAGGAGGAGGGTGAGGAGCTGTGGAGGATCTCAATAAGAATCTCCTTGCGTCGAGGAATTCGATCGGAATCGTTCTGTGCAGGGTTGCAACGCGAACCGCTCTTCGGAGGATGTCAATACGAATCCTTCTGTGGAGGATCTCAATACGAATCCTTATGTGGAGAGTCTCAACAGGAATGATTTTGTGAAGGCCGAACGACAACACAAATTCCCCAGAGAACCAAACAACAAAAAACAGCAAAACAATAATGATTTCGCGAGCACGTCTGGGGAGACGGGCCGGGGCAAGGTTGTCCCGAATTCATAGTTTTTGGTGTGTTTTTGTTTTTTTGTTGCCTTTCAGATGTTTCTGCTTTTTCCTTTCGCAGCGTCGCTGATTTTTCGCAGGCGTCCGTGAACTTTCGGAAAGGAAAGGGAGGAGGAAGGGGAGTGGAGAAGAGAAGTATCGATGCCAAAGTCTTTGTACGCAAGGGAAAGCAGAGGCACCGATATGCCCGTGCACTCATTTTGAATATTGGTGGGCCTTGCATATTCGTTAGAAGAGAAGGTACATCGAAACTACTTCCCCGCAAGGTTGATCGTATCTATATATATATAGAGAGAGGGAGAGAGAGAGAGAGAGATAAGCAAAAAAGGACATATTCGAATACACATAGAGAGAGGGAGAGAGATAGAGAGATGTACAGGTGCCAGAGCACGCAGCTGAATGCATCCATGTGCCCGTGTAGTCGCACGCTGGGCTGCTGAGCCCAAGGTCAAGTCGAGTCGAGTCCCCTTCCTCCTCATCATCATCCTCCTCGCCCTCCTCCCGCGAGCGCGGGTCTGGTTCGCCCGGCGCCCCCCCCCGCCGCCCATCCAGCCTGGCGGAGATGCCTGGAGTAACACGCTGCCCTTTTTTTACGGCGGCACCCCCACGGGGAGGGCGCTTTCGCGCGCCTCTCTCAGGACCCCCTCGCGCCCGAGGGCGCCGAGCCCTGCGACGCCATCGAGAGCGCGCCGCTGCCAGAGGGACTGCTCGACGGCGATCCCGACCCGAGGCGGGCGGCCCATGGGCGGGCGCCGAGGCCTCTCGCCGCTGCCTTGGGCGGACGGGGTGGAGAGCAGAAGGGGAAGGGAACAGGAGGAGGAGGGGTAGGAGGGGACGGGGGAGGAGGAGGACGACAAGGAGGAGGAGGCGGTGCACAAGAATAATCATAATAATGAGAAAACTCAGACTAGTAGTATTAGTAGTCGAGATATCAGTACGAATATGATTGATAGAAAGACGAATAAAATTATTTACAAAGGTAGTAGCACATAACCCGACTCATTGTAACATAACTACCAGAAATAACCTTTTAATACATCGAACCTAGTAATCAATTTCGGAGGAGGAGGAGGAGGAGGAGGAGGAGGAGGGGGAAGAGGAGGACGCGGAGGAGGAGGAGGAGAAGGAGAAGGAGGAGGAGGGAGGAAGGAGGAGGAGGAGGAGGAAGAAAAGGTGGAGGAGGACGAGGAGGAGGAGGAGGAGGAGGAGGAGGAGGGGGAGGAGAAGGAGGAAGAGCAGGAGGAGAAGGGGGAGGATGCGAGGGAGCAAGATGAGGGCGTGGGCTCCCGTGCGCGCAGGAGGACGCCTTCGGTGACGAGGGGCCCGGCCCTAGAGGACTGGAAGGGTAGATCCACCCCCTCCTCCTTCCCCCAGCGGCAGCGCCCCCCCGCCGCGCCCATCCTCCCCATCCACCCTCCCGCCCCTTCTGGCACCCCCCTTCTCCCTCCCCAGGACGGTGCGGCCAGCTTGCGCCACCACCCCACGGCGAGGCACGACGCACGGCTCCGTTCCCTGGGACCTCCCCCCCCCCTCCTCCACCCTCCCGCCTCCGCCTCCCCGACCTCCACCCCTGCCCCGCCCCTCTGGAGGCTCCGCCCGCCACCTCCTCCCCAGAGGCCCGTCCATCCTCCGAGAAGGGCTCCTGGGAGCTTCAGTCCCCCGGAGCCGAGGTCTCGAGACCGCTCCCCACCTGTCCTCCCCCCCGAGGAATCTCAGGCACGTCGACCATCGCCCCCCCCCCACGGGGGTCGCTCCTGCAGCCCGTTCGGCCCGCGATCCCGTCCGGCCGCCGAGCGGAGGCTCAGGCCGCCGAGCTGGCGCAACACGCCCGCCCGCATCTCGGTTCTGAGCCTTAAGTCGGGCCAGTAATAGTCAAAAATATTCCGGGAACTATTTTGTTATATTTTGTGACCATTTTTGATGGTTTTTCTGATATTTTGAATTGTTCGTCGACAACCCCCCTGTGGGGGGGGACACTCCCGACTTAATCTGAGCCCCTGTCTGCCGCCCCTGCGGCGGCTGCCTGGGCTCAGGCGACGGCGGCCCTTCGGGCCCTCCCGTAGGGGAACGAAGAATGACACGAGCATAAACAGCTCAGAAGTCCGTGCGGATTTCTCGGATCGGCGCTGGAACCCCCTCCCTGGCGCGCGGAGCGCGCCAGGGGCGGCGCCGGAGGCGCCGCCAGGGAGCTCCAGCGCGGATCCGAGGAATCCGCGCGGACCGCCGGGAGGGCCAGTTTGTGCCGTGGCATCGCGCGCGCATCTTGGAGGCCTCTTGGGACCTATTGCGGGCCTCTTGGAGCCTTCTGGCAGCCTGTCGGGGCGGAAGCCTCGGATTTGGGCCGGTCTGTGCCGTGGCGCGCGCGCGTGCCCGCCCGACCGGCCGGCCTTTGGGCTCGAGGCGGCCCCGCGCGCAGCGTCGTTGAGCGACGCCGCTGGGCCACGCCGCCTCGCGGCCCAGGGGCTCCCCGCGGGCGCGGCCGGCGGCGCTGCGCGGCGCCGCGCCGCGCGGGGCTCCGAGGAGGGCGAGCTGGGCCAAGGGCAGCTGGCCTGCGAGGGAGGGCCCTCGGCCTCCCAGAGCTCCGACGTTGCCAGCAAAGTTGCAGCGGGCGGTTTGGGGCCACTGTCGGCCTCTGGGGGCCCTCGCCGGGCCTCGGGAGCGCCAAAAAAAGATTCGGGACTCCCGGGGAGAGGGTCCGGGCCTCTGGGGGCCACGCATTGGAAAAATTGGAGCAGCCAGATCTCTGGGCTGAGATCCTGACGTTGCCATGTTTTCGCCATGGGCGGTTTCGCCCCGTTTCGTGCTCCGGCACCCTCACGGATCGATCCAGCTCGAAGAATGGCGCAGAAAGATGGGGTCCAGAGCTCTGGTCGTGATTTTTCACGTTGTTGCAAGTGTTTCGCAACGTCGGATCTCAGGGTCGTCGCCACGGCTGGTTCGGACGCAACCCCTGGGAGGTCAAACTCAGCATCGGCATTGGTAGACGTGTGCGTGGTCAAAACAAGCACCAATTTGGCAGAAGCCCGCCGAGTCTGGCCTAATCCTGGTGGATCTCAGCTCAGGGGCGCCATAACTCAATCTGGCTGAATCGTTGTTACGAGGATCTCCTTGGAGTTGCCTCCTGAGGCTGGGCGCAGCTCGGCATACTGGTGCTTTTGGACCCCAGGAGTGGTCCAGTGGCCAACTTTGAGCTGCCGTTGTCTCCACTCGCCCTGCTCCACTCGGTCGAGGCCCGTCGAGTCGAAGCTCACTCCGAAGAGCAGGCAGCGACAGGAAAGCATAAACAGCTTCTGGAGGTCCGCGCGGAGGTCCCTTCAGATCCTGGCGTCGCCAGGAAGTCGCGACGGCCGGTGTTTCGATGATTTCGGCCTCTGGAGCGCGTTCCCCTGCTGCTCGGGGGCTGCCAACAGACGGCAGGGGACGAAAGCCGGCCCGCGGAAACAGGCCGAGGTCCTCACGGGCCCACGTCGCGAGAAAACCGCAACGTCGGGGGGGAGGCTTGTGGCTCGGCGTTGGGACTCCCCCCAGCACCACTGGCGGCGCCACGTGCGCTACCCCTGGGCGCGTTCTGTGCGTCCACCCCCTTGCGTTAAGTCGTGCATGTCCCTCTACAGGAGGAAGATTCACAAGTAGTCACAAACGAATGGGGATGATGTTTTGAGCATGCTTTGACTATTTGGGTGCATTTTGGAGGGTATTTTTTGTTGCTCGTCCAAAATCCGCCTGTAGGGGGTCATGTCCGACCTAGCCTTTGCCCCGACACAAGAGAGACTTCTCGCGCTGAGTTGCCCTGATACGCCCGTGTTGGAGCGCACCACGCACCGTGTTCAGAAACTTCTGTGTTAAGACGCTGCGTGTCGGCTCGGCACGTTTTGGCCCGCGCGTGGGGGAACCGGGGGAACCTACCGCCCCATGCCTGCGTATTTTGTTCACGCGTTGCGCTCCGTGTCGACGCGCCACGGGCTGCGTGCTGCCTATCGGGGCAGCTGAGTACCCGCGGCCTCCGAAAGCCTACCGGGTGGCCGGAGTGCCACACGGCGCAGGCGGCCACGGCCTGGGCCAGCGCTGGACGCCCACGCGCAGGGCGCTGCCAGGGAGTGCCTCGCCTGCGAGGCCCGCAGTGGCCCCGCGGGAGGCGGCGGAGGCCGGCGGGAGCAAAGGATGCGTCCCTGAAAGGTGGCGGCATGTTTTGGATCCGGGCGCCCGGCACGCTGAGGTCTTCCTCATGTTGGGCGACGCTTGACGAGGGAGGGCGCTGAATGGTGGGGGGGACAAGTGCACTGCTCGGGCCCTCAAGGCCCCCTTTCTGGGCCCTTGAGGGCCCCCTCAGGGGCCCGGAAGGACCCCGGTTCTGCAGCCCTCTCCGCCCGATCGCCCCCCCCCCTCCCCTTCTTCAGCGACGCCCAGACATGTGCACCCAGGTTGCGGCCTCCAAGCGCTCGACACATGATTCCAGCCGCGTGTGTTTCCAGCGCCCTGGCGCGTCCATCAGGAGGGGAAAACACACAGACATCACAATCGTCGACCCCCAGGGAAATATGGGAAGTGGGGGGGAAGACAAAAACCCAGAAAATACTGGAACACATGAAGAATCTTGTTATTTATAGATCTATTCATTTGTGTGTCCCAGGGCCCCGGAGCCCCTTTGGTCAAGGTCCCCCGCGGGGGCGCGAAGCGGACCGAAGACGAGCGCGCAGCGCGGGGCGCGATGCGCAAGGTTCTACAGTCGGGGCCCTGAAGAAGGAACCCTTTTCGTTGGGGAGGGGCTCCGCGTTCCTGGAGTGTGTCGCAGCTTGCCTCCGGTTTTCCTTATGTCTTCGAGCGGAAATCGAAGTTGAACGCATGGAAAAAAAGGGGCCTCGTTCCTTATGTTGGGTTCCTTGGGTCAAGCCCCCGACCGTAGGGCTACCAGGGGGGGTCGGAGCAGGCGGGGTCGGAGGCTCGCACCGCATCGCAGATGCCTCGGCGAGGTGGCTCGATGCGGAGACCGATGTGCTTCACGTCGACGTCGCCGATGCACGGCCCACGTCGACGACGCATCGTCGATGCATCGCCGATGCATCGGCGATGCGGCGAGATCCGACCCCATCTACTCGGACCCCATCTAGGAGGCTTCGAGAAGTTGGTGGCTGACAGGCACGCTGGGGCTTTGTGGGCCCCGGGAACGGCAGGGCCGTTTTTTTTTCACCGTTTCCAGAAAGATGTCCCTTGAAAAAGGAAACGGCCAAAAAACGGCGACTCGAAACAGCAAAAGAACGGCTCCAGGATTGGACCCGGCGTCAGAACCAGTTAAAAAACGGCGATGGAACCGGTAAAGAAACGGCGTCGGAATCGGCAAAGAAAACGGCAAAACGGAACCGGTAACAAAACGGCCCTGTCGTTTCCAGGGCCCACTGGGCGCTCGGGGCGTCGGTGGAGGAAGCTGCCTGGAGGGCTGCAGAGCTGGGAGGAGCCCTGTCCGTGACACGAGGGCGGCGGGGATCCCCGTGGCCATTCCACGGCCGGAGTGCCACCCGGTGGGGGGGAAACGAAGGATGGCATAAACATCAAAAAGCTCGGAGGTCCGCGCGGATGTCTTGAGCGCCTGGTTTATCCAGGCGCTCAGATCTTGAGCGCCTGCACCTCCTCCTCCTCCTCCTCCTCCTCCACCTCCACCTCCTCCTCCTCCTCCTCCTCCTCCTCCTCCTCCTCCTCCTCATCCTCCTCCCCCCCGTGCCGACGCCGTTCGAGCTGCAAGGGCAGGCTCCAGCCTTTCTTGAAGGATGGCCGCGCGGATTTCTTGAGCGCCTGGTTTATCCAGATCCTGAGCGCCTGCATTGCCAGCTTCGCCACAGGCATGTTGTTCGGGTCCGTCTTCTGCACCCTCCGGAGCGCGGCAGCAAG
Organism: Prorocentrum cordatum; assembly: GCA_963575745.1. Lineage (NCBI taxonomy): Eukaryota > Dinophyceae > Prorocentrales > Prorocentraceae > Prorocentrum > Prorocentrum cordatum. The sequence continues at coordinate 126,231 of CAUYUJ010017489.1, read as the reverse complement.
GCTCCTGGTCGCCCACAGCATCGAGGGGTTGCGCCTCTGAAAGAAGAGCACACGGCATAAACATGAACTTTTTGGAGCTCCGCGCGGATTCCTTGGATCTGCGCTGGACCCCCCGGGGTGGCGCCCGAGGCGCCGCCAGGGGGCTCCAGCGCGGATCCGAGAAACCCGCGCGGACCTCCGACTTGTTACCCTCACGCCACTCTTCGTTCCCCTCGTTTCGCTCGCCATCTCCGACGGCTCCTGCCCCCGTGCCCGCACCGCGCGCGTTCGTGCCGCCTCCTGCTCCTCGGCCATCGCCCGCCGCGAGCGGCCTCCCCGGCGGGCCCCCCATCGCGCCGAGGGGCGGCCATGCGGGCGTGGGGCGAGGTGCCGGGCGCGGGCGCCGCCGCCACGGGGCCTCCGCCCTTGGCGGAGGGCTGGGTGGAGATCCTGGACCCCGAGGCCCTTCAGGGGCAATGTGGTTCGAATCGCAACGAGCTCTCTTTCTTCCTCCTTCTTCTTCTTCTTCTTCTCCTCCTCCTCCTCCTCCTCCTCCTCCTCCTCCTCCTCCTCCTCCTCCTCCTCCTCCTCTCCCCCCTCCTCCTCCTCCTCCTCCTCCTCCTCCTCCTCCTCCTCCTCCTCCTCCTCCTCGTCTCTCCTCCTCCTCGTCTTCCTCCTCGTCCTCCTCCTCCTTCTCCTCCTCCTCCTCCTCCTCCTCCTCCTCTGTCTTCTCCTCCGCCTCCTCCTCCTCCTCCTCCTCCTCCTCCTCCTCCGCCCAGTTCTCTTAGGTCGGCGCTGGGCGCCCCTGGTGGCGCCTCTGGCGCCGCCCCTGGTGTGCTCCGCGCCTTCAGTGAGGGGGGGTGGGTCCAGCGCCGATCCAAGGAGTCCGCGCGGACCTCCGAGAAACTGTGGTTCTGCAGTTGCTTGTATTTTTTCTGTGTGTGGTTAGTCTTGGGGAACGAAGAATGACATGAACAGAAAAACTCGGAGGTCGGCGAGGATTTCTGGGATCGGCGCTGGAGCCCCCTGGCGGCGCCTCCGGCGCCGCCCCTGGCGCGCTCCGCGCGCCAGGGAGGGGGGTCAAGCGCCGATCCGAGAAATCCGCGCAGACCTCAGAGTTGTTTATGTGTATGCCATGCTTCGTTCCCTTGATAATCAGCGGAGGGCGTGTTGGGGCAACACCAGTTGGGCTTCGGGGGGCGCCCTCGTCGCCACGGCCGGATGCTGCTCGGAAAAGTGTGGTGTTTGGAGCCCCGGAGAGTTCCGGGAACCGATTTTGAGCCGCTGGAGGGCGCCTCGCCACCACAGCTGGATTACCCTCCAAGCTCGGGCCAGCTTTCACTGGGACCTAAACTGCGGGCGACGAGATCTATACATATCCACTGCCCCCTGGCCGCGCCTTTCTGGGCCCGGGAGCCGTGTCTACGCCGTCCTGGCCAAGCCAGGAGGGCGTGGCGTGTGCCATGCTGCCGTGTTCAGGATGGGCCTGGCCAGGGAGCCGTGGACATGTGCAGAGTTCGTCGCCCTGAGGCTGGCAGCCTGAGAGCATCGCAAGCCATCGAACCGAAGGACGATCGCCCCTCTCGACGATTTCGGTCTCGGGCCCTGGCACCGTCCGTCCACTCACGCCGGGAGCAGAAACATGGCGTCGGAGGAGGAGCTGCACACCACCAGACTGGGCCGCTCCCTGCCGTTCCTCCACGAGGGCAGGACGGCACGGGAAGAGGAGGAGCGGGAGGAGGAGGTGCCGGGCACACCGCCCGGCGGGCGCAGATTCTGTGCCCGCGTGGGCCCACTGGCTTTGTCTCTTCCTCGTGCGCCTCTCCGCTATCGGTCGTGCGCTTACAGGCCTGAGTCGGCTCACTCTGTTTTTTCCCCCTCACGCCACACAGGCGCAGCGATCGCTCAAGCAAGTGTCCGAGCAACGTCAGAGAAGGTGGAGGAGGAAGCGCAGGCGCTGTCACCCCGAGCTGGCTTAAGCACGAGGCCCGCCTGGCGACGGAGAGAGGACTAGGGCCTGTCTCGCGCTGTTGGCAGCCCTGTGCCAAGCCTGCGATCTGCAGGGGATGATGGGTGATCGGAGAGAGGAGAAGCGACACCAAGACCACCAGGGGGGCCACCTCCAGCGAGGAGGTCCACGGTGCCTCCCCGAGCTGGAGGTTGGGGATGTCTCGAGCGGAGAGGAGAGGACCGCACCACCAGGGAGACTCCCCTTGCACCTCGCATCTCCTCGCCCTGGAGGGCGGGGGAGGAGGAGGAGGAGGAGGAGGAGGGGGAGGAGGAGGAGGAGGAGGAGGAGGAGGAGGAGGAGGAGGACTCGTGGGCGGAAAGCACGTGCACACCCACGGCCTCGGGGGCTGGACTCCTCGGCTGCGGCCCCCCATGCGTGCAAAGGGCAGCGCTGCGCGGCTGCCCCGCGCGGAGGCCAGACCTGGAGTCGCTTGTCCGAGGGAAGGGGTCCACTCCACTCCACTCCACTCTTCGCTTCGCTTCGCTCGCGGCTCAATGTCCTCGCGGGACGCAGCCGTCCGCGCGGGCGGGCCCGCGCGTGCGCCGAAGGCGCGCTGGGGGGACCACCTCCCCCTACACGGACCCCCGCCAGGATGCCCAGGGAAGGAGCCATCTAGGCTCCGCGAGGGGAGGGGCGGGGGCCAAAAAGGGCGAAAAAAGAAAGGCCCAGGAGAGGGCCCAGGAGATTCCCAGGAGTTTCAGGGAGGGGGAGGAGGGAGACGCTAAAGAGGAGAGGGTAGTGGCCACATGGGGGTGGCAAAGTGGAGAGGAGGGAGGGGGCTCATTAAAGGCCTGAGGAGTAAGGAAAGCCACCCCCATGATGACCTGCCCGCGGGCGGCGGCCCAGGTCAGGCCTGGACCGTGTCCTCTCCCCCCTCTCCATAGAGGGGGCGTTCACGATGTGGTTGGCGGTCTCCCTGATGTTGTGGTTGGAGGTCTCCATGATGTGGTTGGTGGTCCACAATGGAGTCGACGAAGTCGTCGAGTGAGTTGCCGTGCTCCTGGGAGAGGCCGTAGTGTATTGCATAGATGCTGCTGGTGACGTCTAGCGCGGTAGGTCTTCTCGTGGTAAGACTCTCCGTCGCGTAGAGCATCATCTCAGTGTTCCAAAACAGGGACGGACCTGCTGGGGCTGCAGGTTGCGCCAGTAGTACTGGTACCTCGGCGACGTGAGCCGCGTGGAATGTGTGGATGGCGATGCGGGCATGGTGGTTCGCGATCAGTCGTCGTTCGGCTGCCTCGCCTCCAAGGCTTTCTCTGCCCCAGGGGTCCGTGGTTGTCCTTGAAGATGCTGCTTTTCTGTCGTGCTGGTCGCCGTCGCCTAGGTCGATCCACGTTCTTGGTGAGAGGTTGATCATCACTCCCGCGAAGTCGCCTTGTCGAATGTGCTGGTGGATCGAGTCGAGGGCGTCGTGCTGTGATGGGTGGTCGGCAGAGTAAAGATCGTCGAAGGTCATGATAACTCGTTCCATCACCATTCCCTTATAGCATAGTCGTTGGTCCGTGATGTCGAGCAGATCGTTAGGGTGTCTCTCTGTGTTGGTGAGGTAATAAATAGTTTTGTTTCTGGTCGGTGTTCGAGGGTGGTGGGCTGGTGGTGGTGGTGTGAGCTCTGGTACAGTCGGGAAGAATGGCGGTGGTGAAGGTGATAGGTCAAGGGATGGTAAGGGAGTGACGTCGGATGCATGGGCTGGGATATGGTGGTATAGTTCGGGGCGTCCTCTGCGTTTGTTGTCGGCTATGCTGGTCGCGTAGATCGCCTGGTTGGTGGCCACGTCCTCCTCCGTGAGGGCAGGTCCCTGTAAGTACCACATGTGCCATGACCGTCGGCAGCGGGCTACCGTGGTTAGATGCTTCACTAGCTTGGCGAAGGAGTGGAAGTTCTGGCGGCATATTCTGCACGATGTACCCGATGCCCAGTTTCGCGGATGATCAGGTCGTCGGTGTTCACGTCCGATATGTATTGCCATGCCCTGCTTTGTCTTGGTTACAATTCCACACTCGTAGCAGATGAAGTTGCAGGCGCCGTTGTCGCGTGATGGCGTAGTGTCCGCACCAGTGGGGCCGTCGGGTCTGAGCACCTTCGTAAGCTTGTCGGCGTGGGCGCGGTCTTTAGAGGCGCGGATGTAGTTTGTGATGGCCAGGTTGACGGAGTTGGTGAAGTGCTTCGGCGTGGTGCGAGCCCATGAAAACACGTCTGGGTCGAGCTTGCTTGTCGTGGGCCAGCGCTGGTCGTCCAGGTATGTGCGCAGGAAGTCGAAGTCCTGGAAAAGCATGTATGTCCATGAGCCCTTTCTCCGTCGCTGGTTGTCAAGCAGTTGGAGGAGCTGTTGAGGAGCGTGTCGTAGAAGCCGTGGTAAGTATCGCAGCCGTCCAGCAGACTGGTGGTGGTCGAAGTCGGGGATGCCTGTGTAAGCTACTACTTCGGTGGCCGTGAAATGATGAAGGTGCGAGTTCGTCTTGGGTAGTCCGGCTGCCGTGCGGTAGGGCTTCGAGTAGGCGTTGGAGATGCGCTGGTGGTCGGTCTGGGTCAGTGCTGGCCAGACGTGATGGTTGAAGGTCAACGAGGCGGTCGAGAGGGCGTGCACGTACTTGATCTTCGTTTTGCGGAGTAGGTGTCGACGTCTTAGGATTTGCCTCTCAAGAGCTCGTGCCGAAGCTTCGGTTCGTCGCATGCGATTCTGTACCTCGGGTCCCATGCTGCCGTTGGTTAGGATAGTGCCTAAGAGTCGGTGCTGGTCTGTGATCTGGACCGAGATCGACATGATGCTCAGCTGGATTGACGTAATGTTCTGCTGTGCAAGCCTGCTGCGTACGACGTTGGAGCCCGTCCCGTTGAAGGAGATAATGACCTTGGTCTTGTCTGGGTGTGGCTTGAGCCCGTAGGTAAAGGCTGTACGGCATAGACGTTCGGCTGAAGTTTTCGTAATGTCAATGATGTCGGAGTGGCTGGTGGTCGAGTTGAAGTCGGTGAGGTCGTCGACGAAGGACATGTTAGTCAGCTTGCCGCCTTGATGCGGGGCCGTAGAGAAGAGCGGGTTGTCGCATGGTCGGATGTGGTGGCCACTCTCACCGTCTTCTGCCCCTTCAGCGTCGTCGGCGATGGCCTGAAGCACTAGGGCGAAATGCATGTTGAAAGCCGCGTCGGAGTATGGCACCCCTGGCCTGGTACTGGTGCGTGGGATCACGTATGCGTCTGTGCCCTTGGCGGTCATCCAGTTGGCCGTGTGGTGGTCGGCAACGAGGGCGCAGAGGTGGGAGTCGTCGACGTGGGCGTTGAGATGTGCTGGGCAGCGAAGCCGTTGTCGTAGGGAGGGGAGGAGGCATATGGGAATCTCGATGTTGTCGATGACGTCTTCGAGCTCGTCCTCCTGAGTCGGCAGCTGGAACATGAATTCCCTTATTACCGAATGAAAGGCTTCTCTCAAGTCCAGGAAGAGGATGCTGCCCGTGCGAGCCTGTGCACGGCAGTCGTCCAGGAAGGTATAGGCGGTGTGGGTGATGAAGTCAGTCGCCTTGTGAGGGACGGCGCCGCATTGTGTGTCCATGAGCAGGTCGGGTAAGATGTCGCGGAAGAGGCCTCCTCCTCGTCCTCCTCCTACTCCTCCTCCTCCTCCTCCTCGTCCTCCTCCTACTCCTCCTCCTCCTCCTCCTCCTCCTCCTCCTCCTCGTCCTCCTCCTACTCTTCCTCCTCCTCCTACTACTCCTCCTCCTCCTCCCTTGGCCCTTCTCCACGTCCTCCTCATCCTGCACCTCCTGCCTTCCTCCTGCTTCTTGTCCTCCTCATGCTGCGCCTCCTGCGCCTAAGTCTCCTCTTGCTCGTCCTCCTCGTCCTCCTCCCTCATCTCTGCCTCCTCCTCTTCGGGGACATCTCCTGGGGTCGTGGCTCGTGGCCCGTGCCAGGGCACGCCCTACTACCACAACAGGGAGCTCAACATCACGCAGTGGCCCCGCCCCGAGGCTGGCCCGCTGCCCGAGGGCTGGAGCGAGCACTGGGACGAGAACCGTAGCATGTGGTATTCGAATCGCCTCGCGCTCACCGCCCGTCCACTGGGTGTGCTCTCGCCGGACGTGCCGAAGACGGCCCCACGACGGCTGGAGGCGTGCCCGCAAGAGCCCACGGCGGCCCCACAGATGGCCGAGCATTGCCCTGAGGCGGCCCGCCTGTTCGAGGGAAGCATGCCATTACCATGCTGGCCAGTGTGGACCCCAAGCAGATGGATCTGGCATGCTAGGTGATGCACTCGATGATGCAACGGATGTGGTGCAATCAATGCTGAGCAGTATATGTGGAGTAAGGTATGTGGGCCAATCTACGTGACGCAAGCTGTATGAACATAATACGTGGTACAAGCTATGTGGTGCAATATATGCTGTGCACTCTCTGCGGTGCAATCTGATAGATGTATGGATGCATATATAAATATATATATATGTATATATATGTATAGATACGTGGTGTAAGCTCCCTGGTGCCATATATGTGGTGCCATATGTGTGGTGCAACATATGTGGTGCAACGTATGTGGTGCAACCCATGCTGTGTGCAAGCTATGTGGTACAATGTAGGTGGCGCAGTATATGTGGTGTAAGTTCTGTGCTGCATCAAATTGTTAAACTGCAAATGTGGTACAATGTGCGTCGTGAAATCCACGTGGTGTTATCTTCGAGGAGTGGTCGAGCTGGTGGTTCAATTCTTCTAGTGCAAAAGATGTGGTGCTAGCCAGTGGTGCCACATCTGTTAAGCAAGATGTGTGGTGCGATCTATGGAATGCGAACTTCGTGGTGCAACAATCTTAGTTGTGCAATAATCATGTGTATACATACGCGGCGCAGTCGACGTGTACATTGCATGGTGCGTATGCCGTGTTAGCTATGTGGGCAATAGTGGTTAAGTGATCTATGTTGTCGGTGTTGGTGGTGGAACCGACGTGGTGCAATCTACACGATGCAGTTCAATTGTGGAATTCGCAATTGTCAACTCCACTGCTCGCGCAACCGTACCACCCACCTGCACGCAGCTTGGTTTGCAAACCCCGTGCGGCGGCGATTGCGATGCGGCTTGGCGTTGGCGGGTGCCTCTTTGCGGCCGCGGTAGTCCACGCATTCACTCACGCGCACCGGCCAGCTAGTTCGGTGCGACCGACGCGGTGGCGGTGGCGCTGACCGCCGCGCACATTTTAGCGGTCACTTCGGTCTGAGTCGGCGACTTGGGCGGGCGCGGTATCATGGCAACGTCGACAATTGTAGACACGATACGATGATGACAGTGGCGATGCTGGTGACGATGCTGGCAGCGAGGAGTGCACGGCCAGTGACGGTGCCGATGCTGATCACGCTGGCGACGACGACGGCGTCCTCACGTCGGTGATGAAGGTCTTAGATGGAGTTCGACATGCGCGCGCGGCCAACGCGCGATATTAGCCGCATGGTACTATTTGACACGGATCGTGCCCCCCCCCCCCCAGCACGCGCGCAAGGGCGCACGAATGAGTTCGGCATGCGGCGCGAGAGGCCTGTTTGGCAGAATCCAATGAACATGTTGAACGGCCGACGGTTGTCTCAAGACTTCGCAAGAGCGCGAGCGCATGTTTTGCAAATTGGTGTTGCGAAGCAATATGTGTTTACACATTTTCAAAACATTCGATTTTGAAATACGTGCAACATCTAAGGTTGCTGACTGATTCCGGCATGCGCGCGCGACGGCGCGCGCGTGTGCACTTTGTCTCGTTGTTTGACAAGGGTTCTTGCGACAGCACGCGCGCAAGGGCGTTCGAACGATTTCGACACGCATGCCCGCGCAAAGCCCGTTTGGTTGCATGTTATGACAATGTTGAAAAGACGATGGTTGTTTTCAGGGTTCGTAAGTGCGCGAACGCAAGCTGTTTTTACAAAGCAGCGATGCGAAACCGTGTGTGTTAAAATCTACGTGTTTTGGGACGCTCGATCCTGAAATCCTTGCAACATCTGTGGTTTGTTTCAGGATTCCAGCATGCGCTTGCGACGACGCGCGCGTGTGCCGTTCGTGTATATTTTGTTTGGGGTTCTTGAACACTGATGTTTTTTGATAAAAAAGGGTGCGCGAGCATTGTAGTTTTTTGCACAGGACGACGGGGGGGGTCGATACCGTTTCTCGGGAGTGGTCTGAGTTCAGATTGGCGATGGACGACGTGGCCGAATCTTTTGCAAATTGCAATGCGGAAAAGGTGTAGGAGAAATCCCCGTGGGGGGGTCTGAATCTATTTTTGTTTCCAAGACTCGCGCAATCATCTCACCCATCCGCCCGCAATTTGGTTTGCAAAACCCATGAGGCGGCGATTGCGATGAATGCTCGGTGTTGGCTGGTCCATCTCCGCGGCCGCGGTAGCCCACGAATGCTCGCGCGCACGCAGCGGCCAGCAAGTTTGGCGCGACCGACTCCGCCACGGTGGCGCTGACCGCTGGGTACATTCCAGCGGGCACTTCAATGCGAGTCGGCGACTTGGGCGGGCACGGCATCATGGCAACATCGACAATGGTAGACACGACGATGATGGTGGCAATGGACATGGTGACAACGACGACGGCAAAGCCAGTGACGGCGCCGATGTTGATCACGCCGGCAGCGATGAAGGCGTCCTCGCGTCGGTGATGAGAGTTTTGGAAGGAGTTTGACATGCACGCGCGGCCGACGCGCGAGACCCGCCCGCACTGTATATTTGAAACGGACCGTGCCCACCCAGCACGGATCGGGCCTCCCCACATCGTCGCAAACAAAACGCATTGTTTCTAAAGTTTTCGCAGCAGCGCGCGCGCAGGTTTCGCCGCAACTGCATGCTGAAAACCGTGTGTTCACATATGTTTTCGGGACACTCGTTTTGGGTAGCCGTGCTGAACCCACCGTTTTGAAAAAAAATTCAGGCAAGCGCGCGCGACGACGCGCGCGTGCGCATTTCGTCCCATGTGTTGCGCGTGCCTCTTGCGACAGCACATGCGCAAGGGCGATCCAGCGATTTCGATTTGCGCGCGCGAAATGCCCGTTCAGTAGCATGACGCCAACATGTTGAAAGCCAGTGGTTTTTTGTATGGGATATATATATATATATATAAAAACGCGAGCGCAAATCTGTTTTGAGAATTCGTGTTGCGAAACCACGGTTGTTTATATGTGTGGGGGACACTCGGGTTTTGAACTCCGGACGCAACGCATAGTTTGTTGTCTGATTTTGGCACGCGCGCGCGACAACGAACGCGTGTGCACTTTGCCCTATGTGTTGCAAAGGGTTCTTGGCAAATAGCGGTTCGTGGTAAATGAGTGCGCGCGCGGAGTTTGTTGTTTTGCAAACGATGAGGGATGGTGATGCCGGCCTGCTTGGGATGGGACGAACTCATATTTAGGATGGGCGATGGGGCAAAATGGCATAAAACTTGCAAAACGCGAAAGGGGGCCCGCTAATTCCAGGGAGGGGGTAACCCTAATATTCTTCGAGAAAGGGCGAATCTGGTTGTTCCAATGTATGTGGTGTAAGCCATGCTCAGCAGCGCAGAACAATACAAAGCAAGGCGGCGACGAGGCGTAAACGGCGACCACAAGGCGGCGGACCCGACGACAAAGCCCAGACAACGAGCGGCGACGAGGCGGCGGCGACGGCGACCACAAGGCGGCGGATCCGACAACGGAGCCCAATTCCTTACAAAACTATCGAGAAACGGGGGAATTCACGAACGTCTCTGGAGCCCCCTGGCGGTCTGGCGGTGGCTCTGGCGCCGATCCCAGAAATCAGCGCGGCGGCCCTCTTCATGCTCCGAATGTGCTTTCCCCCCGCTTCCGTGCGCTTCACCTCCCCCTCCGCCTGCTGCGCTTTATCCGGCCCCGTTGCCTCCCACGGCGGCCCCCTGACGCCGCGAGGACTCTCGCCGCTGCGCCGAGCAGAAAGTGCTCTTGCTCGACAGTTGCTCCACGACGGCAGCCGGAGAGGGCGAACAGGGGGAGCCCAAGTGGGCCCAGGCTGGCCCAGGAGCGCCTCTGGACGGCCCAGGCGCCAGCATCCTCGTGCTGAGCCCGAGCGCCGTCCCAGAGCGAGCTCAGAACCGGGCACAGCCCGGAGCACCTCCGACAATGCCGTCGGTGCGCCCCAAAGGCGCCCTGAGCGCGTCCAGCGCAGCGCTGCGAGTCATACTCTGGAAAGCCTGACGCTCCCACGCTACAAATCAATGGACGTCCTGGGGACTCTGGGTCGGGTCTCTTGCGGATGGCCTCGTGTGGTCGAGTGCCCACTGTACGCAGAACAATGCGACAGACAAGTTCGAGAAGCGGCCCGGAGGAGGAGGAGGAGGAGGAGGAGGAGGAGGAGGAGGAGGAGGAGGAGGAGGGAGGAAAGGACGAGGACGAGGACGAGGACGAGGAGGAGGAGGAGGAGGAAAGAGGAGGAGGACGAGGAGGAGGAGGAGGAGGAGGGCGATAGGCCAGCGGGGAGCGCAAACAGAAGGCGGAGACGAGGAGGAGGAGGAGGAGGAGGAGGAGGAGGAGGAGGAGGAGGAGGAGGAGGAGGAGGAGGAGGAGGAGAAGGCGGAGGAGGAGAAGGCGGAGGAGGAGGAAGGGGAGGACGAGGAGGAGGAGGAGGAGGAGGAGGAGGAGGAGGAGGAGGAGGAGGAGGAGGAGGAGGAGGAGGAGGAGGAGGAGGAGGAGGAGGAGGAGGGGGGGGCAGAGCCGCAGTCTGCCTGGCCGCCCAGTGCCCACGGGTGGCCACGGGCGCGCACCAGGCAAGACGCAAGACCTCGGCACGCTCACCCGGCCGGCGCACGAGGCGCCGACGAGGCGCCCATGGGCGTGCACGTGGCCGGGCGCCTCCTCGGCAAGAGTTCGCCCCGCGAGCGAGGCCCCCACGAGGCGCCCACGGGCGGACACCCGGCGACACCTCGGCCCACCACCCCCAGCACGAGGCTGACGGACCGGTTTTCCAACGCAACTGCCACACGTGGGACGGGGGAGAAGGGAGGATGGGGAGGTGATACTCCTCCTCCTCCTCCTCCTCCTCCTCCTCCTCCTCCTCCTCCTTCTCCTTCTCCTCCTCCTCATCCTCCTTCTTCTCCTGCTCCTCTTTTTCCTTCTCTCTTTCCTCCTCCTCCTCATCATCATCATCATCCTCATCCTCGTAGGCGCCCACGTGCGGACACCCCCACTCCACACGAAGCGCCCCCGGGCGCACAGCAACCAGGCACCAGCCGACACACCCGGCCAACGACTTGGGAAGGGCGGGTAAGAACCCCAAGCGTGCAAGCATTACCTGATGAACATGCATCCGCGTCATCCTTTTGCGTCAATCTCGAGCGGCGGTCACCAAGTGTGTGAGGGCTGGTGGACATTCAGTGGGAACCAGCTGCAGCTAAGCCCGCTCCTTGAGCAGCCCCCGCGAAGCTAGGCAAGCATGCCACGACCCCCGCCAGTGCAAGCGCTGCGTGGGGAATGGTGTCTCGGGTGTCCTGTTCGGGCAGCGCCGAGGCCGTCCAGGGCAGCTCTCCCGGCCGCCCTCCTGGGCCACCCCGTGGCCATGCCGGGCCGCGCCTGGACCTCGCGCGCCGACCCCGGGGCCCTTCTCGCGGGGAGCGAAAGAGGGTCAGCTGGCCGGGCGTCCCGCACTTCTTGTGGATGCCATGACAATGGACCCTCTAACCGTTCTACCCTTGAGCTATATATATATACATATATATAGGTGTTCTACCCGTTTAAACATGTTCGAAACATGTGCAACACATGTTCTGGCATTTTTTCGATACATATTTCAACGTGCTGGAGACATCTGGAGATATGACTTGGCAGTACATGCCTCCTCTTCATGGACCGATCCTCTTCCACGACGTGCTTCCGTGCTCGCCCCCTGGCCAGCGGGGAGGGGCTGGCGGTCTACCACTGCCTCGTGGACGGCCGGGTGCAGTGGAAGCGGCCCGCTCCGCCGCCTGCCTCGCTCGCACCGCCACCGCCCGCCGCCGAGGCGCCGGCCGCCGCGGAGGTGCCGCGGGCCGCCGGCCCGCCGCCCACGCCGGCGCACGCGCAGCAGCACGGCAGCCCGGAGGTGCCACAGCAGGCCTCGCCATGAATCGGGGGTGGACAGAACCCCCAACAGTGACACGTCGATTGGTGAATTGTCCGTTTTCGGTTCTCGAGAGGGCGCCGTAGCCGTTATTTTCCAGGCTTGCGCCCGCCAGGTTTGGGCCTCAGGTCGTTTTCACTAAACCACGTTTTACTAAAGGGGGTATGTCCATCCCCGAATGAACCCAAGCCTCCCACCCAGACCTATCCTCGCGTGGGGAAGGAATCGCGACGGGAGGCTTTTCGCTATCTTCGGCCTTTGGGGGCCCTGGCCGGGCACCGAGACCGCCAAAAAACAACTCGGGAGGAACAACTGGTCTCGGGGAAGGGGTCCAGACCTCTGGGGGTCGACGCTGTGAAACAATCACGACGTCGGGGGTCTGGGCACATGGGGTCCGAGCAGATGGTGTCCCAGGATCGCGGCTCGATTTGGGGCCCGATTTGTTCCACGCCGACGTCGACGATGCATCGCTGGCGTCGCCGATGGATGCATCGCCGATGCGTCTGCGATGCGTCGGCAATGCGGCGCGATCCTCCGACGCAATCTAATTACTCTGACCCCTTCTTTGGAGATGCCTGCAATGAAGGAAATGAGTCCCTGGAGGGGAATGGGCCCTGAGCTTTCTCGCCGTCGTGTTTGGCCTCCAGGGGACCCTCGCCACCAACCCACGGCCTGGGACGAGCAGGCTGGGCCTCGGGGCAAGGCCCCGGAGCCTAGCACCCGCTCCCCCTCAGGACCCGCCTTCCTGCCCTGCAAGCAGGCGGGTGTTGCTGGAGGTGCCCCTGGCCCAAGGTAACTACCCCCGGGCTTTCCAAGGAGGCCTCCACGGCCTCCAGTGCACTCCACCACGAGGCCTAGAGGCCCCCCTGCAGGGGCTCCAGACTGTGGCGAGAATAGCTGGGGGCACCTTGGGCCAGGGGCGCCTCGAGCACTGAGGCGGACATGTCCCTCTACGACTCCACAGGAGGAGTCTCCAAAAGGTTAAACAATAATAGGGGGACGATTTCTCTATACTATGTTGGCACTATGTTTCGATCAGTCATGCTTTTTGCCGATCTTTCGATGTTCGTTCCAAGCCCGCCTGTAGGAGGACATGCCCGACCCAGCTCCTGGCAGCCCCCGGAGCAGGCTTCCAGGAGCCCGCCCTGCGAGCCCAACCCGTTCGAGCCCATGTCCGAGGCCGTGGACGGCAGGGACGCTGCCGGCGGCGCGCGCGGCAGCGCCGCGGCGGCGCCGAGCGGCTCGTGGGCGGGCTGGCAGGGCGGGCGCGCGGCGCCCCTGCCGAAGCAGCCGCCGGCGCGGCCGATGGCGAGAGGCTGGGAGCCGCACGTGCCCTGCCTGCTCCACGAGGCCGTGAGCAGCATGCTGGACATCCGCAGCCGGTGCCAGGAGCAGCGGCGGCGCGAGGGGGGGAGGGGGATCGAGAGGCTCTCGGGGGAGAAAGGTTCAGGGGGCGATGCATCGCCCCCCAATCGCCCATTGATCGCCGACAGGGGCCTGGTGTGATAGCCCACCCCGCCCAGGAACACTTGGATTCGCACTCGGGGGCTTCTCGAAGATCTATCGGCGATGCATCGCCGATTCGAGCTCCATGCTTCTCCCCCTGAGCTGGTCCTCCCCTCCTCGTCCTCCTCCTCCTTTTCCTCCTCCTCATCCCCCTCCTCCTCCTCCTCCTCCTCCTCCTCCTCCTCCTCCTCCTCCTCCTCCTCCTCCTCCCTTTCCTCCTCCTCCTCCCCTCCTCCTCCTCCTCCTCCTCCTCCTCCTCCTCCACCTCCTCCTCCTCCTCCTCCTCCTCCTCCACCTCCTCCTCCTCCTCCTCCCCCTCCCCCTCCTCCTCCTCCTCCCCCTCCTCCTCCTCCTCCTCCTCCTCCTCCTCCTCCTCCTCCTCCTCCTCCTCTCGCCCCCTCAGGCGTTCCCCCCCCCACAGGACGGCACCTTCGACGGCCTCTATGTGGACTGCACGTTCGGCCGCGGCGGCCACTCTCGGCATATCCTGCGGCACCTCAGCGAAAGGGGGCGCCTGGTCGCGTTCGATGTCGATCCGGAGGCGGTGGCGGTGGCCAGGCTCGGAGCAGGGCGAGCCGAAACGCTGGCATCGGAGAAGAACAAACAACATAAACAAGATCTTTTGGTGCTCCGCGCGGATTTCTCGGATCCGCGCCTGGGCCCCCCTGGCGGCTCCTCCGGCGCCGCCCCTGGCGCGCTCCGCGCGCCAGGGAGGGGGGTCCAGCGCAGATCCAAGAAATCCGCGCGGAGCGGCAACAGTTTATGTTTACGCCGTGTGTTCTTCTTTTTCTTCTTCTTCTTCTTCTTCTTCTTCTTCTAGGGCAGGGCGAGCTGAAACGCTGGCAGCTCTAAATCGGCCCCCGGACCCCTCCCGAGGTCCAAACGCGCCAGTTTCCCGAGCTGCGTCCAGCCGTGGCGACGAGGGCCCCCCCTGAAGGCCAACCACCGTCGTTTCACCCCGCATCCCTCAGACAGGCGGCTGGAGCGAGAGGACAGCAGATTCAAGATCATCCACCGCCCCTTCGCGGATATCGACAAGGTCCTCAGACCGAACACCGTGGACGGCGTGCTGATCGACTTGGGGGTCTCCAGCCCCCAGCTCGACGACCGGCACCGGGGCTTCACGGAAAGGGGCGACGAGATCGCAGACATGCGCATGAACCAGAGTCAGGGCGTGTCCGTGGCGGAATGGCTGAGGCCGACGAAACAAAAGCGGCGTAAACATAAAGCTGCGAGCGCGGACTTCTTGGATCCGCGCTGGTCCCCCCTAGCGGCCCAGCCGACGCCGCCCTGGGCGCGCCTCGCGCGCCAGGTCGGGGGGTCCAGCGCAGATCCAAGATATCCTCGCGGACCTCTGGAAGGTTTTTTTGCTGTAGTTTCCTTGTCTCTACGAGGGACAGCCAGGTGACAGCCGAGGAGCTGGCGTGGATCATCCACAAGTGGGGGGAGGACCCAGCGGCGCGCAGGAATCACCGGCAGGGAGAGGGTGTGTGGCGGCCCTATGGGGCGGGGCAGGGAGTGGTTCCTCGGGGAGCTTCCGCGAATGCCTCGCAGCAAGAGGGCGGGAGGGCTGCTGAGCATCGAAGACACAAGCGTGTAATGGCGCCGATCGCGGAGGGCCGCGAGGAGCCCCCCCTTGCCTCCTCGGAAGGCCGCCCCCCTCGCGCATCTCTTCTTCCTCCTCCTCCCCCTCCTCCTCCTCCTCCTCCTCCTCCTCCTCCTCCTCCTCCTCCTCCTCCTCCTCCTCCTCCTCCTCCTCCTCCGCCTTCTCCTCCTCCTCCTCCTCCTCTTCCTCCTCCTCCCCCCCTCCTCCTCCTCCGCCTCCTCCTCCTCCTCCGCCCCCCCCGCGCACATAGCCGACAGGACAGCGACGCCCTCCTCTCGGAGCGCATCGCGGCCCTGCTCGTGGAGGAGCAGAGGCTCGAGGGAGAAACAACACCATAAACATGAATTTTCGGAACTCCACGAAGTTTATGTTTATGCCGTGTGTTCTTCTTTCGGAGGCGCAACCCTTCGATGCTGTGGACGACCAGGAGGCTTGCTGCCGCGATCCAGAGGGTGAAGAAGACGGACCCGAACAACATGCCTGTGGCGAAGCTGGCAATGCAGGCGCTCAGGATCTGGATAAACCAGGAGATGGATCAGATGGACATGGCCCTACACGGCGCCTGCCATGTGTTGAAAGAGAAGGGGCGGTGCTGCGTAATCACCTTCAAGAGGAAGGAGCAGGAGCTGCTCACAAGGTTCACCCGCGAGCACGAGGACCCAGACGATTTCATGAAGGATCTGCTTTCGCCCTCGAGGCTTTGTGAACTCTACCCCCTGGTGGCCACCAACAAGACATTCTGTCTGAGGCAGATCGACGTGGTGAAGCCAACGTTGGAAGAGGTGCAGTCCAATAACCGATCGCGTTCGTCTGTCGTCCACGTGATAAGAAAGGACGCGCGTGCGGTGATGTTCAACTTGTCCAATCTTCCGTCACGGAGCGTGGAGCAGCGTTTGCGAAAGCCAGATGTTTGCCTGGTGGTCCCCTTCAAGGGCACCGACGTTCCAGATCAAGAGGTTGTTGACTACGACTGGGTCAACGGCCTTCCGCTGCAGCAGCCGCAGCTAGAGGAGAGTGCTTCGAAATCGCCGTCCCCCTCCTACTGCAGGCAACTCTTTATTAGCGACTGTCCCGGGGCCAGAAAGCGGGCACCAGAGAACGACCGTTTTGAACGACGTTGCGGATAAGAGTGAGGGGGCGGGCGCGGTGTGGGTCTCGGGAGAGTCGCGGGGTGGGTCGCAGGGTGGGTCGCGGGTGGGTTACGGGTGGGTCGCGGGCGGGTCGCGGGTCAGTCGCGGGCCGGGAAGCGGGCGGGGCGACGACGACAAACAACAAACAGCAACAACAACACAATCACCACCACCACCAACAACAACAATTCAACAACAGCAGCAAACACAACAACGACAACAACAACTACAACAACAACACCGCCACCATCACCACCACCAACAACAACATCAACATCAACATCATCAACAATAACACCAGCAGCAACAGCAACAGCAGCAAACACACCAGCAAGCGTCCGCACCGCGGAAGCTCACTTCAGCCGCGCACCCAGGGACAGTGAGTGACCGTCTGGCCGCCTCACTCTGATTTCTCTCTGGCGCCCAGGGCTCCGGGGGGGCGCGAGCTAGGGAGCGATGGTGTGGCCCTCCCCCTTTGCCGGGCCAGGCGCGCAGGAAGGGGGCGGGGCGAGCCTCCCCAGGCAAGCGGGATCCTCGGAGGCCCTCCCACGCCTTTCCAAGAAGCGTCCTCGGAGGCCTCCCTGGACTCCCCCTCAACAAGCTCCCTGGCTTCGCGGGAGAAAAGAAAACGTCGTCGTCATCGCCGTCGTCGTCGTCATCAATATCGACATCGCCGGCATCATGGCCATGATGATCAACCGTCGTCATCATCGTCATCGACAGTCACCGCAATCATCGTGTCAACCATCATCGCCATCACCACCATCATCATCACCACCACCACCTTCATCATCAGCACATCAGTGCAAGACCCTGGGTGGATGAGGAACTCCCCAACGGTGGTCCTGATCAGTTGTTGGGTGGTCCTGTTTTTCTTGTTGCCTGGTCCTGTTTAGTTTTTGGGGTTAGTTTTTGGGTGGCCCTGTTTAATTTTTGGGTTGTCTTGTTTTTTGTTTGCATGGTCCTGTTTACTTTTTTAGGGGTGGTCATGATTAGTTTTGTGGTGGTCCTGTTTAGTTTTTTGGGTGGTCCTGTTTACTTTGTTTGCATGGTCCTGCCTAGTCTTTGGGGTGGTCCTGTTTACTTTTGGCGTGGTCCGCTGCACTTCTGGGGTGGTCGTCTTCACGTGTGGTCCTGTTTATCTTTGTTGCATGGTCCTGTTTACTTTTTGGGGTGGTCCTGTTTACTTTTTTGGGTGGTCCTGTTTTTGGTTTGTGTGGTCCTGTTTAGTTAGTGGGTGGTCCTGTTTGTTGTTTTGCATGGTCCTGCTTACTTCCTGGGGGTGGTTGCGTGTAGTGTTGTGGTGGTCCTGTTGAATTGTTGGCTGGTTATGTTTTTTGTTTGCATCGTCCTGTTTAGTTGTTGGGGTGGTCCTGTTTACTTTTGGTGTTGTCCGCTGTACTTCTGTGTTAGTCGTCTTTACTTGTGGGGTGGTCGTCTTTACTTGCGGGGTGGTCCTGTTTACTTTTTGGGGTGGTCCTGTTTACTTTTTGGGTTGGTCATGTTTAGTCGTGTTCCGGGTGTCCTGTGTAGTTTTTGGGAAGTCCTCTTTTTGTTTGCACGGAACTGTTTACTTTCGGGGTGGTCCTGTTCAGTTTTGTGATGGTCCTGTTTAGTTGTCGGGTGGTCTTGTATACTTTGTTGCATGGTCATGTTTAGTTTTTGGGGTGGTCCTGTGTACTTTTGGGGTGGTCCGCTGTACTTTTGGGGTGGTCGTCGTTACTTGTGGGGTGGTCTTGTTTTCTTTTAGGGTGGTCCTGTTTAGTTTTTGGTGTGGTCCTGTTTAGTGTATGGGGCGGTCCTGTTTTTTTTATGCATGGTCCTGTTCAGTTGTTGGGTGGTCCTGTTTACTTTTGGGGGTGGTCATGTTTAGTTATGTGGTGGTCCTGTTTAGTGTTTGGTTGGCTTGTTTACTTGTTGTGCATGGCACTGTTTAGTTTGTGGGGTGGTCCTGTTGAGCTTTTGGGTGGTCCTGTTCACTTTTGTTTGCATGGTCCTGTTTAGTTTGTGGGGTGGTCCTGTGTACTTTTGGGGGTGGTCATGTTTAGTTATGTGGTGGTCCTGTTTAGATTGTGGTGTGGTCCTGTTTATCTTTGTTGCATGGTCCTGTTTAGTTATGTTGGGTAGTCCTGTCTAGTTTTTGGGTGATCCTGTTTACTTGTTGTGCATGGTCCTGTTTAGTTGTTGGGGTGGTTTTGTTTACTTTTGGGGGTGGTCATGTTTAGTTTTGTGGTGGTCCTGTTCAGTTGTTGGGTGGTCCTGTTTACTTTCTTTACATGGTCCTGTTTAGTTTGTGGGGTGGTCCTGTTGTGTTGCTGGGTGGTCCTGTTTACTTCTCTTGCATGGTCCTGTTTAGTTTTTGGGGTGGTCCTGTTCAGTTTTGGTGATGGTCATATTTAGTTATGTGATGATCTGTTTAGGTGTTGGGTGGTCCTGTTTACTTGTTTGCATGGTCCTGTTTAGTGTTTGGGATGGTCCTGTTTAGTTGCTGGGTGGTCCTGTTTACTGTTTTGCATGGACCTGTTTGGTTTGTTGTGCTGGTCCTGGTTACTTTTTGGGGTGGTCATGTTTAGTTATGTGGTGGTCCAGTTTAGTTTGTGGGGTGGTCCTGCTTACTTTGTTTGCATGGTCCTGCCTAGTCTTTGGGTTGGTCCTGTTTACTTTTGTTTGCATGGTCCTGTTTAGTTGCTGGGGTGGTCCTGATTACTTTTGGGGGTGGTCCTGTTTAGTTTGTGGGTGGTCATGTTCACTTGTATGCATGGTCCTGTTTAGTTTTTGGGGTGGTCCTGATTAGTGTTTGAGTGGTCATGTTTACTTGGTTGCATGGTCCTGTTTAGTTTTTTTGTGTTGGTCCTGGTTACTTTTGGGGGTGGTTATGTTTAGTTTTGTGGTGGTCCTGTTTACTTTTCGGGGTAGTCCTGTTTAATTTATTGCATGGTTCTGTTTAGTTTGTGGGTTGGTCCTGTTGTGTTGTTGGGTGGTCTTTTAAACTTCTTCGCATGGTCCAGTTTAGTTTGTGGGGTGGTCCTGTTTACTGTTGGGGGTGTTCAGGTTTAGTGTTGTGGTGGTCCTGTTTAGTTGTTGTGTGGTCATGTTGTCTGTTTTGCATGGTCCTGTTTAGTTGTTTGGGTGGTCCTGTTCAGTTTTGGGGTTGTCCTGTTTACTTTCTTGCATGGTCCAGTTTAGTTTGTGGGGTGGTCCTGTTTACTATTGTGGGTGGGCATGTTTAGTTTGTATTGGTCCTGTTTAGTTGTTGGGTGGTCCTGTTTACTTTTTTGCATGGTCCTGTTTAGTTTGTTGGGTGGTCCTGTTTACTTTTGGTGTGATCCGCTGTACTTCTGGGTTGGTCGTCTTTACTTGTGGGGTGGTCATGATGATAATGCCTTTTCCTCGTTCCCATCGTCGTCTTCCTTCCCCTTGTTCTCATCCTCGTCTGCCGGATTCTCACCATCCTCCTCATACCCCCTTTTCCTCCTCCTGCGTCTCGAAGACTTCGGAACCACGCGATAAACGTGTGAGATTCTCACCCTTACCCAACTCCTCCCTCAACCTGCATCACCCAACTTGCCTCCGCCTTTACCCCAATAGTACACTGGACCACTGAAAAGTAAAAAAAGAGCACCGCCTCAAAAGTAAACAGGACCTCCCCAAAACTAAACACTACCACCCCAGAAAAAAAACAAAGAACCAAAAAAGGCACCACCCAAACAGGACCAACAACAGGATCAAAACAGGACCCAAAGATCTGAAACAGAGCCAACAGCCGGAACAACAACACGACCAAAAACAAGCATACACAGACCCAAAAACATCACCAAACACATTACGAAAATAATGACCCGAAACATTTCCACGCCACAAGTAAACAGGACCACCCCTAAACTAAACAGGACCGCCCCCAAAAAAATGCCACCCCAAAAAGTGTAAACAGGACCACGCCGGGAGTAAACAGGACAACCCAAAAAAACACAAGACCAGCCAAAAAAGTAAACAAAAAAAAAAAAAAAAAAAACTAAACAGGACCGTGCAAAAAAGTAAACAGGACCACCCAAAAACTAAACAGGACAACCCCAACATTTAAACACGACCACCCCAAAAGTGAACAGGACCACCCCAAAAATAAACAGGACCACCCAAAAACCAGACAGAACAACAACAAAAGTAAACATTGCCACCCCAAAACTAAACAGAACCACGCCAAAAGTAAACAGTACCACCGAAAAAAGTAATCAGGACCACGCAACAAGTAAACAGGACTACCACACAACTAAAGATGACCACCCCAAAAAGTAAATCATGCAAAACATAAACAGGACCACCCAAAAACTAAACAGGACCACCCAAAAACTAAACAGGACCCCCAAAAAAAGTAAACAGGACCACCCCAAAAAGTAAACAGGACCACCCCAAAAGAAAACAGGACCACTCCACAAGTAAAGACGACCTCCCCAGAAACACAGCGGACCACACCAAAAGTAAACAGGACCACCCCAACAACTAAACAGGACCATGGAAAAGAGTAAACAGGAACACCCAAACACTAAACAGGACCACCACAAAACTAAACATCACCACCCCAAAAAGAAAACAGGACCAATCAAAAAACAAACTGGACCACCCAAAAACTAAACCTGACCGCTCAATAACTAAACAGGATCACCACAAAAAGTAAACAGGACCACCCCAAGAGTAAACAGTACCACCCCAAAAGACAACAGGATCGTCGAAAAATCACCGGCGTCATCAGCACCATCATCATCGTCATCATCATCATCATCATCATCATCATCATCATCGCCATCATCATCTTCTGGGCACGGAAGGTAGCAACAGATCACCGTGCAGATCATTAATATGATGTTTGACCCCTTGGTGGTCCAGTCAGCCACCGCCCCCTGCGCTCGCCCCAGAACCTCTTTCCGTGCGCCGCCACATCCGTTCAAATTCATCTCCTGGATGGATGAATTCAGCATCGGCCCGAACATGGGGGTCGAAGTTTGGTTTCATCTGGCATTACACAGTTCATGTCCTTCCTGCCGCTTCATTCCGTTGGATCCAGCCAAATGCAGTGCTCTCTCCGGCCTGATTTGGCGGAGTGGCCTTTCCAATCTGGATTAATAGGCCTTAATCGTTATTGCAAGGATCTCCCAAGATTTGCTTCCTAGCATCCACGACTGACACAAGCTTCCGTCCGTCTTGCATTGAACGTATATCGGCGAATAGCTTTCAACAGCGCCCACTAGCGCGCGCACCGCACTCAATAGAGACCAATAGCGCTCAATAGCGCCGAATGGCGCCCAAATGGCTCCCAATAGCGCCCAATGACGCCATAGAGGGGAGGTGCATCACGTCCGCTTTGCGCGACATTGGGCGCGCTATCTATCGGGCGCCAGAGGGGCACTTGAAGCTTCCCTGGGTTGCTTTATAGCAAAGTTCGCCCCCCCCCTCTTGGCTCGCGCTCTCTCCGCCACGCACTGCGGTGACAAGCTGAGGGAGCGCAGGCCTGCCTCAGAAGGGAGAGACCACCAGAATACATGTGTAAGACTCTTTGTATATTGATCGAACAATGTTGCATAAGGCTCCTCTTTGTTTTTATGTGTGTATATATATATATATCTATATATATATATATCTGTTTCAGCGACCCACCCCGCGACCCACCCCGCGACCGACCCTTGTCCCAACAGTGACCCACCCGCAAACCAGCCGCGACCCAGCCGCGGCCCATGTGTGACCAACCCGCGACCCACCCGCGACCTACCCACATTGGCTTAACGAAAAAATCGGCGCCTGCGGCAGGCTCCTTGTATGATTTGCGAAACTTTGGCGCCGGCGGCGGGCTTCTCCGGAGTCTCGCCGACTGCCGACGTCCCACCACCACCCCCTCACTCTTATCCGCATCTGCGGGGTGCTACGTTTTTATATATATATATATATACACCACTAGAGAGAACCCAAATCAGTGGATGGTTTTCGCTGAGGAGATCGACCGGGAACCTGGGAGCCAGGGAACCCAGAACCCACCGAAATCGGCCCAGAACCAATAACCGGGAACCTGGGCACCCGGAACCGGGAACCTGGGAACCCAGCTTGTTACCAACATCGGCGGGAAATGTCCGCCAAATCTTTCAATTCCCGCGCTAGGACCCGTTTAGTGCAAGTTCTGATTGGGGGAGATAAACATCTATACATTTGCATGTGTATGTATATATATATATATATACATGTATACATAGACACATCGATTTATATATATATATATATATATATCAGGAGAAGGGGCCTTCTCCGCTCGAGGCGCGCGCCGCCGCCGCCCACGGGGCCGCGCCGCTGCCCGAGCGGCCGCCTGCCGCCGCTGCGGGGAACCCCTGGCAGCCCGCCGCGGCCGCCCCCGAGCGGCAGACCGCGCCGCCCGAGCGCGCCGCGCCGCCCGCGCGGGGCCCGGACCCTTGGCAGGAGGGCCGCGGCGCGGAACGAAAAAAAATCAAGACAAGTCAGGGCGGGGAGGGTTGGGCCGTTCTCGGCCTCGGGGGGCCCCCGCGGGCCCCGGGGCCGGCCCAAAACGATCCAGGCTGAAAACCTGGCCCCGGGGAAAGGGTCTGGACTTCTGGGGGAGCCGTCCTGAAAACATCAGGACGTCGCATGTCTGGGGATGGGTGCGGAAACAATGGGTACGATGCCCAACAGCAGTTCTCGTTCATTTCGGACCGGATTCGCTGTCCGCGCCGCCGCGGGCGTTGTTCGTTGAAGAAAGGAAAGCCGCCTGCACAACAGCAGCTGTTGTTGGTTTGGGACAACAGTTGTCGTTGGGCATTGTACCCGTTTTCTCCGTACCCATTCCGGGCGTCAAAACGGCGCGCATGGGGCGATTGCACGTAATAGAGTCGAGTAGGGGATCGACTACAGACCTGATTTACCCCAGAGTTGATTTCCCCAGATCGGATCAGCGACGGATGCGTGGAATCTTCCTAGATCGACTGAGGACTGTGAGTATTTTCTGCAGCTTCGACGAGAGAATCAATTGCGGGGCAAGTCCATTCTGAAGTCGGTCCTCCCGCTTTGTCGTTGCTGCGCTTTGGGGTTGTCGTTGCGTCCCCCTCGGCCTCGTCTTCCTCCTCCTCTCCCTCGTTCCCTCGTCGCCCTCCAAAAAAAAGGAAATCCGTCGTAACGCTCGGCGGGTGAAAAAAAGTCCATTCTGAAGTCGATCCCCTCCCCTCCGAGAAAGAGGGACCCTGCGCCGCAGCGACCTCTGGTGCGGGCCCGCCGGGGTCCCCCCAGATCGCCGATTGACGCGATGCCGTCGCAGCGTCTCTTGCCCGCCTCGTGTCTGGCCCCCCCCTCCAGCGGCTCCCAGAGCGCCGCGCACCAGAGGCCACTCCCTATACCAGGGCTCATTTCGATGCCGCCAGTTCGATTCGATTCGATTTCGATGGATTCCGATTCCGATTCGATTCGATTTCGGATTCCGATTCGGGATCCGATTTCTCATTGGAGGCGTTCTAGCCTGCCGATTTCTGCCGATTCGATTTTTCCCGACTCGGCTGCCGATAACTGTCGATCCGATTCATTTCGATCGCCGATCCGATTTGGCGATTCGATTTCGGGCTCCCCTGCCCTATACCCAGAGGCCAATCCTGCGCCTATAGTCTTAAGTCGGGCCTGTGCTTCTACAGGGGGAATATCCAAAAATAGTCAAAAAATAATCAGGGAACTATTTTTTGAGTATGTTTGGGCATCTGTTGGGCATTTTTGGTGCATTTTTTCGTCCAACATCCCCCTGTAGGGGGACACGCCCGACTTAACTATAGTCGAACAGGGGGGTTCTAGGCCTCCCAGATGGGGTCGGAGCAGATGGGGCCGGAGGATCGCGCCGCATCGCCGACGCATCGGCGATGCATCGGCGATGCGGCTCGATTTGGGGGCCCATTTTCTCCACGCCGACGTCGTCGATGCATCGCCGGCGTCGCCGGTGCATCGCCAACGCATCGCCGATGCATCGTCGATGCATGGCCGATGTATCGGCTATGCGGCGGGATCCTCCGACCCCATCTACTCGGACCCCATCTAGGAGGCCTCCATGAGTGGGGCCTGTGCCCAGACATGATCGCGTCGTTAAGACAAATCATGACGGGAAGCTCTTTTTGCCACTCGGCCTCCGGGGCCCCTTGGCAGGGGGGCCGCGACTCGCAGCGGGCCTCGAGATCCTGGCGTTGCCATTTTTTTCGCAACCGGCGTGTTCGCCCCGCTTCGGGCCCAGGGGCCCTCACAGACCGATCCGGCTCGAAAATTGCGCAGAATCATGGGGTCTAGGGCTCCGGGCGCGCGGTGGAACGATGTTCGATGTTTTCGCTACGTCGGATCTCAGGGGCGGGTGAAGTCTGTGTGCGTCCTTGGCTCAGGGTGTCGAGAGGTAGCACCCAGAAACAAGGGACAGTGATATCGCACACTTGTGTCCTCGATTTGGGTGTTGGGGGGGGAGGGCTTCTCAGAGGCGCCCCTGCTTCTCAGAGGGCGCGGTCCTGAGCTCCAGATGTGGGGCAGGCAGCTTCTGAGGAGCAGGCTCCTTCTAAGAATCCTTCCCCGCTCCCCTCCTCCTCCTCCTCCTCCTCCTCCTCCTCCTCCTCCTCCTCCTCCTTCTGCCCCCTTTTGCGCGCCGTCGAAGGAGGGCTCCGACCCGTGGGCGGCCGCTGGCGGCTCGCTGGCCCGCGCGCAGGTCACGGGCAGCGAACGTGCGACCAGGACGCTGAAATTAGGAGCAGCTTGGGTTCCGAGGTCAGAGGACGGAAAGGTGCCCATGCCGCTACCTTTGCCTCCGTGTTCCCCGTGTCGGCCTCCTCGGACGCCCTCGTCGCCGCCGCTGGATTCGCCTCGGAATCCTGCCCATGCCGCTACCCTTGCCTCCGAGTTCCCCGTGTCGGCCTCCTCGGACGCCCTCGTCGCCGCCGCTGGATTCGCCTCGGAATCCTGGTCATGCCGCTACCCTTGCCTCCGTGTTCCCCGTGTCGGCCTCCTCGGACGCCCTCGTCGCCGCCGCGGGAGTCGCCTCGAAGAATCCTGGCCAGGGCGCGCCCCGGGAGAGGTCCTGGTCGGAGCGCGCCCCGAGGGGCTCGCTGTTCCCGGGGTCCACGAACGGAACACGCCGTCCACATGAACTTGGTGGTCCCCAAACGTGGTGGTGAGAACACCCGGTGGTGAGTTTGGGGCGATTTGGGTTATTTTTTTCGAGCGCTGGCTGGCCCAGGAAACGCAAAACCTCGTGGCGACCGCGTGTCCCCAAACCCGGTGGTGACCCAGAAATATTTGTTGGGGGAATCGGGGTCACCACCGGGTGTCTCACCACCTGGTTTGGAGACCACCAATAAACTGTTGGTGCTCCGCGCGGATTTCTTGGATCCGCGCTGGGCCCCGTCCGGCGGCGCCTACGGCGCCGCCCCTGACGCGCTCCGGGAGGGGGCATTCGGCGCAGATCCAAGACATCCGCGCGGAGCTCCAAAAGTTTGTGTTTTTGCAGCTTCTTCGAATACAGGTCCGTCCCTGGCTGTTCCTCTGGCCTTCCCTCGTGCCCCCTGGGTTCCTTGGTGCCAGCGAGGGGGCTCGTTCCTTACTGAGCTTTCTTTGTTTGAGCAGCCAGAACGTGCGGCCCGTTCGTGCCGTGTCGACTCGGCGGCGACCCCGCCGCGGGCGTGCAAGGCTGAGCGCCGCGGGCGTCCAGCATGGAGCGATCGGGCAATCGCAGAACCGCCGACCGTTTCAGGTTGAACGTTCCACGCGGTGTCAGAAGCCAGCGCCAGGGTCGCCATGACACGAATCTGCCGCATCCGTATCCACGCCCTCGCGGTCTGGACTCTGGGGCACGATCCCGCGGATATGCGGTCGAACGGATCGGCTCCGCGCGGAGCATCCGCAAAATGCCCCGTGTCCGCAGGGTCGCAGCCCAAGGGCCCGGCCCGCGAGGCCGCGGATACGGATATGTTTGTCGCCCACGCGCAGGCGGTCTCCGCGGCGAAGCCGCAGCATCGGGGGGTGCCGGCTGGGGCGCGCATTGCCCTGACTACGAGGAGGAATTGGCAAGTACCGATGCCGTTGTTCGTCTGGGAGGGCCCTTTATCACTACGGCTGGGGTATCCTTCCAATTCTGGTCAGAAGGCGCCCCAGGAGAGGCCCAGGGAGCTCTGGCATCGGTATTTTGTTGCCCCCCAGATCTGATGTTTACAACCCTGGCGGTGTTCTTCGATTTCGACTTTGGGGCCAGCTCTTGTGCGTGCGGGCGTGTCGTGTGTCGTGTGTCGTGTGTCTGTTTGTGTGGTTTGTGCGTGGCGTGTGTGTGTGTGTATATGTGATTGTGGCCGCGCGGCCTCGCTTTCGCGGACGCTCGCACTCAAGCATCCCGCCTAAGGCCGCGCGTACCTGCGACCACCTGCGAACCCTGCCCCTACGAGTCACGTCAACACACGTATCTGACACCCCGAACGGGCCTCACATGGGCGAAGCTGTGTTTCTTGAACCCTGAGCCCCCGGAGGCCGAAATTCGCCAAAAACCTCCCGCCGTGTTTTTTTCACAACGCGGTCCCCGTGCTTTCCCCCGGGCCAGCTTTTCATCCTTTTTGTCGTCCGTTGACGGCCCTGAAGGGCCCCCGGAGGCCGAAAAACCGCCCGTCGTGATTTGTTCGCAACGCGAGAGGGTTTGGGCATCCCCTGCTCCGGTCACCACGCTGCCGCGGGGGGCCCCCCACGGCTGCTCTACAGGCCTCCTAGATGGGGTCGGAGTAGCCGGGGCCGCGGGATCGCGCCGCCTCGCCGATGCCTCGCCGAGGCGGCTCCATCTGGAGCCCGATTTCCTTCACGCCGGCGTCGCCGAGGCATCGCCCATGTCGACGATGCAGCGCCTGCGCATCGCCGATGCATCGCATGTGCAGCGCATGTGCATCGGCGATGCGGCGCGATCCCCCGACCCCACCTGACCCCGACCCCCTCTGGGAGGCCCCTATAGCCGCGCCCGCCGCGCCGGCGCCCCCCGCAGCCGCCGCCGCCGCCCTCGGCGCGGAGCCCGCGGCAGCCGAGCCCCGCCCGCGGCCTCGGGGGGGCTCCGCCGCCCGCCGCGGCGCACGCGCGCGGGCCCGAGCCGGGCGCCGGCGCTCGGGGGAGGAGGGAAAGTCAAGCAGGGGCGAAGCGTCCCCAGATTGTTGTTGGATGATTCTTGAGTGTTCCTCCTGTGGAGGGACATGGCCGACGTAGCCCTAACGCCACGCACCAGAGGTCACCCCTTGCTAGGGGCGACTCTCGGCGGCGAGCGGGGGGTGGGGCGTGAGGAGGGGAGGGCCTTCTGAGGAGGCGGCGGGGTTTCTCAGAAGGCCTCTGGCCTTCCAGGTTTCTTCTGTCAAGCAGTGGCGAAGCGCCCTGGCGTGCCTAAAGGCCTACCAAACAATGTTCTAAGAACCTTTTGTGGTTTCTACGAAATGATCTCAGAACATTTTCTGGCTGGGACGGTCTTGTTTTAGCACATCGGGTCTACGTTCTAAGAACATTGTTTTGGTTATTCGAACATTTTTGGATTCTAGGAACATGTCATGGTAGGCCTATAGGAATGCCAGGACGGTCGGTCCCTGCTCAAAAAGGGTACCCATACCCCAGACATGCTCGCGACGTAAACAAAAATCAGGACGTGAGATTTTTCGCTATGTTCGACCCTCGCCAGGCCTCGGGGCCGTCAAAAAAAACGAGTCGGGACGAAAAGCCGGTCCCGGGGAAGGGGTCGGGATTTCCAGGGGCGCCATCTTGAAAAGATTTGGACGTCGCACGTTTGGGACCGCTACCCACGCCCCTTTCGGGTATAGCCAGGACTCCAGGTAAGGTGACCTGGTTAGTAGTAGGGCCCTGGAGCCCCTAAGTTGGCCAGAATCACTAAACCGGGTCTGCCGTAGCTGGTGTTTCTTTTTGGGGTGACGGCAGTTCCGGTTCGGGGAATGGGCGGGGAGGGCGTCTCCCAGAACACACCACTAAACCAGGTCCCACTCAAGCCAGTTCTGCTAACGCCCGACCCTTCGCGCTGTGAGAAAATCACGACGGGAGTTGTTTGTTGCGGTTTTCGGCCTCCGGGGGTTCCATTCCTTGCGCCTACTGGGCGGCATTCGTCGCCACTGCTGGGTTCGCCCCGAAATCCCGGTCAGAAGGCGTCCCGGGAGAGGTCCGGGGAGTATTGGTATGGGTCCTTCTGGTTTCTCCAGGCGCGCTGCAGGACGACGAGGAGGGCCTCGTGGCCCTGAAGGCTTGTCGGCACGAGCGAAATCGGTATATAAAGAATCGGTACGAGGGCGAGCAGCAGTTCCAGATCATTTTGTGCAGGACTCGGTCTCGGCGTTGGCTAAGGCGGTGACCATGTTAGACAGAAGGCCGTCTAGCTGCCAGCGGCCGCTGTCGGTTTGGGATAACATGTGCTGTTTGCCATCCTACCAATTTTTTCCGTACCCATCTCCGGCGTCCAAATGCAGGAGACCAAAGATCAGACGAGGAAGTGGGCCGATGCCGCTGACCACTGAGACCCTGGAATTACAACTTTTCCACACTGGGCGTTTTTGCCGAGTTCAGGGCCCCGCGGCCATCACAGGTCGATCTAACTCAAACGATGTCGCAGATAGATGGGGCCAGTGGCGTGTGGGAGATCAGAGATCATCGAACGGGGCTAGGACGAGGATCAATCCATTCCAAAGCGTTCCGCAACGCTCTCGGAGCGTTTTGGAACGCTCTGAGAAGGCCGCGGCGCCCGAGGCATCCTCCAGAACCGCCGATCTTCACCCGAATTGAACCTCGCCCTGGCTTCGTCTCAGATCAGGGCCCAGACGTACTCGCGTCGTGATTATATACATATATATATATACACGTACAGCCCTCCCAGCACCCATTCTACGCCTTCTTTCCTTTCCTCGAGGGTGGAGTCGTGCCGCTCCCCTCCTGTATCCCTTCCCTCTCCGCGCCTCTTCTTCTTAGTCTTCTTATTAATATTTTTTTTATCTTCTTTTTATTTTATTTTTTTACTTTTCTTCTTCGCTGAAATCTTCCCCCGCATCTGCTGGCGACACATTTTCCACAAGCGCCAACGTGACAATTGCAAGCGTCTCCTTTCTCTGCATAGAGTGGGAACAAGCGTGTGAGCCATCCTGTAGACGAGAAGTCAGCAAACCCTGCGATTTCATTGAGTTTCCTGGGATTGTTGGGATGCTAACCAACGAAAGCCGGTGATTGCATAGATCAAATATGGGGTTCCTGTGGCTTCATACCCTGGAGCCAAACCAACCTTGGGATCCCCAGAAGGTTCAAGGCTCAGAACCCCAGGAATCCCATTCAAGTCACATGGTTCGCGACGTCGGTGATGCGCAAACCTTATGGTGTCATTCGGATTCCTGGGATTTCTTGGATGCGAATCAACCAACAAAAAATTGTGATTTTATATGGATTCCTGGCATTCCTGGGATTTCATATCCTGCAGCAAAACCAACCTTGGGATCCCCAGAAGGCCCAGGGTGTCAGAATGCCAGGCATCCCAATAAAATCACAAGATTCGCGATGTCGGTGACGCGCAAACCATGTGATTTCATTTGGGTTCTTGGGGTTTCGTGGATGCAATCAACAAAGCCCTGTCATTTCAGTGGTATTCTTGAGATTCCTGGGATTTCATATTGGAGCAAAACCAACCTTGGGATCCCCAAGGGGCCCAGGGCTCCGAATCCGAAGGATTCCAGTGAAATCATTATGCGCAAACCTTATGATTCCATTTTGGGATTCCTGGGATTCATGTGATGATGATCAAAGGTTTTCATTCGGGTTCTTGGGGTTCGTGGGATCTCACACCCTCTAGCAAAGCCAACCTTGGGATCCCAAGCAGGTCCAGGTCCTGGGTTCAGAATCCCAGAAATACACTATGCTAATCCACGAAACCCTGCGTTGCTAATCTGGGGTTCCTGGGATGCTCATCGACGAAACCGTGCGTTTTCATTTAGATTTCTCGGATTCGTGGGATTTTCAGCCCTGACCATCTGTGTCCACAGGGCTTGTGCTTCGTTTTCGCTCCAGGGTGTGGTACCCCAGGAGTCCCAGGAATCACCCGGAAATCACACGGTTACGCTGTTTAGCATCCCAGAAACCCAATGAATCCAAATGGAACCGGAGGGCTTGCGCATCACCGACGCCTCGAACCTGATGATTTCAATGGGATTCCTTGGATTCTGACGTGGACTTCCTGGGGATCCCAAGGCTGTCTTTGTTCAAGGGTATGAAATCCCAGGAATCGCTGGAACCCCAATGAAATCGCAAGGCTTCGTTGATTAGCATCCCAGAAAAACCAACGAATCCGAGTGGCATCGCAGGGTTTGCGCATCACCGAGGTCGGGAACCTTGCGATGTCATTTGGGTTCCTGGGAGTCTGAGCAATGGATTTCCTGAGGATTCCAAGGTTTTTCTGCTCCAGGGTATGAAATCCCAGGAATCCCAGTGAAATCACAATGTCTCGTCGATTAGCATCCCAGGAATCCCAGTGCAATCATAGGGTTTGCGAATCACCGACGTCGCAACCTTGTGATTGCACTGAGATTCCTGTGAAGCTGAGCCTTGCACCTTCTGGGGATCCCATGGTCGGTTTTGCCGCAGGGTGCGGAATCCAATGTATCCAAGTGAACTCGTAGTTCTTCGTTGATGTGCATCCCAGGAATCCCATGAATCCCAATGAAACCATTGGGGTTGTGCATCACCGACGTCTCGAACCCAGTGATTTCAATAGGATTCCTGGGATTCTGAGCCCTGGACTTCCTGGGGATTCCAGGGTTCGTCTTGCCCCAGGGTATGACATCCCAGGAATCCCATGAATCGAACTGCAATCGCAGGGTGTCATTGACTATCACCGCAGAAATCTTAGGAATCCAAATGACATGGTAAAGTTTGCGCATCACCGACGTCGCGAACCCTGCGCGCAGGGATTCCGGGGATTCTGAGCCGCCTTGAACCTTCTGGGTGTCCCAGGGTTGTTTTTGCTCCAGGGTTTGAAATCCCAGGAATCCCAAGGAAATCACAAGGTTTCGTTGATTAGCATTCCAGAAATCCACGAACTCCGAGTGCAATCGCAGGGTTTGCTGACTTCTCGTCTATAGGATGGAGCACAAGCTTGTTCCCACTTTATTCAGAGGAAGCAGTCACTTGCATCTGTGACGTTGGCGCTTGTGGAAAATGTGCCGCGGCGCGGAAATGGAAGGGATACAGGAGGGGAGCGGCACGACTCAAGCCTCGTGGAAAGGAAGAAGGCGTAGAATAGGTGTTGGAGAGGCTGCGTGTATACATATATCCACATATCTTCACATATACATATATATATATATGTATATATATGAAGATGTATGTGTATGTATATATGTGTATACAGTTGTACATAATTCGATCCATATGTACATAGATGTATATATGCATAGATATATGTACCCAAACGAAGCAAGAGAAAACACGAGAGGGTTTGGGCGGCCGGTTTCAGCTTCGCGAGTTGGGACCGTGCTCAAAACGATTTCTTTTTCTCTTGGCGGAAAGCCAACTAGCGTCCTGGTTGAGGGGTCGGGCCGTCGGGGGCGCGTAGATAGCAAACTCACAGGGCTTCGCATGCCTCTGGGGAGGAGGGGGAGGAGGAGGAGGAGGAGGAGGAGGAAGAGGGGGAGCCTGCGGCCGTCGGCCGTTGACAGAAATCCCCCACATCCTAAGTGGGGTTCTTGTTTTCTCTGCACACCTCCGCGCGGGATGACCTCCCACCGTCCCCCCTCTCTTCCACCCAGTCACCATCACCATCACAATCGTCATCACATTCACCAGCGTCAATGCCACCATGATCATCAGCGCACTCGCTTATTCATAATCACAATCACACCCTCTCACACAAACACACACACACACGCGCAGCCTCTTTTCCAATACAACATCATTATTCACAGTCGTCATCAATCAGTCACCATTCAGCATCATTCACCCACGACAACCATCATTACCATCACACATTCATCAGTATCACCATCCCATTGTGATCATCGACGAAGAGGGAGCTTCGTTTGTGCCTTAAGTGTGAGGAAGTCTCAGGCGGGAGCCCCCTCCCTATGGAGTCCGCACTTCATGTTGGTAATCCACGCCGGTCATCGGAATCTTGTATCTGTCGTCACTTTCCGAGTCCTCTTCATCCAATATGGAAAATGTCTCAGGCGGGAGCTTCGTCTGTGAGTGAATTGCGAGGAAGGCTCAGGCGGGAGCCCCCTCCCTATGGGGTCCGCACATCATGTTGGTAATGGGCGTCGTCACTTTTCGGCTCCTGTGGGTTGACTATGGAGGAAGTTTCCTCTGTCGTCGCTTTTCGGCTCCTCAGACCCCGTCATGCTCAGTCGCCCCTCGGCGGAAGGCCGACGGAAGACGGAAGACGGAAGGTGGCGGAACTCAAAAAATTAGCCTAGCGAAGGACCCAATCATACTTGTAAGTATCGTCCCAGGTGGAGCCCCTTTTATAAGGCCACGAAACGCTGTACTAGGGGGAGGCGCGTGCGGATTAAGACACTGGGACCTTCGGTGGAGCTTCTGATATGAACACGAGACCCTGCGCTCTGTGGGAGAGACGCATGCGGGCCGCGCCCCTGGAACCTTTTCTGGTGGAGCTCCCTACGGGGCCACGAAACGTTGCACTGGGGGGGGAGAAACGCATGCGGGCTGCGACACTGGGACCTCTGGTAGAGCTCCCTATAGGGGCCACGAAACGCTGTACTGAGTGGGGGAGGCGCACGCGCGCGGCGCCCGGACCGTCGGTGGAGCGCCCTACGGGGCCACGAAACGCTGTACAGGGTGGGGGAGACGCACGCGGGCTGCGCCACTGGGACCTCTGAGTGGAGCTCGTTATGGGGCCACGAGAAGTTGTGGTGGACGGGGGAGACGCACGCGGGCTGCGACACTGGGACTTCTGGTGGAGCTCCGTATAGGGCCACGAAACGCTGTACCGGATGGGGGAGGCGCATGCGGGCTGCGCCCGTGGGACCGTCGGTGGAGCTCCCTCCCCACGGGGCCACGAAACGCTGTACCGGATGGGGGAGACGCACGCGGGCTGCGCCACTGGCACCTTTCGGTGGAGCTCCCTGTGGGGCCACGAAACGCTGTACTGGGTGGGGGAGACGCATGCGCGCTGCGCCCCTGGGACCATCAGTGGAGCTCCCTACGGGGCCACGACACGCTGTACAGGGTGGAGGAGACGCATGCGGGCCGCGCCCCTCGGACCGTCGGTGGAGCTCCCTATGGGGCCACGAAACTTTGTGCTGGGTGGGGGAGACGCATGCGAGCTGCGACACTGGGACCTTCGATTGAGCGTATTATAGGGTCACGAAGCGCTGTACTGGGTGGCGGAGACGCATGCGGGCTGCGCAATTGGGACCTACCGTGGAGCTCCCTACGGGGCCACGAAACGTGTGAGGGGGGTGCCAAAGTGAGGGGGGTGACGGGAGGAGGGAGGAGGGGGAGGAGGAGGAGAGGAGAGGAACGCGGGCCGTTGTCTTTTCAAAACGAGGACCCAACACCACAGGATGATTGGGAATGATACGTCCACACTTGTGGGCGCATGGTTTCCCCGGCATCACCCAGAGTGGCATCTCCGCGTCGAATGTTGTGCAACCCCAGGTCATGAGGGTCATTGGCGACTTCTCCTACGACCCGCAGGCCATCGCGGGCGAAAAACATATCCGTATCCGCGGCCTCGCGGGCAGGGCCCCTGAGACGCGACCCCGCGGACACGGAGCGGTTTTTGTTCGCGGATGCCCCGCACGGAACGCATCCGTGCGACAGCGTATCTGCGGGATCGCGCCCCGCAATCCAAGACCCCCCGGGAAGCGGATGCTCAGGTCTGACGATGAAGAGTAAGCGCAGCAATGCGAAGCATTGCCATCAAAACCCCGGACCCCGTGTTCCTGCGTCATTCTTGGAGCTGGCCCGATCTGTGAGGATCCAGGGCCCCATACGGGGCCGAAGCACCCGCCGTGGAAAAAATTGGGCTGCGGTTGCGTTCGCCGCTCATGGAGGCCACCTGGGAGCGGGCCGTCGGCGGCTACCTCAGCGTGCGGCGCGGCGAGCTCGTGCACGTGTTCCACGAGGGCGCGGCGGGGCCGGAGCTCGGCTGGTCCTACGGGCTCGTGCCCGGAGAGCCGGGCTCGCCAGGGTGGTTCCCGAGCAGCCACGTGGAGGCGCTGACGGCCATCTCGGGTCGGACCGAGAGGGTGGGGGGGTCTTCTGGGACCCCAGGATCCGCGCGTTGCAATTTTGTCACGCCAGGCGTTTTCGCCCGGTTTCGGGCCCCGTGGCCCTTACAGGTCGATCCGGCGCGAAGAAAGACGCAGAAATATTTGGCCTAGGGCTCAAGTCGCGATATTCTGCGATGTTGCATTTTTGTGTGTGTGCAATGTCGGATCCGAGGGTATTATTGATACGCTTGCATTGGAAGCCCGTGAGGATGCTTAACACGCTGACTGGCTCCCAACACCAGGCGTTCGGACAACACCGACGGAGCAATACTGCTTCGCTGTTTTCCGAAAGACTGGGTCTCCATCAGAAGAGACACGCTGATATCGGAGGCCCAGAGGTTGACACCAACACCAAGATCGGCGGTGTGCCTCCACCGAGGTAAGAAGATCCCGATCTCGGTGATGGTGGTAATATTTTGGCTTCCAAGGTGGCCGAAATATTACCACCAACACCGAAATCTAGGATCATCTTCCCCATGTGGAGGCAACCCCCTGTGCTGGTGTTGGTGCCAATTTCCAGGCCTCCAATGATAGGGTCCCCAATGCGGCGTCTCATTGACGCTGTATTCGGGCGAAGAAATCTACACATACCCACTGCTCCCTGGCCAGGACCATCCTCAACCCGAGAGCTGTGTATACGCCCTCCCGGCCGAGCCGGGAGGGCGTGGCGTAGACACCGCTGCTGGCTTCGGGAACGGGCCTGGCCAGGGAGCAGTGGATGTATGTATAGATGTCGTCGCCCTATGTTTTTGCCCCGCCCCCATCCTGCAGGGGGGGTACGAAATCTGCTTCGGGCAGCTGGTGTCGGCCACGCCGCCACCGTTCTCTTCTTGGCCTACTTCGGGCATGTCCCCCTACAGTGGAATTTTGGGCGAAAAATTTAAAGAAAAAAACGGAAAAAAAAAACATTGGACAATGATCCCGGCGAAGGACCCAGCCATACGCAAGGGACAGATCCGCAGGGCAGGTGGGACGAAGCAAGGGGAATTCCCAATGGGGCCACGAAAAGTGTGAGGGGTGCGCCAATATGGAGCGGGGCCGCCATGCGAACCCTGCCACAGGGGCCTTCGGTGGAGCTCACCTTGGGGCCACGAACCGTGTGAGGGGTGCGCCAAAATGGGGCGGGGCCGCCATGCGAACCCTGCCACTGGGGCCTTCGATGGAGCTCCCTATGGGGCCACGAACCGTGTGAGGGGTGAGCCAAAATGGAGCGGAGCCGCCATGCGAACCCTGCCACTGGGGCCTTCGGTGGAGCTCCCTATGGGGTCATGAACCGTGTGAGGGGGGGGGCCAACATGTGGGGCCGCCATGCGATCCCTGCCACTTGGGGCTTCGGTGGAGCTCCCTATGGGACCACGAAACGTTGTACTGGGTGATGATGATGATGATGATGATGATGATGATGATGATGATGATGATGATGATGATGATGATGATGATGATGATGGTGATGAGGTAGGGAGGAGGGGGAGCAGGAGGAGCAGGAGGAGAACGCGGGGACCGTTATTTCAAAACGAAGACCCAACACCACAGGATGGTTGGCAAATGTTCAAAAATATTCAAAAATCGTTCCATATTATTTCGTTGACTATTTCTGTATATTCGTCCTGTGGAGGGACATGCCCGATTTAATCCTTGGCGCACTGGCGCCTCCAGCCCTGGGAGGCGCGGGAAAAACCAGCTGCGTGTGAGCTGAGTCGCGAGCCCCCTCTTTGCGCCTCCCCCGTCTCGTCCGACCCTGCCATCCCGGACCCCGTTGTAGCCGGATGATGGCCAAAAAATGTGCATCATCATCAGCAACAGCATCATCATCAGCATCAACATCAGCATCATCATCATCAGCATCATGGTCGTCATCATCATCATCATCATCATCATCATCATCATCATCATCATCATCATCATCATCATCATCATCATCATCTTCATCAACATCATCATCATCATCATCATCATCATCATCATCATCATCATCATCAGCATCGTCATCGTCATCGTGGTGATCGCCATCGTCGTCGTCATCATCCTTCCTTGTTTTGAGGGGCTTGTACACCACGCTAGTTCGTCGGCCAAGGAACCAGAGATTGAAGCGAAACTGTTCTTTGAATTGACCCAGACATCGAGCTGCTCCAATCTTTTCGGTGCGTGGGCCCAGAGGTCCGGACCCTTTCCCTGGGATTGGTTTTTCGTCCTGAGTTGTTTTTTGACGCTCCCGAGGCCGGGCGAGGGCTTCCAGAGGCCAAACATGGTTAAAAAAACGTTTCAGTGTTCGTTTGAGCATCGGATCTCTGGGGAGAGCCCCGTCTGCCTTCTGCTCCACCCTCCGCCTCGCGGGCCGTAAACGTGTCTGCTTCCACGGCCTCGCGGTCCGTGCTCCCCCGCAACGCGCATGCACCCGGCGGCTTTGCGCGGAGCGTACCACCCTGGACGTTTTTGTTCGTCCCCCTCGGTATACTAGTAGCAGATCATGGGAGCCTCGTGTACCCTCGCAATTCCATCTCTGAGGTGCGTTAGCGTCGATCGGCGTTTGGTAGTCCATGGGATAGCGCCGATTTAGCGTCGATTAGCGGCGATTCGCGCCAATTAGCGTCGATTCGCGTCGACTAGCGTCGCTCAACGTCGAATCGCAAGAGCCAACAGGATGGCACGGGAGACTCCCATGACCTGCCGCAGAAGTACCTTGACTGCGAGGGCAGGGCTGTGGACATGCTCGTCGGCCTTGGCCCTGCGTACCGTCCCTTTGCTCCCCTCAGAGCCCACTCGAGGCCGAGCCCCCCCCCGTGTGAGGGGCCGGCCGAGACGGCCGTGGAGCATGAAGAAAAGCTGGAGGGCAAAATCTACTTGCTAGAAGACCAGCATCTGGGGCGTATGCCGCATGCCGTTCTCACCTTCTAGCCGCGAGTGTCTGTAGACCTACATCGGATGTCGCTACACTCTATGGATACAGTCGGGGCGGGATACGTCTGTAGAGAACGCAGTCGTTGCGTACGGCGCAGTACAGTCGGGGCCCTGAAGAAGGAACCCTTCCGCTGGGGAGGGGCTCCGCGTTCCTTAAGTGTTTCGCAGCTTGCCTCAGGTTTTCCTTCTGTTCCCGATCGGAACTCGAAGCTTCACTCATGGAACAAAAAGGGGCCTCGTTCCTTACTTTGGGCTCCTTCGGTCTAGCCCCCGACTGTACAAGGCTGGAGAGAGGGCATCGTGTCGACCCCAGCTTCGGTGCCTGACGCCGCGGGGACCCCTCCACCCTGAGCGATCGGCCAGCCCCGAAACGTCCGGGCGCCCAGCGCCCCTTGGGCTGGGCGGGCCGCCTGAGGCTCCCGGCAGAGGCGTCCGGGGCCAGGCCCCCCCTCCCCCCCGCCCGCATCAATCGAGGGGATCGAGCTTGGGGTGCAGCAGGTGGGGGGGGGGGGTAGATCCACACAGGCGCAGCTTCGACGAGGTGATATCACGCTTGGGGCAGATAAAACGAAAACGACGCGAAGATCGGGACAAAATCGGATCGGGAGAACTCGAAATCTCTGAGGATCGGCGGGTTTGGAGGATGTATTGGGCGCCGCGGCCGCTCCAGAGCGTTCCGGAACGCTCTGAGAGCGCTCCGGAACGCTCTTGAGCGATTTATCCCGATCCTAGCCTTGTTTTAGTAGATCAAACTTGGGGGGTAAGTCCACCATCCAGGCGTAGCTGCGACGAGGAGAGCACCTCTGGCGCAAGCCGCTTCTGTCGTCGATCCCCTGCTCGAGAGCCCGCGCCAGCGGGGTCGGCGGCCCTCTCCGTGCCGTGCCCGAGGGGCGCCCGGGGAGAGGCGTCGTAAGGGGGGTTTCTCCGGCGCCCACCCCTGCCCCCCCGCTTTTCCCGCTCCGGGCGGCGGGCAGGGCCGCTGAGGTAGGGGGAGGGGCGGGGCGGCGAGGGGGAGGGCCGCTTCTCACCTTTTCCCTCACGCGCCCCCACCTCCCCGCAGGGTTTCGCCGCGGGGAGGTGGCACGACAGGTCTGCATGGCCACAGGATCACCATGACCGCCATGAGCAGCAGCAGCAGCAGCGGCGAGGGGGGGGGGGGGCGGGCGTGCCCAGCCCTCGCCCCCCACGGGTTCTCCCGCGGGGTTCTTGCTCGCAGCGTCGTCGCGTAGGGGTGTCGGCTGCTGCAGCGTTGGCTCTCTCGCTTGAGAAATCATGTTGCGCCCCGCCGAGTCCGCACACAGAGGCGCGGGTTGCTCCGTGGATCGGCTGGACGTTCTGTGTTTTGGTTTCGTATGTTGCGGGGCCTGGGTCCCCCCCCCCGGCCACACGCTGGTGCTCGCGCGCGCGTCATGGGTATCGTAGCGTACGCCCGCCCTGACGTGCCCCACCCCGCCCAAGCTTGTTTACCGTCCCCGGGAATAGGAGTTCGACCACAAGAAACCTTCCACAGGAAACCCAACCCTGAACCCCCAGGACGTCCATGGATTTTGATGTGGGCGCCTCACGCTTGCCATAGCAAAGCCAGCGAAGCGCAAAGCGAGTGTCTTTTGGCATCGGCTTCCATCGGGGAAACGCAAGACCCGAGTAAGCCGGAACTCGGGTTTGCCGACGCTTTTTTGACGACGCGTCCTGGATTTTGACGGTCCAGTTTTCGTGGGATGTCTGCAGCGGGAGCTCGCGTCAAATTTCAGATTGGGCCTCGTCATTTTTATGCAGGCCCCGTCGGGCCAACCCGAGTCCCCCGTACCCGAGTCTTACGTCTCCCCGATTCCACTGTCAAAGCGATGTCCCACAAATTATGCATTCATCCAGTGGCTCCCTGCGGAGTAGTCCGCGCCTCCTTCTGCCGAGCGCGCCGCCAGGGAAGCGAGCCCGTCGGCGGCGCCCTCCCCTGGCGAGACGGCGGCGTTCTGCCGGCGGCATTGGGAGCTGGTGCAGAAGGGCGAGCAGGGGCAGCGTCGTGGGGGGGGAGATAGGCTCAGAGGGGACACGTCGGACATTGGAACCTATACACTACCAGTAGCGGGCTGCTTCTCAATCCCAGGACTTTTTTGAGGGTCGAGGACGACGTCGGGGTGGGGCGGCGTACACTTGTTCAGTGTGTTCCCGGGGAAACCACGAAACACGTACACACATTAGAGCCCCTTGTGCACCAGGGTCAGTTTTCCTGTGCAGATCTCGGTGCAGGGACGACAAAAGCGTCGGTGTATACAGTTGAGTTCCCTTAGATACAGCCATCCCGCATAGCAAGGATGGCCAACCTTCCCAAGGGTACCCTGGCATTGTTGCTTCCTGGGCCCAGCCTTGGCCACTTTCGTTGGACGCAACCCGATCGAGAAGCTTCGAAGTGAACGTCCAAGGCCCTTGCATCCTTATCGCGCGTCCTTACAGTGGAGGCCCATGCCAGAAAACACCCTGCTTGCCTCCAGGCTGCCCTGGGTTTCTTGGGTTTCCAGGGTGTTGCTGTAGAGGGCGTGGCGTTCCCACGCCAAAAATCACTGGACGCCCTGGGGTTTCAGGGTTGGGTGCCTTCTGGAAGGTTCCTTGTTGTCGGGCCCCCAGTGTACTGGAGGATGACGGTTAATAAATGACCAGGGGTCGTGTTCATGCGGCGGCGCCTGGGATGACGATTAGAAAAAACCGGCCGCGGGCTGGAAAACTATGTTTTTAATCGTTCTTCCCCAGTCAGAAAATTGTGCAGAAACAGCAGAAAACTATTGTTTTGATCGTTCTCTCCCGTGTCTTTATGAATCGTCATCCCGCATCATGGTGCGGGCCGACGGCATCGGACCCTCGCTCGAGTCGCCCCTGCATCGCCCACGAGGGGCCCATGGCGGCCGCAGCCCGCCTGCCCAGTCGCAGGAGCCTGCGGCTCCGCTGCCGGGGGGCCCGTCGCCGAAGAGGCTCCGTGAGGCCCAGCAGATGAGGGGCGGCATGACAGGTCAGTCGGGCGGGCTCCTCCACGGGAGGAGAACTCAGGAGCAGGGGGATCAATAGTCTGGGCACACGGTCTGATCATTTTTCTCATCCTGTCTGGTCAGTTTTGAAGTGTTGTCACGCTGTCTTCCCCAAAATCCGTCTGTCGGAGGACGTGCCCGACCTAGTATTGCATCGTTCACGCCACCATCGGGGACGCTTGCCCAAGGACGGTTCGACATGTTATACCCTGACGCGCCACCCTGCAAAGCACAAGGAAGATCCTGGAACATCGCAGCCACAGCCACATACCGCATCTTTCCGCTGCACCCTTCGACCCGGATCGATCCGTAAGGGTCCCAGGGCCCGCAATTGGTGGACCGCGCCAGGGTTGAAAGAGTTGCAGCCGCAGGCTTTGAGGGGATCTCCAGTTCCAGCTCGATGTTTCCCCCCCGAGCCGGTCCCCCCCCCCACCGCTGCGGGCAATACTTTTGTCCGTGTCCATGGCAGCTTGGAGCTCCAGGCCCCCTCCCCCAGAAGCCCGGGGCGCACTGGAAGCGGGAAGAGCTCTGGCCCCGAGAGGCTCCGTGCTCACCCGCGCCCAGTGCTCCTCGGCCCCTGGGGGAGGAGGAGGAGGAGGAGGAGGAGGAGGAGGAGGAGGAGGAGGAGGAGGAGGAGGAGGAGGAGGAGGAGGAGGAGGAGGAGGGGGAGGAGGAGGAGGAAGCAGTCTTCTGCCCCGCCAGGCGAGCCCGGCGCCGCGTGGAGGGCTCGCGGGGGGATCCGGGCAGGGGCAGGGGGGCAGAGGCGCGCGCGGGGCTCCCCAGGCCCCGCCCCCGCGCCGTGGCAGAGAGAGAGAGAGAGACGTGTGTCGCGAGGAGCTGCACTCTCTTCGGCCTCCCGGGGTCCCGGACGGGAGGCCTCGGGAGCAGGAGGGCGCTGAGATCCTGGTGTTGCAATTCGTTCCCAGCGGGCGCTTTCGCCCCGTTTCGGGCCCCGGGGCCCTCACAGATCGATTCGGCTCGGAAAGATGACGCAGAAAGCTGGGGTCCGCGGTTCTGGGCGTGATCTTCTGCGATGTTGCAATTTTTCGCAACGTCGGATCTCGGCGGCGGAGGAGGTGGGGGTGGAGGAGGAGGAGGAGGAGGAGGACGACGAGGAGAAGGAGAAGGAGGAGGAGGAGGAGGAGGAGGAGGAGGGAGGAGGAGGGGGAGGAGGAGGAGGAGGGGGAGTCGGGCGGGTCAGGAGGAACAGGAGGAGGAGGAGGAGGAGGAGAAGGAGGAGGAGGAGGAGGAGGAGGAGGAGGAGGACGATGAGGAGGAGGAGGGGGCATCAGGAGAAGGGGAATGAGGAAGAGGGTGCATCAGGAGGAGGGGGAGGAGGGGAAGGAGGAGGAGGGCGAGTGTGTGTTCGTCTGATGTCAGGTGTCAGGAGGAGGGGGCATCAGGCAGAGGGGGAGGAAGGGACGGAGGAGGAGGAGGAGGCGGAAAAGTAGGAAGGAGGCGACTCGGGATCGAAAGCCAGTCCCCGAGAGGGGGCCTGGACACCGCTGGTGGTTCGCGTCATCCAAAGGCATGGCGTCAGGGGGTCTGGATTGGTGCGGGATCCCATGTGGAGCAGTGGCGAAGCGTCCTGGTTTGCTTACAGGCCCATCAAAAATATTACAATAAGCTTGTTTTGTTGGTTGCACGAGCTGTTCTTAGAACCTTGCTGTCTGAGACCGTCTCGTTTTGACACGCAGGTTTTATGTTCTGAAAGCATGGGTTTGGTAGAACATGCTCTGGCTCCAAGAACGTCTCTTGGTAGGCCTACAGGAATGCCGGGACGGTCGGCCCCTGCCCAACCCCTCAGGAGTGAGGAGTCAGCCCGGGAGTGAGCTGGGAGGCGGAAGCTGGGCGCAGGCACGGCACGGCTGGAGTAAGAAGGTCAGCTGTTTCACGTCGCTTGGTCGGGGACGGGGGGGGGTAGAAATGTGCGCTTCTCGGGCCCCACAGGGGGCCCCTTTTTTGGTCCCTGGAGGGCCCCGCAGGGACCCAAGAGGGCCCCCGGCCTGCAGCCCTCGCTGCCCTCCCGCTTCGTCGCCACGTGCGCGACGCCCAAGGCTGTACGTAGAAGTCGTGGGCGAAAAGCACATCTGCATCCGCGGCCTCACGGGCCGGGCATCCCTGGGCCGCGACCCCGCGGATGCGGTGCCGTTTTTTTTTGTCGCGGATGCCCCGCGCAGAACGTATAATTTTGGCCGCGTACAGTGGAGACCCATACCAAGAAACACCCTGCTTGCCTCCAGGGTGCCGTGGGTTTCTTGGGTCCCCCTAGTTTTTCTATGGGAAGCGTGGCGTTCCCACACCAAAAATTCCATGGACGCCCTGGGGTCTCAGGGTTGGGTCTCTTGTGGAAGGTTTCTGGTGGTCGGGCCTCCAATTGTATCCGCAGGATTGCGCCCCCGAATCCAGACGGCGAGGGCGCGGATGCGGATACACGTCTGTTGGAAGAAGTAGGCAGAAACATGAAGTAGGAAGGCGGATATAGTAGATTGGGTCCAGGTCCTCCCAGATAATAACAAAACTGAGCAAACCCATGTTGATTCTTGAAGTAGGAAGGCGCTTGAAGTAGATTGGGATTTGGGAATCCAAAAATACCTACTTTCAACGACCGGCGTGTACGTTCGCCGCTCGCACGGGGAGATGGGAGCGGGAAGTGGGGCGCGGGCGCGGCTGGAGTCAGAAGGTCGGACGCGCAGGGGCGGGCAGGGCGCTGCGAGGAGGGGGCCTTGCCTCCCCCGACTGGGCGGCGGCTTTTCCCGGGAGGGGCCGGCCCCTCTCCACACGGCGGCACGGTGCTCCGTGCACCTTCAAGAGGCGGGGAGCCCTCTTCATCGAGGATTGAGAGGAGGAGGAGGAGGAGCAGGAGGAGGAGGAGGAGGGGGAGGAGGAGGACGGAGGCGGCCCTTCTACGAAGGCTGGGGGGCGTTTTCACTCAGCAGGCGAGGGGGGCCCTCTCAGAAGGGCTGCTGGGCTTCCAGGAGGCCTTCCCAGAAGCAGCCAGGCGCTCCCAGCAGGGGCCTTCTTGCCCTCTCGGACGCGCACCGCTTTCTCAGAAGGCGGGCCTCTGGCGCCACCTCCATGGCGCGCCTCAGGCCTCCAAGAGCTTGTTGATTGATGCGCCCGCTGGCGGATAACGCCCCCCCCCCCCAAAAACAAAAAGTAACGGTAACCGTCGTTCGTGGTGAGGGACCGGACACGCACAGACATATATGTACATATCTGTATATGCTTACTTACACATAAGCATGTTGTGATGTTCATTGGCGTGTTGTGGTGTTCACAGGTGCTCACAGACGGAGTCTGGCGCTCACAAGGGATGTTGTGTTCACAGGCAGGCAGTGGCGTTCGCAGTTATTGGGGCGCTCGCATGCTATGCGCGGCGATTGCAGACACATCAGCTGATTGCGGTCCCGACAGGGTCTGGTATCCAGCTTTGCGCGGCGTTCGCAGGCTATGTTAGTACTGCTGGGGTCTGGACTCCCTCGCCAAATCGTAGTGGCGAGCGCCCGGCGATGCTGACAGGCACGTTA
Source organism: Prorocentrum cordatum (assembly GCA_963575745.1). Taxonomy (NCBI): domain Eukaryota; class Dinophyceae; order Prorocentrales; family Prorocentraceae; genus Prorocentrum; species Prorocentrum cordatum. The sequence goes on along the minus strand of CAUYUJ010017489.1, from coordinate 82,198 downwards.
TGGCGCTCTAAGGCTGCCGTGGTTAGGAGGAGGAGGAGGAGGAG
>CAUYUJ010017489.1:75000-82054 GCA_963575745.1 Prorocentrum cordatum | reverse complement strand
GCCTAAACCTCACCCTTCTCGCAGTAACCAAATTAGCCTAGACCCTCTTGGCTCAGCCAATGTGAGGCCCGAGGGCACGGCGAAGTGGGCTCTGGTGACGGTCCCTTCTGAACTCTTGCATCTCCAGTGCCGCCCGGGTGCACCATATCCGCTCTATCTTGAGCGTCTAGGTGGCGTGGGGTGCACACTTCCACTTTACCTTTTGGGTTGAGAAGCAAGAAGCCGTTAATGCATCCACGAGAGAGGCCTTCAAAGTCATCACAGCAGAGGCAGTGCTGGCCAAATCAGCGGTACAGTCGCCATGCTACGAGGCGAAACAGAATTTGACACAAGGACCGTCACAATGCATCCAACGCCCGGCGGCATACAGATCGGATTGAGGTATAGGTGGTAAGCGTTGATGCACGGACGCACGGCTGACCCGCGCCGCTTGTATGCCTTTCAGGCGGTTGGTGGTTCAGGAGATGGTGAGCTCGTTGTATATCCAGCTACACGTCCTTCTGTTGGTTGACGGAGCGTACCGCGTGACTTATGGAAACGTTGCGTCATGTTCTGATGTCTTGTCGGGGAGGGGGGAGAGTAACCCAGTGTTCGATAAGATGTCGCTGCTGAACAGCATTCATATCCCAGCAGTTCGAGCGCACAATATTCCGCCACGGCTTCAAACATGCCACTTCACCTCGCACGGCCCTCGGGACAATACCGATCACCTCTTGTGGTTGAGGACGTATCGTCCTGTCCGCGCTGGGCTACGCATGTTGCGCACAATGCGGGCAACGGGTAGCGCAACCGCTGCACCAGCATTAAGTCTTTGATCGTAGCGCAGGGGCGATTCTCACAATCGTTCGGGACGCGATGTGGAATCTCTTCAAATTATACAACGACCCCGCCGCAGGCGCCGATTCTTCGTTTAAGCAATATGGGTGGGTCGCGGGGTGGGTCGCAGGTGGGTCGCGGGTGGGTCGCGGGGTGGGTCGCGGGGTGGGTTGCGGGTGGGTCGCGGGTTGGGTCGCGGGGTGGGTCGCGGGTGGGTCGCGTGTGGGTCGCGTGTGGGTCGCGGGCGGGTCGCGGCGTGGGTCGCGGGTAGGTCGCGGGTGGGTCGCGGGGTGGGTCGCGGGTGGGTCGCGTGTGGGTCGCGGGCGGGTCGCGGGGTGGGTCGCGGGTGGGTCGCAGGCCGGGTCGCGGGGGGGACGACGCCGACGGCAAACAACAACAAACAAACAGACAAACAAACAAACAAAAACACCACCACCACCATCACCAGCAACAACAAGAATTCGCATCGCGGAATCCCATTTCAGCCACGCACCCAGGGACAGTGAATGACCGGTCGGCCCTCTCACTCTGACAATATTGTCCTCACGTCCTGTCTTTCTCCCGGCTCCGAGACGCTCTCCGAGGCCTTCCAGAAGCTCCAAAGACGCCCCCAGGGGGCCCCCAAGGGGCCTCGAAGAACCTCCAAGAGGCCGCAAGGGGCCACAGAGGAGATCTCCAGGATATCTCAACGGGTGTCCAAGAAGTCCCCAAGAAGTGCTCCAGAAGTCCCAAACGGCCACAGAAAACCCAGGACGGTCCCAAAATCCCGGGTGGAGATCCCCAAAGGCCCTCAGGAAGCCCCAACGCCGCCCTCCACAACCCCTCACCATACCCCCCCCCGCATTCCCTGGCCTACGTTTTTGCACTGGGTTCGTAGTTAGTGCCCTTTGCCGCTTGAAAAGTCCTGGCGCTACACTTTTTGCTGCAGCGGGCGATTTTGTGCCACGTTGATCGGGCACCATGGGCCTTCCCAGATCGACCCATACCCCGAAAGTGGGGCGCAGAGACGGATGGGGTCTATACAGTAGGGGTCCGACCACAAGAAACCTTCCACAATAATCCCAACCCAGAGATCCCAGGACGTCCCAATTGACTGTTGGTGTGGGAACGTCACGATTCCCATAGCAAAACCATCGAAACCCAAGAAACCCAGGGCACCCTGGAGGCAAGCAGGGTGTTTCTTGGCATGGGTCTCCACTGTAGGGCTCCAGTCGTGATTTGTCGGGGTGTTTCTTGTTCGCGACGTCGGCTTGCATGGCCCCCCCCACCCGCCCAAAACATACCTGCTCCTCCATCCCTTGCCCCCCTGCTGCCTGCTGATGCCTGCGGCGGCGCGCGATAAAGTCGGCCGCAACGCCGTGCCATGATCACCCATGAGATTATCGTTTCTGCTGGCTTACGTCGCAGTCCACAGAATGTGTGACCCACGGTCTTCTCGGATTTGCCTCTGTCGAGCCACTCAAAATTCATGATCTGTGACCCTCCATCCCGGTCCCCCCCCTTCTCGATCGTTGACCCTCCATCCCTCTTCCTCCATCCCCGATCGTCCACCCCTTGCCCATCCATCCCTCCTCCATGATCCCCGACCCGGAAGGCTGCGGAGCCGCAGCAGCATGATGCCAGTTCTCACTGGTGTTGACCCTCGGGGGCGGTATGCGCCAGCGGGTGCCGCTTCACGCAGAACCAGCCTCACAGCGCACGCGCGCGACAGCGCCTCCATCCCTTCCCCCCCCCTTGTCCGCCCCCCACTCGACCTCCTCAGATCCCCTCGCGCTGTGGAAAGCATCACGACGGGAGGTTTTTCCCCGTTGTCGGCCTCTGGGGGCCCCTGCCGGGCCCTCGGGACCGCCCACAAAAAACGGCTCAGGATGGCGGGCTGGTCCCAAGGGAGGGGTCCAGACCTGCGGGGGTCGACACTGCGATGGAAGCACGACGTCGGGGGCCTGGGCCGCGGCACCCTGCCCCTCGAGATCCGACGCCGCCAACAAACAGCAGCATCGCGAAAGCTCGCGGCCAGAGCCCCAGGCCACATCTTGCTTGCACGTTGCTCGGGCGGGATAGCTCCGTTCTGGTTGACCCAAGAGGGGGTCCAGCGAGCAGGGTGTGGTGCACTTGATTTGGTGCAGTAGGTCTGCGGGGTTGCAACAGATTTGGGGCGTACAGTACATCCCGGTGCGCAAATCGGTTCAGGGGTTTTCGCGTGCAACACCCTAGCTGCAATACAATGCAGTGCTATTCTCTGGCGCAACACATTCGCAACGCTCTTGCCCCAAATCTGTTGCGCCGCCCCCTTTCAGCTGGACCCCCTTTTGGATCACGAGGATCCGCGAGGGTGCCGGGGGCTCTCAGCCACGTGCAGGGGGGGGAGGGGGAGGGGGGAAGGTTTCTTAGAAGCACCCCTGCTTCGAAGGCGCGGGCCTCGTCTGTAGATGTAGGGCCCTCCTTCGAAGAAGCCCTCCCCCTCCCCCTGCCCCTCTGTGGGCGCCGCCAAGACTCGAAACAGGGCGAAAGCGCACACTGGCGATCGTTTCTTTATTCAGTGTTTTGCCGATCGGCGCGGGCGCTCGCACCCCCCCCTTCCCCCCCCCATGGATTGGATCTTGGCTGTTTTGGGGCGCCTGTTTCGAGCAGGTGGGGCTTCCCCCATCATGGACGCACTGCCGCGAACAGTCGCACTGAGCAGAGGTCTGGATCCAGATCCCCCCCCCTCCCCGCCCTCTCTTCCGCCAAACGCCGAAACGCTGAATAAGAAGACGCCCACCTGTGAAAGCCGTGCGGCGCCAGGATCTCAGGGTCCCCCCCCCGCAGCCGCCCTCTTGCTCGGCCTCGCCGGCGCTCGCTCCCGGGGCTCCTCTCGGCGGTCGCCCTCTATAGGAGGAACATGCAACAAAAAAGGCAAAGCATTGCCTGGGGGGCGATGTTTCTAATATTGTGGGCTATTTGCGGGTATATGCCTCGACTGTTTTGCTCTGTGTCGTCCAAAAGCCGCCTGTAGGAGGACATGCCCGACCTGAGCCCACGGCAAGAAGCCAGAGGACCGAGAGATCATGATAATGACACGTTCCAAGATTGCACAGGTTTCCAGGGCTTCCAGACTTTCTCTTGTGTTCCGCACCAGCTGCGCCGTCAGATTCCCTGGATGAAGCATCCTGAGCAGGCGTCGCATCACGACATCGTGCTCGCCGTACGAATAGGGACGAAGATTTGGGCAGCCCAGCAGGGGGTCCATGCAAGAGGGACGGTGGCAAAAAGTAAGCTGGCACTGAGCTATCCGACGGGCCCGCCCGGATGTGAATTTCACCACCCACCAAACCACCCCAACCCAACCCGAAGACCTCAATTTGCCCTCCATTTCCAGTTGGGGGGGGGTTGGGGAACGTTGAAAAAACACATATGGAACCCGTACCCCCCCCAACCCGAAATTGGGGTCTTCGGGTTTGGTTGGGGTGGTCTGGTAGGTAGTCAGAATGCGCCCCTCCGCCATCCGGTACACCGCGTGCCCGCAGAGGGCCTCGGGACATGCAGAGAGAGGAGGCAGACAGCAGGCGGGCTTCTCGGAGTGTGCTCGAAGACTTCGGCGGCGCATCTGCGACGGTACGGTAGGTTTGCGTCGTGTCGACCAGCGGCGACCCCAGCGCGGGCGTTCAAGGTTGAACGCCGCCGGCGACTCAGAATCGATCGATGTTGAACGATCGGACGTTGCGGCAGCGGCCGATCGTTCAAGGTTGAACGATCCCTGCGGTGTCAAAAACCAACGCTGGGGTCGGCACGACACGAACCTGCCGTAGTCGCATCAAGAGTTGGTGCGCTTGGCATGGAGTGCCTTGCCCGTCAAAGAGCGCACGTTGCATTTGCGACGCGCGCGGGCAGCGCACTGCAGATGTATGGCGAGCGGGCGAGTGCATCACACATGTATGGCTCCAGAGAGTTGCATTGCACTGTGCTGTGACAGTTGCATTGTACACAAACTGGGCAACACAATTGGGCCCGGGACGTAGTGCACGCCCTAAACTGATTGGAGTACACCACTCGTATTGCAATGTGTTGCAGCTTTCGGGTTGTATTGCAATGCTGCGCTTGCCGATTGCGGTGCGACCATCCAGATCCGACTTGATCGCCTAAAGAGATTTGCGAGCAGGGGAAGTGGGGTGCTCAAGATCGTTTTACCGTTCCAACGGCGGAATCGGAAGCTCGCTCGCAACGAAATGGCGGGCCTCGGCACCTCGAATTCGCATGAATCTCCAGGACCGCTGCAAGAACATCTCGCGGTGCGTATCTGCTACAACCACAACGCGTGAATGCGTCATTGGAACGAACCAGTCACAGTCTCCAAAAGAACGCCCTTATACTTTTGGGCTATCTGAACAAGACCGACGATGGAGGGTGGAGCAAACCGTTGGCCGCCGCTGAGCTTGCAGTTGCTCCACGTCGGGGAAACGTGAGGCTCGAGTGCGGCGGAACTCGGGCTCGCCTCCGCTTTTGGACGAGCCCGCCGAGGATCTTGGCGGTCCAGTTTTCGCTGGATGTCTGCAGCGGGAGCTAGCGTCAAATCTCAGAGTAAGTCTCGTCGTTTTCTTGATGGCCTCGTCAGACCAACCCGAGTCCCCCGAACCCGAGTCTCACGTCTCCCCGACGCAGTGGTCGGTCACGTAGGAACCAGCAGCATGTTGTCGCTTGTGTTGTGGCTTCTGTGCGTTTGCTTCTTAAGTGATGGAAGACGTGCTGGAGATGTTAGGGTTGTGTCCTAAGTTCTTTCCTCCCTCTCGATCACTTCCTCCCTTCCTTCATTCCTCCCTCCATTCGCCCCTTTCCCGAGTGGCGGTGTGTCCAAACCACGGAGGTCGGTCCTAGCTTCATCAGCGTCGAATTCCAAACATTCCCTCCCTTCTTCCTTCCGCCCCTCCTCCCACCTCCTCCCCTCCCCTCCCCTCCCTCTCTTCCCTCCCTCCGCGCCCCTCCCACTCCTGCTACCCATCTCCCTCCTCCCTCCCTCCCTCCCTCCTTCGTCTCTCCTCCCTCTCTCCTGCCCCCCCTCCTTCCCCCCCATCCTCCCTCCTCCCGACCCCTTCTCATTATCCTCCTCCTCCTCCTCCTCCTCCTCCGCCTCCTCCTCCTCCTCCTCCTACTCCTCCTTCTCCTCCGATCATGCTCTCTCCCTCCTCATCCCGCTCCCTCCCTCCCCCTCCCCTCCCACTCCTCCCTCTCATCCCTCCCTTCCTCTCGCCCCCCTCCTCCTCTTCCTCCTGCCCCTCTTCCCCCGGGCCCCTCCTCCCCCCCACCGATCCTCGAGGGCACGGGGAGGGGACTGCGCGGGAACCTGTTGTTTCTCGTCTCTACCACCTTCCCCCCCCCCCACCCTTCCCCCCTTCTCGGAGGAGGTAGGAGAGCGGGGGTAAGGAAGGGGTGGGTTGGAGTGAGGGCGGAACGAGAGGAGGGATGGAGGGAGGGAGGGAGGGAGAAAGAGGTGGGTCGGAGTGGGGAGGGGAGGACATCGGAGGGGGAAGAGGGCCGAGGAGGAACGAGTGGGTCGTGTCGTGTCGGGTCGGCCAATTCGCAGAAGCCTTTTCGGCGAGGAGGCCATTGGGGGGGGAGGCGAGCAGACAAAACAGCCAGCCCAGGAGGGGGAGGACGATGAGAAGCAGGAAGGGATGGAGTGGGTGGGAGGGAGAAGAGCGGAGGGAGAGGGAGCGGGAGGGAGGAGGAGAAGGCGGTAGAGGAGGGAGGGAGGGAGGGCGGATGCAGGAGGCAGGGCGGGGGGAGCAGGAGGGGCAGCAGGAGGGAAGCCTCGACGGCGCCGTCGGGCGCCCACTGGCGGGCGAGGGCGGGGCGGAGGGGCAGGAACCCGTTCGCGGAGCCCTGGGAGCCCTCGCGGCAGCAGCGGCAGGCGCCGGCGGGCCCGGGGCAGCGGGCACAGCAGAAGGCCCAACCTTCGAATCACCGAGAGATCCGGCGCTCCAAAATAAAACGACGCGAAGATCGGGACAAACTCGGATCGGGATAATTCGAAATCTCTGAGAATCGGCGGGTTTGGAGGATGTATTGGGCGCCGCGGCCGCTCCAGAGCGTTCCGGAACGCTCTGAGAGCGCTCCGGAACGCTGTGGAGCGATTTATCCCGATCCTAGCCCTGTTTTACAGAAAGAATCGGAGCGGGCGGTTTTTGGCCACTTTCGGCCTCGGCGGAGCCCTCGCCGGGCCTCGGGAGCGTCAGGAAACGGCCCAGGACGGAAGACCCGTCCA
>CAUYUJ010017489.1:55000-72500 GCA_963575745.1 Prorocentrum cordatum | reverse complement strand
CCCTTCCCCCCTTGTGGGGGGGGCGGGGGTTCCGAACCCCCTCCCCCCCTCCCCCCCTTTGCGCCGAACACGGGGCCGGGGAGGGGGGGACGGGTTTTTTCCCGCTTTTCCTTTCTGCGCGGGAGAAGGTGGGTAGGGAGTACGGAGTAGGGAGTAGTGTGTTTTAAAGATGTGAGTAGTGAATAATGAGTAGTGGGTAGTGAGTAGCGAGCAGGGCATCGGGAGTAGGGAGTGAGGAGTAGTGGGTCGTGAATAGTGAGTGCTGAGTACTGAATTGGAAAGTCGTGAATAGTGAGTGGTGAGTACTGATTAGTGAGTAGTGAGCAGAGAGTAGTGAGTAGTGAGTACTGCGTAGTGAGTATTGAGTTTGGAGTGGGAGTAGGGAGTAGTGTTCAGTGAGTAGTGAGTAGTGAGTAGTGGGTGGTGAGCAGTGAGTAGTGAGTAGTGCGCACTGGGTAGTGCATTGTGAGTAGTGAGTAGTGGGTCGTGAGTAGTGCGTAGTGCGTAGTGACTAGAGAGTAGGTAGTACTGAGTAGTTAGTGGTGAGTAGTGAGTAGTGAGTAGTGAGGAATGAGTCGTGAGTAGTGCGTAGTGAGTAGTGAGTAGTGAGTAGTGGGTAGTGGGTAGTGGGTAGTGAGCAGTGAGTAGCGAGTAGTGAATAGCGAGTAGTGAGTAGTGAGTAGCGAGTAGGGGGCTGTGAGTAGTGAGTAGTGAGGCGGGAGCAGTGAGTAGTGAGTAGGCAGTAGAGAGTAGCGAGTAGAGAGTAACGAGTAGTGAGTTGTGAGTAATGAGTAGTATGGACTAGGGACTAGTGAATAGTGAGTAGTGAGAAGGGAGCAACGGCTAGCTTGTAGTGGGTAGTTAGTAGCGAATAGCGTGTAGAGAGTAGTGAGTAGTGAGCGGTGAGTCGTGAGAAGTGAGTAGTGAGTAGAGAGTAGTGAGTAGTGACTAGTGACTAGTGAGTAGTGACTAGTGAGTCGGGAATAGGGAGTAGTGAGTAGTGCGTAGTAAGTAGTGAGTAGTGGGTAGTGTATAGTGCACATTGGGTAGCGAGTATGGTGTAGGAGGTAGCGAATAGTGAGTAGCGAGAACCGTGTAGGAAGTAGGGAGTAGCGAGTAGCGAGTAGTGGATAGAGAGTTGTGGGCACTGAGAAGTGAGTAGTGAAGTGTGAGTAGTGGATAGTGGTTAGTGGGTAGTGAGAAGTGGGTAGCGAGTAGTGAGAAGTGGGTAGCGGGTAGTGTTTAGCCAGTAGTGAGTATTGAGTAGTGGGTAGTGATTAGTGAGTAGTGAGTATTGGGTAGTGAGCAGTGCGTATGGAGTAGGGAGTCGTGAGTAGTGGGTAGTGAATACTGAGTCGTGGGTAGTGAGTAGTGAGTCGTGAGTCGTGAATAGTGAGTAGTGAGAAGTGAGTAATGACTAGCGAGTAGTGAGTAGTTAGTGCTTAATGAGTAGTGAGTGCTGTTTGGGGCAATGGGTTCGGGTAAGGGTGAGGATTAGCGTTAAGGGTGGCAGGGGTCGGGGTCCAGAGCCCGGGTGCGCCGTGGCGAAAGGGAAGGAGGGGGGGGGTTCGTTTTTGGCGGCCAAGTTCGGACCCCCCCCCCTTTTGAAAGGTGGAGAGGGGGGGCGGTCCCCGACGACGGACCGGGAAAGGGGGGGACGGGGGGGGGGTCCCCGACGACGGATCGGGAAAGGGGGGGAGGGGGGGCGGGGTCCCCGACGACAGATCGGGGAAAGGGGGAGGGGAGGGGTTCCCCCCCACTTGAAGAGATCCAGCGGCGCGCCCTCCTTGTCTACGTATGCGGGGTTGCCGCCTTTAAAGTAGCAGTCTCCTCCTAATAAGTCTTTCCCAGTCCTCCTGCCCACTCGGGCGCGCCGCCAATTTTTTCCCCCGACGACCCCTTGCACCCATTGGAGCGGATGGGCTTCCACGGAGCTTTGTGCCCTCAGATTCTTGCCAACGATCTTCCTGAGTGCGCGTGTCTACGTACCATATTCATACACATGGCCAGGCGCGCCAGGCCGTCTTGGGCTTTGCTATTCTTTGGTGAACGACGCTTGTCCCCCCGAGACCCGACGTTGCGGAAAAATGTGACGTCGCGAAGAAACCACGACCGCAGCCCTGGACCCCATCTTTCTGCTGCATGTTTGCGTGCCGTATCGATATGTGATGGTCCTGGGGCCTGAAGCCAGGCGAAAGCGCCAGTGAACAATTTCCAGCGCCAGGGTCTCAGGGGCGATGTAGACCGATCTTTCTTGGATCCACTGTATTCATGCACCCAGTAGGTCACGCACGTCCCGTTAGAGCCCGCTTATCCGATGCTGGCCTATCCCTGTCCGATGCACAGCGTTCCTGCTTGGACTCCTTCTTGGGCCCCCTATTCGAATAGGCGCGTCTTCAGTGGGCCCCCATCCTCCTTGGACTTCTTTTTGGGCCCCCCGTGCGAAGAGTTGAGTTCCCTGTTTTACAGATTGGCCGATCTGTTTCCGATGCAGATTGGTCATCCTTGGACTTCTTCTTGAGCCCTGCGATGCCACGAGGGATATCCTCCTTGGGCGACCTGCTCGAATGTGACCGACCCCTATCCTACGCAGACTTATCCTTCATGGACTTCTTCCTGGGCCCCCGATGCGAAGAGGCACGTGTCTCTTAGGCTCCCTAGTCGATGCTGACCGATCCCTGTCCGAATGCAGGCTGGTCCCTCCTGGGCCGCCGGTGTGACGAGGCGCTGCCCCACTCGGGCCCCCTCCTCGATGCTGACGGACCCCGGCTCGATGCAGACCGAGAGATCCGATGTCTTGACTCGCGGGGCGGGCTCCTCGTCACGTGCCGTTCTTCTTCATGGTCTTTTGTGGTCCGGCGAGGGTCCCCAGGGGTCGGAGAGTAGGAAATATTTGCGTGTATTTCTTCGAGGTGGTGGATGTCCGGGGGCTCGTCCTTCTGAAGCTTCTTTCTTAACGAAGAATGAAAAAAACATGAACATGAACTTTTGGCGCTCCGCGCGGAGCGGCAAAAGTTGATGTGTCTGCGTTTGTGTTGTTCATTATATTCTTAGGCAAGCCATTGAACCACAAGGTCCCGACGCGTCAGGCAGCCCAGGCACGATGGGCCCAGGAAACGAGTCCAGTCCAGCACACAGGTGAGGCACAGGCGACGGCGAGCGTCCTGCACAGTGATGCCGACACACCGTCCCCAGTTCCACAGCCTCACCCCCTCCAGACGCCAGCGGCGCGGGCAGGCACGCATGAGAGGATGAGTGCGGGGGGTGGTTTGGGGACCCATCCTTCTTGAACGCCTCCTTGGACGCCCTCTGCGAGGCGGCCCCGGGGGAGGATACAGGGGGAGGAAGAGGAAGACCAGAACAAAACTGGCGGCGGCTGATACGAGCATGCCCTTCAAAATGCACCGGGCCGTGGTAGCACATTGTCTTGGAATCCCTAGAGCAGGGCCCAAACGGCCACTGCAATATTCGGGCTCCCGCAAAGGGGGTGTGTGCCCCGGGGGGGGTATGAGTTCGATCGGTTTTTGCACGGAGCGCCCAAAACAGACGCCCCCCAGCCGCCGGCAGCCCCCGATAGTTGCCAATAGGTGGGGCATGCGGGCACCTGTGTTCGGCAGTTCGGTGCACCAGCGTATCGAACTCAGGCCCCCCCACCAGGGCCATCCCCCCTTCTGGCGGATCCCGATATATATATCTATATTAATATATATATACATATATTATATATATATATATATACATACACATATATATATATACAACACAACTCTTTAGATGAGGAAGGGAGGCGGGGGATGGGCGGAGCGCAGAGGAAAGGAGGCGGCCCCGCCCACCGCGCGGCGCCCTCCTCCCCCCCCCCGCCGCCGCGTCGCGCGCCGAGGCGGGGCGGCTGCGGGGGCCCCAGCCGCCCGGCCCGAACGGCGCGGACGCCGCCGCAGGCACACCCGGCGCCCCAGGAGGAGCCCCAAGAGGGGAGAGGCGCCGAGGCGGAGGGGGAGGGGGGGAGGAGAGACGGGGGGAGGAGCCCCAGAGGGAAGAGGAGGAGGAGGAGGAGGAAGAGGAGGAGGAAGAGCCCCAGAGGGGGGAGGATGAGGATGTGAGGAGAGGGGAAGGAGAGGAAGAAGGGAAGAGGAGGAGGAGGAGGAGGACGCGGGGACGCGTTGCGCGACACTGTCGCTTAGGAGGAGGAGGAGGAGAGGAGGAGGAGGAGGAGGAGGAGGAGGAGGAGGAGGAGGAGGGGGAGGAGGAGGAGGAGGAGGCGGAGGAGGAGGAGGAGGAAGAGCCCCAGAGGGGGGAGGATAAGGGGGAGGAGTGGAAGGGAAAGGAGGACTGCAGCGTAGCGCTGGTGCCCTTCAGAAGAGGAAAAGGAGGAGGCGGCAGTGTTAACCCAACAGGCTTGAACAATGTTGCAATAATCCCTCCCTCCAAGTTCCATGTTCATAGGGCCCTGCAATAATAGACGCCCGTTGCGGGAAATGCACCACTGGAAGACAACCGTATGATAATCTTCAATCGCGTCAGACACACAATCCTTGGAACTGCACCGTCGCGAATCAAAGTGAATATTGCGTCCTGGCATTCCTTACTTGTGCCAGAACACAATTCCTGGGACTGCAGTGTCGCGAAACCAACGTGACTTTCGCGTCTTCACCATCCACAATCGTGCTGGACCGTTCCTGGGATTTCAGCACCGCGAACAGACGTAACCGCTGCGTCTTGGCAACCCTAAATGTTGCCAGACTTCCGTCCCTGGGACTTCGGTCATGCGAGCCCGTGAAATTGCTGTGCAAGTTCCACACGAATGTTCGCTGCGCTAAGGCGAAAGCCACATTTTGAAAGAGCCGCCCTTCATCCTTGAAGCTGCTGCAAACTTTCAGAACAAATGCATGCGGCGCGAAGGCGAGAGAAACATCTTGAAAACCACTCGCCCTCCATCCGTGCAACTGATGAATGCGCGTGTTGCCAAGGCGAGAGCTACACTTTGACAACCACCTGCCCTCCATCTTTGAAGCTGCTGCAACTGTTTACAACGTATCTGCGCGGCGCCAAGGCGAGAGCCACAGCTTGAACACCGCCTGCCCTCCATCTTCGAAGCTGTTGAAAATGCCAAGCTTCAGGATGATAAATGGTGGGGGGAGTCTCAAGCGAAGCGCCCCGCCCGCCCTACCGACGCGTTTGGGGGTGCGACGGGGAGGAATTATTTGTAAGGACGAGGGATACAGGAGGAGGACGAGGAGGACGAGGAGGAGGAGGAGGAGGATCAAAAGCAGCACCTGCAGAAGGATTTGCGCCAGGAGTGTCACCAGCCCTGGCCTCGAACAGGCCAGGCGCACGCGATGCTCGAGGTGGAACCGAACGGGGCTAGGACGAGGATGAAGGCTGTCCATAGCGTTGCCAGAGCGTTCTGGAACGCTCTCAGAGCGTTCCGAAGTGCTCTGAAAAGGCCGCGGCGCCCGAGACAACATCCAGAGCGGCCGGATGTCAGATTCCCACTGTATCTTAGCCCGATGTTATCTTCGCCCTGGCCTCGTCTTATGGAATCCTGGACCAGAGCCCCAATGCCTGGGGGTCCCCGTGTGTAGTGAGGGTTGGCACCCACTCGAGTGACCCTGGGCCGAGGAAGAGGAGAAGGAGGAGGAGGAGGAGGAGGGGATAGGGAAATAGAAGGAGGATGAGGAGGAGTAGGAGGGGGAGGGGAAGGAGGAAGAGGAGGAGGAGGAGGAGGAGGGGGAGGAGGGGGAGGGGCGCAGAAAGAGAAGAGGGAGGAGGAGTAGGGAGAGGAGGAGGAGGAGGAGGAGGAGAAGGAGGAGGAGGAGGAGGAGAAAGAGGACGAGGAGAAGGAGGAGGAGGAGGAGGAGGCCCTATTCTCGCCCGATGCTTCGTCTTGCGCAGGCACGGCGGCCGTGGCGTGGGGCGCCACCCGACCAGAGGCCCTGGAGCAGGAGGGCCGCGCGGGCGCGGCGGCGGCGCGGCTCTTTCACCCCCGCCGCGCCCCAGCTCCGGGCATAGCCAGGACCCCAGGTAAGGGGACCCGGCTACTTAGTGGTAGGGCCCCAGAGCCCCGAAATTGACCAGAATCACTAAACCAGGTCTGCCGTAGCTGCTGTGTTTCGGGGGCCGGCAGTTCGGGTTAGTGGAACGGGGCGGGGGGGGGGGCTTCCCCTACATCTCACCGAACCAGGCCCCACTGAACCCAGTTCTGCCGCGCCCCAGCTCTCGAGCAGGAGGTGGGCTACAGAAGCTATTTGCCCCATAATGGGTTCGAAGAATATAAAACACGCCATAGACATAAACTTGTGGCGCTCCGCGCGGATTTCTTGGATCCGCGCTGGGACCCCCTTGGCGGCGCCTCCGGCGTCGCCCCTGGCGAGCACCGCGCGCCAGGTAGAGGGGTCCAGCGCGGATCCAAGAAATTCGCGCGGAGCGCCAAAAGTGTATGTGTATGGCGTTTTTGTTCTTCTGCTTCTTCTTCTTCTACACAGTGCCTCGCCGAGTCTACGAGCAAATTGTACGTATAATGGTAGCTGGTAGATTAGCATTGTACGTACTTTCTTAGAGATCCGAAGAGAGTTTTAAGTCTTGACCTTTCGCGTGTTCCCACCAGCCCATCCAGAAACAATGCCCAGGCGAGTTGCCCCTCAGAGCCTCCTCGGGTGTCTCTTGGAAGCTTTTTGGAGGCCTCTTGGAGGTCATCTTGGGCCCTCTGAGGCCCTCCTGGCGCCATCTTCAGGGCCATCGTGGACGCTCCAGCGCCTCGCGAGAACCCCCCCCCCAGGTCCAGGGGAGGCGGCAGAGGGGAGGTGTCGACCACTGCCCGAAGGGGAAGAAGGGGGTTGCAGGTCTCGTTTCGACTCCTCCGACTCGATTCGATTCGATTTCGATGGTTTCCGATTCCGATTCGATTCGACTTTGGATTTCGACTTGGGCTCCGATCTCTCGACGGAGTCCTATTAGCCTGCCGATTTCCGCGGATTCGACTTTTCCCGACTCGGCTGCCGATTTCCGCCGATCCGATCCATTTCGACCGCCGATCCGACTTATCGATCCGATTCTGGGATCTCCTGGGGTTGGAAGAGGCGCCTCTCTGGACCACCCACGCCCAGCGGCCCGGTGGGGTTCTGGGGCGCGTCGGAGGCGGGCGGGGGCGCGGCTGGCGCGGCCCTGCTGGCCGAGGCTCTCCTGAGGAGGAGGAGGAGGAGGAGGAGGAGGAGGAGGAGGAGGAGGAGGAGGAGGAAGAGAAGGAGGAGGAGGAGGAGGAGCAGGAGGAGGAGGAGGAGGAGCAAGAGAAGGAGGAGGAGGAGGAGGAGGAGGAGGAGGAGGAGGAGGGCAACAAGCGAGCAGACGGGCTTGCCAAGCTTGGGGCCCAGGCTCATCCCACCAACCCTCTAGTTAAAGCCCAGCTTGAACGCAGTACGAGTCTCGTTGAGCAATCGGCCTGGACAATAGCTGAAGTCATGAGCGACCTGTCTGCCAGGGATGTTCCAGATGTTACGCGATAGAGGAGGCCTCGCAGGCCCAAGCCCCAGGTTTTGCATTTAATTCCCGAACCCAACGGGCACTTAATTGAGAAGGCTGGCAAGCAGTACAGGTGTGCGACCTGCGGCGAGAGAGGCCGTTCCAGGACGCACATTGCCATCATGCCTTGCGGCGGTCCGCCGAAGGTTGCGAGGACTGCCCAGCGGAGCCACTGGCTCTGGCTGGGCGGGGGTCGGGTGGCCTGGTGCTCGTGTTGCGGCGCTTTCGGGTCCGCTCTGTCTCGGCTCCTGGGGGCCCAGTGCGAGAGAGGTCCTCGCGACCGAGCCGCTGCGAACAGTCTGAGACTTCTCAGGAATGGGATCGGCCCCAGCTCGGGTGCGAGCTTTGGGCGGTCATCCCCGTTGAAATGGTCGGCTCACGCGGGTTGGACGTCCGCCACCGCCTGACCCCAGTTATTTGTCCTTGCCCTCTGTACTGTTTTTTTTGGCTGCCTTATCGCTCAGCGGTAACGGACAGCCACAGAGCCAATAGGAGGAGGAGGAGGAGGAGGAGGAGGAGGAGGAGGAGGAGGGCTGTGGTCGATCGTTTGCCCGAAGCTCGCCCCTTTCTGCCCGGCGCCTGCTGTCGCCGAAGCGCGCCCGAGGAGTGTCGCCGCCGCGGCCGCGAGGCTGTCGTCGTCGGCGTCGTCGTCGTGGCCGTGGTGGTGCTCTTCAGCGTGGCCGCCCCCAGATCCCCTCGCGTTTTGAAGACAACAGGTCACGACGGTAGGTTTGGGGCTGTCTTCGGCTCCTGGGAGCCCCATAATATTAAGTCGGGCCTGTCCCCCGACAGGGGGGTTTTCGACGAAAAATAAAAAAATACCTTCAACATAATCAAAAATAATCAAAAAATAATCTGGGGACTTTTTTGGGGAATATATTTTGACCTTTTTGGACCATTTTGGGGGTATGTTTTATTTTTCGTCGAAAATCCCTCTGTATGGGGACACGCCCGACAGAACCACAAAACAGGGCCTCGGGGCCCTCGACCAGAGCGGCTCGGGAGGAGCAGCCGGCCTCCGGGGCATGGGGCCGACGTCGGGAGCCTTGAGACGGGGGTCACTGCAGACGGGGGTCAGCCAGAGCGCACGACCTTGCAGGATCCTGCAGGGCCAGGGGCGCACTGGCTTCCCATGCCTCCTCCTCCTCCTCCCCAGTCCCTCCTCCTCCTCCTCCCCATTCCCTCCTCCTCCTCCTCCTCCTCCTCCTCCTCCTCCTCCTCCTCCTCCTCCTCCTGCTCCTCCTGCTCCGCCTCCTCCTCCTCGTCCTCCTCCTCCTCCTCCTCCTCCTCCTCCTCCGGGTGTGGGCGCAGGATCCTGGAGGATCCTGCGGGATCCTCCGCGCTGACCCCGGGCTTGGGCGCAGGACCTCGCAGGATCCTGCACGGCCCGACCGCCCCGGGTCTGGATTGACCCAGATCCGCAGATCCCCTAACTTGTCCTCCTCCTCCTCCTCCTCCTTCTCCTCCTCCTCCTCCTCCTTGTCCTCCTACTCCTCCTCCTCCTCCTCCTCCTCCCCTCCTCCTCCTCCCTCCTCCTTCCCCCTCCACACTCCCCCCCCCTCCCCCTCTTCCTCCTCCTCCTCCTCTCCTCCTCATCCTCTTCCTCCTCCTCCTCCTCCTCCTCCTCCTCCTCCTCATCCTCCGACGACGTCGGGAGCAAGAAGGTCACGGCGTCGGGGGGGCCCGGCCCGGGGCGCTCGGAGGAGGCAGCCCCGAGATCCTGGCGCTGCGATGTCTGCGCGGCGGGCGCTGTTGTTTGTCCCGCCGCGGGCTTCCCTGGACCCTCACGGCTCGAGTCAAGTCGGGCCTGTCCCCAACATGCCCCCAGCAAGTCAAAACATATTCAAAAAAAAAGTCCCCAAACTATTTTTGGATAACTTTTTGATTACTTGTGGGGTATCTTTTTCATTTTTCGTCGAAAATCCCCCTGTAGGGGGGCAGGCCCGACAGAAGGCTCGAGGAATGATGCAGGAAGATGGGGTCTCGGAGCTCGGGTCTCAGGGAGAGATGCCCGTACCGCTGCCGTCCGCCCCCTTCCCTTTGTGGGGGTCTCCTGGGAGGCCCTCGTCGCCAACGCCTCGTTCGCCTCGAGCTTCTGGTCGGAGCGCACCCCGGGAGAGGTCCCGGGAGCAGCGGTCCCGGTAGCGCCCGGTGTGTCCCCACGACGGGTGCCCTTCGAGGTTTTCGGGCGCTGCTCCTCTGCCGCCTGCCCGTCCGCCTGCCTCGTCCCGCCGGCCTTGGCCTCCCGCCTGCGCGTTCGCCGTCGTCGGCTCGCGTCGGCTGCGCGTAAAAAGGGGGCCTGTGCCAAGAAACACCCTGCTTGCCTCCAGTGCCCTGGGTTTCTTGGGTTTCGCTGGTTTTGCTATGGGCAGGGTGACGGTCCCACGCCAAAAATCAAGGGACGTCCTGGAGTCTCAGGGTTGGGTTTCTTTTGGAAGGTTTCTTGTGGTCGAGTTCCTACTGTAAGGGCGACCTTTCGCCAAAGTGACCTTGTGGTGCGGGCCCAGAGGGGTCTCGCCAGTACTGGCCGGCACGCCTGGATTGCGTGGATTTGCCTTCCCCCCGGCCCCTTAACGTTAGGTCGGGCGTGTCCTCCCACAGAAAGGTTTTGGACGAAAAACAAAACTATACAAATAAAATGTTAAAAACACATTGCAAAAATAATAGAAAAATTGTCCCCAGACTATTGATTTACTATTGTTGAGTATTCCTCCTGTGGAGGGACATGCCCGACGTAGCCCTAACGCCACGCACCAAAGGTCACCCCTCGCTTGGGGAGACTCCGGCGGCGAGCAGGGGGTGGGAAGTGAGAGGGCAAGGGCCTTCTGAGGAGGCCAACGGAGTTTCTCAGAAGGCCTTTGGCCTTCCAGGTTTCTTCTGTCAAGCAGTGGCGAAGCGTCCTGGCGTGCCTATAGGCCTACCAAGCAATGTTCTAGGAACCTTTTGTGGTTTCCACGAGATGTTCTTAGAACATTTTTGGCTGCGACTGTCTTGTTTTAAGACATCGGGCTTCTGTTCTAAGAACACTTTTTTGTTGTTCGAACATTTTTGGGTTATCACTTCGTGATTGGCCTATAGGAATGCCGGGACGGTCAGTCCCTGCTCAAATTTTTCGACACGAACGACATGGGTACGGAAAGAATGGGCACAATGCCCAGCAGCAGTTCTTGTTCATTTTGGACACGTTTCGCTGTCCGCGCCGCCGTGGCTTGTGCCCATTTGAGACAAACGACCGCCTGCCCAACAGCGGCCGCTGATGGTTTGGGACAAGATTTGTTGTTGGCCAGCGTACCACTTTGTTTCGGTACCTTGGCATCAAAATGCGCACTTTCCCCCCTCGCTCGCCGCCGAGACTCTGCGCACGGCCTCCGCGTCAGCTCTGCATTGCGCGTTCGAGTGCTTGGCGCGGACATGTTCCTAGCTTCGAGGAAAGAAATACACATGCATATATGTACATATGATCCAGGTCTTTGCCCCCCCCCTTCAATGTAAATGGAATCGCCCCCCCTCACCCCTTTCCGCTTGATGGGTAATTACGCCAGCGAGCCTCGCAAATGGGATCGCTCCCCCCCCCCTCCCTTGTGGTCGTGGGCCTGTGGGCGTCGCGTGGTAGAGGGTGGACGTCGTCGTCGTCGTCAACGCCAGCGTCGTCGTCGTCGACGTCGTCTTCCGTCGGCATCGGCGTCGTCGGCGTCTTCGGCGTCGTGGCACGGACGCGGCGAGATCCGATGCGAGAGGCTGGACTGCGCCAGAGCGAGCATGTTACGTGCAGGCTCATCGAGCAGCAGGGGCAGTTGCAGGGCGATGTTCGCACGAAGTCTCCTGGTCTCGCTCTCTCTCTCTCTCTCTCTCTCTCTGTCGCTCGTCCTTCCGCTGCTTCTCCGATCGCTGCGCTCCTCTGTGATCGCACGTCGTTGCGCGCTCGAGCTCGTCGTCGTCCCCCCTCATCCCGTCGGGGGTGTGGGCCTGTGGAACCCTGGGGCCCATCCCATCTGCGATGGGGGCGAGCCTGTGAACCGTCAACCTGGGATCATGGTCAACGCTGATATTTCGTAATATGTTCCTCTCTCTCTCTCTCTTGCTCTCTCGCTCCCTTCATCTCTTTTTCTCTCTCTCTCTCTATTTCTTGCTGTCTTTCTCGTTCTCTCGCTCGGGCTCTTGCTCGTTCTCTCGCCCTCTCTCTTTTAACATGTTTGTGTTTTCTCTCTCTCTCTCTCTCTTTCTCTCTCTCTCTCTCTTTTTCTTTTTCGCCATATACATACACATAGATATGCTGCACATTCATCTCCCTCTCTCTCTTTCTTTAGTTATTTCTCTCTCTGTCTCTCCCTCTCTCTATATAGATATGTGTGTAGCTCTCTCTCTCTCTCTCTCCCTCTCTCTTTCTCTACCCCTCTTTCTCTCGCATGATCTCTCTCTCTGTCTCTCGCTCTCTCTCTCTCTCTATGTATATATCACTTTCTCGTTACCCATCGCTGCAATGTGTATGTGTTACATAGATGTCCAGTTATCTCTCTCTCTCTTTCTCTCTCGCTCTCTCTTACACTTTCTGCCCCTCTTCGAAACGCGTGCCTGTATGCACGCATGTGCTGGTTATTATCGTATCCATGTATACATATATGTATATATACATACATACATGTATACATATATTTTTATATGTATATATGTATATATGAGTATACACATATACACATGCGTAGATACGCGTCTGCATTTATGCTCGCCCCCCTTCTGCTCTTCAGTTGCCTGGAATATACGCACACTCGGTCGGCTGAGAACTGCGCCCCGCATGCGCCCAGGTTCTGCGCGTGGTGCGGCGGACAGGTGCCCCCGAACTTGGTCCAGGCGGCCTTTCCCCGCGAACCTCCCAGCCTGACCAGCACAGTCTCCCGTTCGCTTCTGCGCGCGCGATTCGCATCCGGGTGTTACGGAGATCTTTCCAATGAGACAGAAAGGTGCAAGTAAGTAGATGTTCTGAGGTCCGCCCGAATTTTCTTAGGTCTCAGGCCGTTGCTGGATTCTCCCTGGCGGTGCCTCCAGCACCTGCCTCGGGGCGGAGGGGGGCCCAGTGTTTTGGCCCCAGAGATCAACGAGGTCTTACGAACATGTTCTTAAAGTCGGTCGTTTCTTCGCACTGGGGCACCTCGGGAAGCTCAACGATTGACGGCACTTGTGCCTTTGGATTTCTCATAGCAAGCTTTTTTATCGCAGAGTCGGGGCGTTCGCTGAGGGATGCGCCCAGGAGGCGTCATACCCAATGGTTCCTTAAGGTAGGTTCGCGTCGTGTCGACTGGTGGCGACCCCTCCGCCGGCGTTCAACGTTGAACGTTGCCAGCTACCCAGAATCGGTCGATGTTGCACGATCTGACGTTTCGGGAACGGCCGATCGTTCAAGGGGGAGCGATCCCCGCAGTGTCAGGGACCAACGCCGGGGTCGACACGACACGGACCCACGGTATCCAATGCTAAGGGGCAGCAGTCCGATAGGGGCTCGATAGCCCCTCATCCAGTGCCTCCTCATCCAGTGCCCTCACCGTAAATAGGGGAGCGAAGAATGACATAAACATAAAAAGAACCCTTTCCTGCCAAGCCGATTGCAGTCGAGGGGCTACCAGAAGGAACACGACATGAGGAACGAAGTGCCTTTTTGGCCCCGTAGTAGGAGAACGAATAATGACACAACTATACAAACTCGGAGGCCCGCGCGGATTTCTCGGATCCGCGTTGGACCACCCTGGCGGCGCCTCCGGCGCCGCCCTGGCGCGCTCCGCGCGCCAGGGAGGGGGGTCCAGCGCGGATCCGAGAAATCCGCGCGGACCTCCGAGTTCTTCTGTTTATGTTATTCTTCGCTCCCCTAGTATTTGCCCTCTGCTGTGGTGCCCCCGTGGTGCCCCGGATCAGGGGGAGGCGTGCCGCAAGGGCACGTACGGGCAGGTTATCAGTTTCTGATTACTATTATTCGTATTCTCAGTATTATCCGTATTATTCGTGTGCAGTTCCTTTTTTCGTTTATGTTTCTCATTATTCGTATTCGGGTTCTTCTTCTTCTTCTACGTCTTCTTCTTCGTATTTCTCTTCTCCTGAAGGGGGCTTGCAGGACCTAGGGCGGTGGCTCGTCCGAGGTGGAAAACAGGGTCGGCGGCAGCTTGGGAGAGAGGGGTCGCAAAAGCACCACGAAAACTGCATCGGCCTGCCCGCAGGTGCCCCGCGGAGTGTCGCATGCCCCCCGACGGCCCCTCGGGTCCCACGGAGGCCCTCGGGACCCTCAACAAAAAGACGACAGGCCTGGCGCGGTTCTGGAGGTGAGGCTGCGGGCCCGGGCCGGGCCGCCAGACTAAATTAGTTAATTCGGTGCACCTCCTCCTCCTCCTCCTTTTCCTCCTCCTTCCTCCTCCTCCTCCTCCTCCTCCTCCTCCTCTCTCCTCCGGCCGCGGGGCGCCCCGTTCACATGGTAAGAAAATGCGCCCCAAGGTGTCTTACAGCCCGATCTCTTAGCGGTTGTTTGTATTGTATCTCCTCCAGGCAAGCAAAGAGCCGCGCATTGACGACGCGTCGGCAGGACATGTGCACATGCATACATGGAAAGTGTCACTGAGCCTCGGCTGGCAGCCACTTGCAAGCTTCGCGCAATTGGCGCGCGAGGGTGGGCGGCAACATTCCGTCGTTTCAAGAGGGAGAGGGGGAGGCGGGGAGGGGAGGGGAGGAGGAAGGCGAAGGGACAGAGCGAGGAACCTCACCGCATTCACGGACAAACAGAACACGACGCGAGTTTGTTGGTGTCGTTTTCGGGCCAGGGATTCGGGACCGTCCACCAAGAACGAATCTAAATTTAGGTCGGGCATGTCCCCCTACAGACGGATTTCGTGTGAAAAATAGAAAATAGCCAAATAAAAAAAAGTGCCCATTTGATTGTTTTGCGATTTGTGAACTGACCTCCTGTAGAGGGACATGCCCGACTTAAATCTACATGAACACATATGTCTCGGGGTTTGAGGTCCAGACGTTCAAGCCATGGGGACCCGCGCTGCTACAGACAAAGAATCGCGACGCCCGAGTTCCAGGGACCCCCTTTCCCCGGCACAGGCTTTGTTCCTTGCGTGGGTCGGTTCCGTTTATTGCCCCGCGGGAGCCACTCCCAGAGGCCGAGATGTTGAGCCCCTATCGCAAGAAGATAGCAGAGTGTGGTTCAGAGTGAGAAGGGCCGAACGGTCGTTCACTGTCCCTGGATGCGTGGCTGAGATGCGGTTCTGCGGTGCGGATGGTTGTTGTTGGTGTAGTTGTCGTCCTCGTCGTCGTTGTTGTTCTGGTTGTTGTTGGTGGTGGTACAATTGTTGTTGTGAGTGTTGGTGTTGTTGTTGTTGGTAGTGGTGGTGTTAGTGTTGTTGATTTTGTTGTTGGTGCTAATGTTGTTGATGATGTTGCTGTTGTTGCTGCTGTTGGTGGTGGTATTGCTGTTGGTGGTGGTGGTGGTGCTGTTGTTGTTGCTGCTGTTGCTGTTGTTGTTGGTGGTGGTGGTGGTGGTGGTGGTGGTGGTGGTGTTGTTGTTTGCTGTCATCGTCCCACCCGCGATCCAGCCCGCGACCCACCCGCGACACACCTGCGACCAACCCGCGACCCACCCGCGACCCACCCGCGACCCACCCTGCGACCCACCCGCGACCCGCCCGCGACCCACCCGCGACCCACCCGCGACCCGGCCCGCAACCCGCCCGCGACCCACCCGTGACCCACCCGCGATCCACGCCGCGACCCACCCACATTGTTTTGACGAAAAAGTCGGTGCCTGCGGCAGGCTCACTACACCATTTGTAAAGGTGAGGCGTCTGCGGCGGGCTTCTTGAGAGCCTCGAGACTGCCGACGTCCTCGCCGCCCCCTCACTCTGATCCGCAACTGTAGGGTGCTACGGGTATTCTTTCCCCTCGCCACCCGGAGGGGGCGAAACACGTGTCCGTATCCGCGGCCTCGCGGGCTGGGCCCCCGGGGCCGCGACCCCTCGGAGACGGGACGCGCGGATGTCGCACGCGGAACGTTCCCGTGCAACCGCGTATCCGCGAGATCGTGCTTGAGAGTCCAGATTGCGAGGGCGCGGATACGGAGATGTTCTCGGCTCGTGACAGGCCATGGGCCTCAAAGTTGAGCCACCCCCGCAGAGCCTGTCTTGGGGTGCGCTCTGACTGGAGGCTCAGGATTCGCCCGCTCGTGGCGGCGAGCGTGCCCCGCTGCGTTGAAATCGAATACGGCAGTTTCTCCTCGTCCTCGACCTCTGGAGGCTCTCGCCAGAATCCAGGACTTTTCAAGAAACGGCTCAGAATGACAATCCGGCCCTAGGGAGAGGGTAGAGGATCCTGGGGTCCCCGAGTTGAAAAACTCAAGCCATCGGATGTCTGGACAGGTAGCCCACATCGGCTCACTGGCTTGCAAAGCCTTTGTAAGATCTCCGGCCTCTCAAGAGGGGCTAGAGTAGATGGGATCGGAGGGTCGCATCGCATCGCCGATGCATCGCCGGCTAGGTGCCACCCAGGGCCCGCCGTTCTCCATCCCGGCGTCGCAGACATGTGATCCGCCCCCATTCTGGAAGCCGCAAAAAATACAGCGCAAATTCCGGTGGGGGCGTTCGCTGAGGGATGTGCCCAGGAGTCGTGAGACCCTGAAGGATCCTTTTGTTTGGTGAGGGCGGCGGTGAGATCCATGGCCAAGCCTCAATTGGAATTTCGCTGGTTTTCAGACCCTGGATTCCTCATCCAATAATTCCTTACGGTAGATTCGCGTCGTGTCGACTGGTGGCGACCCCTCCGCCGGCGTTCAACGTTGAACGTTGCCAGCTACCCAGAATCGGTCGATGTTGCACGATCTGACGTTTCGGAAACGGCCGATCGTTCAAGGTGGAGCGATCCCCGCAGTGTCAGGAACCAACGCCGGGGTCGACACGACACGAACCCACGGTATCCAATGCTCAGGGGCAGCAGTTCGATAGGGGCTCGATAGCCTCTCATCCAGTGCCTCCTCATCCAGTGCCCTGGCAGCACCGCCAGACCCTCCCAGCGCTGGCTTGTTCCCGCGCGCACGGGGTGGGCCACGGGCACCACACGTCGCGCGGCCTGGTTCACGACACGGGCCCCGTGAGCTCTCGGCCCACGCAGGAGGCGCATCAGGTGAGAGATCGGCCTGTGCTCACCACGCCGTACGGCATCATGGATCGGGGGGAAGGCGTGCCACAAGGGTACGCATGGGCAGGTGATCAGCTTCTTCTTATTATAAGATCCTTATTATTATATTTCTTCTTTTTCTTCTTCCTCTTCTTGTTCTTCTTCTTCTTCTTCTTTTTCTTCTTAGTCCTCGGCCCACGCAGGCGGCCAGTGCCTTCGCCGCATTGGTGGTCGCGTCTTTGAATGCTCATCTGTGGCCGCCAGGCCAGATTCTGCATCTTCTGCGGCAAGGCGCACGGCGGGGCCACCAGCGCCGCCGTGCCGAGCGGTCCAGCGAAGGTGCCACCCCAGGGGGCGGGGGGGGGCGGCGTGCAGTCTCAAGACGCTGAATGTAAGAGCTGCTTCGGGCTCAGAAGAGGGGCTCGGGCTTTCCGGCCGCTCCTCAGATTTGTGTCGTGGAGCTCGTTTGTGGCCCAGGCCCGCCGAGCCCAGAGAAAAGTCCTTTCGTTGAGGATAGGTAGCACGATGACTGTACAGGCACGATGCTACGCGTTCCTCGATGGTAGCACGATGAGTGTACAGGCAGTGCCACGCGGGGTTGCCACCAAGTCGCCACCTCCCCGAGCGTCGAGGGAGGCGAAGGTCGGTGCGATCGAGGCCCCGAGATCCTGGCGTTGCAACTGTTTCACAACGGGTGGTTTCGCCCGGTTTGGGGCCACAGGCCCGCACAGATGGATGGAGCCTGAAAAACGATGCAGAACATGTGGGGTCCAGGTCTCTGGTCGTGATCTGTCGCGATGTTGCAATTGTTTGGCAACGTCAGATCTGAGGGACA
>CAUYUJ010017489.1:20000-47500 GCA_963575745.1 Prorocentrum cordatum | reverse complement strand
CCATCTTGGACGCTCCCGCCCTCGTGGCCCAACCCCGCCCAGGTCCAGGGGATGGGGGTTGGGGGGGGACGCGGGCAATATCATTTCCGACGGGAAAGAAAGGGTTTGGAATAGGGAGCTCCTGAGACCACCCGCGCCCTCGCAAGGGCTGGTGGGATTTGTAGACGTTGCCAAACACACGTTTTGGGATTGCATGCGCTCCTGCGTTGTTTCAGGGGGCGTCGGGCCCATCCAACTCGGATGCTTCGTTGGGTCATTGGCCTCGACGGAAGCGCCCATCACCTTAAAAGACCTCGACGATTTTGCTTCCACGCCCGATTGCCTTCGGGCGGGGGGCGCAAACGCATGGGCAGAACCTTCTTCCAGGATAGGGCGGGCGCGGGGTACCTCGAGTGCTTCGCCAGCGAGGCGATCGACGCTATTTCCGTGTTGTGGCTCCTCGTCCTGGTCAAACAGCTCCAGTGCAGCGATTCGCTCCGCCGAGAGGTTCACTGCCTGGCCCTGCTGTTCGAGATCGCATGCCATTGCGCCATGCTGACCGACGCCGAGCTGGTCTCACGGGCCCACCGCGTAGAGCAAGTTCTGGAGGAATACAGGCAGCTGGCGCCTGGGTTGTACCCCGCGACCGCCAAACCCAAGCTCCACTAGACATCGCGCTGTCGCGGGTCCGCGCGCCCCTGCCGCGAGAGACAAAAACCATAGGGCTCATAGGGCTCATAGGGCTCATAAGGCTCATAGGGCTCATAGGGCTCATAAGGCTCATAGGGCCCAGAAGGCTGATAGGGCTCATAGGGCTCATAGGGCTCGTAGGGCTCGCCCCATTTTCCCTCTCATTTGCCTCCTCCTCCTCCTCCTCCTCCTCCTCCTCCCCCCATCATCCTCTTCCCCCCCCCTCCCTCTCCTCGCCCCCCTCTTCTTCGCTATATCCTTCCTCCTCCTCCTCCTCCGCTTTCGTCCACTGGGGCGCCTATGAAACAAAAGAGCAACAGCAACAACAACAACCAAACAAAACATACAGACAAGAGAGCGAGAGCGGGTGCGTGTGAGAAGAGGCATGAGCTGTATTCGACGAGCGGACATCGCACTCATCTGTCCTAGCTGGCACCACAAACGCACACGTTACGCGGCACCCTCACGCGTTTCGTGGCCCGCAGAGAGCCCCGCCGGAGCCCCATCACTGCCATCGCATCCGAAGGCCTTTGGAAGCGGGCGGCCCGTCTTGCGTTACTTATAATAGATAGCCCCGGGTTGCCCCTCCCCTTTTCGGGGGGTTGGGGCTGCGGCTCTGCCACGCATCCCAGACATGATCCGACGCCACGGGTGCTTGCTCACTTGCTTCGCGCCCGAGAGGCGCCACCGCTTCGCTCGAGGTCTAGAGGGCCCCGAAGGAAAACCTAGGAAACCATCGAGGCCGCCCGAGGGGGCAACGGAGGGGAGAGGGGGAGGGCCGGGAGGGCGGGGGCACGCGGCAGGGAGGGCGGGAGGGCGGGAGGGAAGAGGATTTGAAAACGAAAACTGCGACGAGGGGAAACGGATGAGCGAGGGGGGGCGGGGTGCGGGGATGTAGCGGGAGGATTGTGGAGGGATGAGAGGGGGGATTCCGTTTCCTATTCCCCCGCCGCCGCCCCCTCCTGCCATCCGAGGCATCGTGCCGCAACTGCGTCGTGCGACGCAGAGTGTGGCCGTTCGATGCGCACGGCGCACGGGCTCTTCACGATGGGCGACGTTTTGTGGTTCGAGGTCCCCGATGGGATCGTGGTGGGGGAGTGCGTGGGCTTCATGGTCTCTCGCGGTCGTCTTTCGGCGCCCGTGCGGCCGTGGTTGCCAGTTGCGCCTGTGGCCGCTCAGCGCTATAAGGCCGATGGCGGATTTCCAGTGACGTTGGATGCGGCCTCATGTCGCGGGGCGGTCGCATGGGCGGCTTTGGGCGATGGCACGAGGGCCCTGGCCCTGCCGCCTTGGGCGCAGTAGCCTCGCGCGCGACGCGCTCCAGCGCTGGCGTGTACAGTGCCATGGCGCGGAGGCTGCCGCCCTCTTTGTCGCCCCTGTTGCGCCCCTCGGCGCGAGCGTCGCCGCTCTGCGGCGCCGGCGTGTACAGTGCTGTGGTGCGAACGGTAATGAAAAAATACTCGCTTGGGCTCTGCTTGGGGCGCTAAGTCTGGAATCTCATTGGGTCCATCTTGGAACTCTCTTGCGGCTCTAGCGGCGACGACGACGCAGAGAGTGACGACCACGGCGACGAACGCATCGAAGCGTCAGGCCATAGATGGGGCTTTACTCTGGAGCCTCGGGACAATCGAAGCCCCCTGGAGGCTTCATAGAGCCATGGGCTGTAAGAGGGCTTCAGGAAAGCCACCAGAGATTCCAGGAACACCTCGTCGCAGAGGGCTTCGTGAAAGCCCCCAGAGGTTCCATGAAAGCCCTCAGAGGTTCCTCGAACAAAAAATCCCCCTCCCCTTCCTCCCCCCCGCACCCTCGGGGGCCCCTGCGCGCCCTGGGTCGCCCCAGAGACATTCCGCGGTAAGAGAAAGTCAGAAATCCCTGCACCCCTCGACTTCCGATCCTGCAGGGGGAAGCGACGACGACAAGCCGGTGCACGCGGCCGCCGGGCGGCTTGAGCGGCGCCGCTCGAGCCGCCAGGAGGAGGAGGAGGAGGAGGAGGAGGAGGAGGAGGAGGAGGAGGAGGAGGCAGAGGCGGAGGCGGTGGCGAGGCGGAGGCGGAGGAGGAGGAGGAGGAGGAGGGAGGAGGGAGGAGGGAGGATGAGGAGGCGGACGGAGGGAGGAGGAGGAGGAGCGGAGGAGGAAGGAGGAGGCGGAGGAGGAGGAGGAATGTGGAGGAGGTGGAGGAGGCAGGAGCCAGGAGTCAGGAGGAGGCAGGAGGCGGACGGAGGAGGAGGAGGAGGAGGCGCGGACAGGAGGAGGTGAGGGAGGGAGGGGAGGAGGTGGAGGAGGAGGAGGAGGAGGAGGAGGAGGGACGTAGTATGGATGGATGGAGATGGCTTGTATGGATGGTTGGATGGATGGATGGTGGATGGATGGTATGGTATGGGATGTATGGATGGGATGGATGAGGAGGAGGAAGGAGGAGGAGGTAGAGGAGGAGGGATGGGTGAGGACGCCTCGGGGCGCGTAAGGGAGGAGGAGGGGAGACGGCATAGACGGACTCCTTCTCCTCCTCTCCTACTTAATACTCCTCTCCTCATCATAATCATTCAGCCCCCATCACTCTCATCAATATCCGCAATCCTTATTACATCCTCATTTCAGCATCAGCATCATCCATAATTCAATCTTCTCACCTACTCCTCCTTCCTCTTCCTCCTCCTCCTCTCCTCCTTCTTCCATCCTCCTCTCCTCTCCGCCTTCTTCCTCCTCCTCCTCCCTTCCTCCGCCCGTCTCCTCCTCTCACCGCCCTGCCCCTCTGGACGGAGGAGGTCAGGAGGAGGGAGGAGGGGAGGAGGAGGAGGAGGAGTGTGGGAGAGGAGGAGGTTGGAGGTTTTTTAAAGGATGGAGGGAGGAGGTAGAGAGGAGGTGGGGAGGCCGTGAGGGGTGGGAGGTGGAAAGGGAGGAGGAAAGGGCCCCCAGGAGGAGGAGGAGGCACGGAAAAAGGACGGAGGAGGAGGAGGAGAATGCGGAGGAGGAGGAGGAGGAGGAGGAGGAGGAGTGAGGAGGAGGAGGAGGAGGAGGAGGAACGGGAGGAGGCGGAGGAGGAGGAGGAGGAGGAGGAGGAGGAGGAGGAGGAGGACGGAGGAGGATGAGGAGGATGAGGAGGAGGAGGAGGAGGAGGAGGAGGGCGGAGGGAGGAGGCGCCGGAGACATCCCGAAGGACAAGGAAGGCCAGAAGGCCCGTCACCTTCCATCTTCGATCTTGCAAGGAGGGACGACGACGACTAGAAGGTGCAAGCGGCCGCCGGGTGGCTCGAGCGGCGCCGCTCGAGCCGCTTGGCGGCCGCAGGGTCACCTCGTCCTCGTCGTCCCCTACGCCTGTCCCAACGCTCCCACTCATCCGCCTGGTCGCAGCCGTTTGTCTCCCGAAGCGTTTCAGTCATCGCCGTGCGGATACGACGACAGCGCCTGCGTCGAGCGCCATGCCGGCCATCCTCTCGAAGTGCGACAAGTGCGGCAAGGACATCCAGGAGGGCGAGCGCCACATCCAGGTGTACAAGGCGACGCAGGCGCGCGGTGCTGTCTACAGGCATTCCGAGTGCAACAACTTCCAGTCGCGTTGCCAGGCCGTGCTCCGTCAGAACGAGAAGCTCCGCGCGAGGTGGGCGGCTCAGGGTCCTGCCGCGAGGCGGGGGTTCTCCCAGCAGCACGGCGCCCTCTACGGCGAGGAGCTCGCCGTGACACTGTGTGAGAGCCTCGAAATCGAGTCGGAGAAGTTGTCCAAGCAGGGCGTCAAGGGAGAGGGGCAGTGGTTGGACGAGACGACGATCCGAGACACCTTCAAGAATCGCCCCCAGCAGGCGGAGGCAATCCTGAGGAACGCGGACACGTTCCACCACGAGACTCGTGAAGTCACCTTGTACCAGGTCTTCGAGTACGTCAGCGTCCAGGAGGACATGGAGACCGACAGGGGGGTGCGCAAGAGGAAAACTGAGTCCTTTGTCACCCAGCGGCCGAAGGCGAAGGCGAAGGGGAAAGCCAAGGTGACGGCGAAGGCGGCGGCAGAGGCTACAGGCGAGCCCGCAGACAAGGGCAAAAAGCCGCCAGCCCCGGCCCAGAAGCCGCTCTCGGAGACGGATAAGAAGAAACTCGAAGCTCTCGTGGCCAAGACCGATGCTGCCCTGCTGTCTATCGCGGGGGCGTTGGTCACTGCCGGGGCGCCCGAGATGGCGGGGGCCGTCCCGGCGATGCTACTGAAAGTCGTGGAGACATCGCGGGACACCCTGACGGTGAAGAAGCGGGAGCTCGACGGGGCGCTGCAGGCCGGCACGGCCGTGAAAGGTTTCGTGACCCAGACCGCCAAAGAGATGAAGGAGACTTTCCAAGTGGCAACGGACGTCGTCGGGCGCGTCAACGACTCCGTGGAGTTCGCCCAGGCATTCCTCGAAGCCCCCGCGCCTTCCACAGCGGCCACCACCGTAGCGGGGGAGCCGGTGGGGGCAACGGCGGTAGACCCCTTGGACTAGGCATTGGCAGCCCTGTTTGCCCGCGCTGTCATTTTTTGGCAGTAACTTGGGGGGGGGGAAGGAGGAGGAGTAGGAGGGAGAGGGGGATGAGGAGGAGGCAGAGGAAGGGTAGGAGGAGAAGGAGGAGGGGGAGGGGGAAAATGATGAGGACGAGGGCGAGGACGTTCCGACGAGGAGGAGGATTGGGGGGGATGGGGGAGGAGGAACATGAGGAGGACGAGGAGTCGGAAGAGGGAGGAAAAGGAGGGGGGGGCCGGGGGCTCAGGAGGGTGAGGGGCAGGCGGAGGAGCACATGAAGGAGGAGGGGGAAGAGGAGGGAGAGGAGGAGGAGGAGGAGGAGGAGGAGGAGGAGGAGGAGGGAGAGGAGGAGCGTGTCAATCTTATGTGTTCCATCTTGCAGAGCAGCCAGACGAAGCACTTAAATCTGCACCGCAGAATCTCGCACAAACGGGGAGGAGGATGAGGAGGACGTGGGCGGATCAGGGGCGGCATGGGAGGCAGGATATGTAGCATGCCTTCTCCATCCTTTCGCACAGGAGCTGCGCGGCGCCTGGCGCGTACCCAGAGGCATGTATAGTTTGGCCACTGCGGCACGACCTCCAGTTTGTACAGTTGCAGCCCACTGAGCTCGCCACGAACGTGCGGCCTTGAGAAAACAGATCCTGTTGAGGGAGCTCCATCGAAGGCCCCAGTGGGAAAGCTCGCCTGCTACCACCGCCCAATGTCGGCACACCCCTCACAAGCTTCGCGGCTCCAGGGGGAACCCCCGCTAATGCCCCCAGTGGGAAAGTTCGCATGGCAACGCCGCCCCATTTCGGCGCACCCCTCACATGTTTCGTGGCACCCTTGCATGGTGCTCTTCCACCTAGGTACCCCCCCCCCCCCACCCCCCCCAAACCCCCCCCCCCCCCCCCCCACCCCCACCCACCCAGTGGGGGTTCGCGCATGCGTGTGATCGCTCTCAAGTGGGGTGCCTGTCTGGACTTGCTCGTCGGGACCTGGCTCTCCGTGCATCATTTGTCCATCGTCAGTCCCCCAGAGGGGGGGGGGGCATATGAGCCCCCCGCGGGGGTGCCCATATTGATCAAGTTGAAGCCACCATGCACACTAGAGGGTACCTTTTGGAGTACCTATTGGAAGGCACTTTCCCAAACAATAGGTTCCACGCTATGCGTGTCCTTGGTCCCAAGATGATGAGTCACATTTATGCGGGCGCGAATGAGCAAGTATTTCCGCTCGTGCAGTGTCAGAGCGTCAGTGTCGAGATGTTGAGGCTTGAGGCTTCCCTAAATTTGGCATCAAGCAGGGCACTCATAGACTCAAGCGTCAAAGAAGTCATCACACAAACAAATGAGTGAGATCTCAAATGGTTGAGTGCAATGCTCTTCCTGTACGGGAATTTAAGGGGGGGGGCGCGTTACTCGTGCGCGACGCTCTACCCGCCGACCTCTTTAAGGGGGTTACAGCTCCTTCGTCCGAACTTGGGATTTTGGGGGCGGTACTTTGCCGCGATCGGAAATTTAACGGGGCGCCCCATCTACTCGACCACACTTGGGAATTTACAGCTAAACAAAAGATGCGCCCGCCCCGCGATCGTGAATTTAAGGGGGTACGCTGCTGGCTGGAATATTTGAACCGTTAGGGGGTACCCTGGCGCGTCGTCGGCTTATAAGAGGGGCCTTACAGCTCTTGAGCCAACTCCGGGGAATTTAAAGTCCGTGGGGGTATGGTGCGCTATCGGGAATTTAAGGGGGTAACAGACTTGAGCCATACTTGGGCAATTTACGCGGTACCACCCCCCCCGGTACTGGCACCGCGATCGGGAATTTAAGGGGGAACAGCTCTTGAGCCAAACTTGGGTATTGCAAGCCGGGCGCTACTGGTTGCGTTCGGGACTGCTAAGCCCGCTGGGTCAGCTCTTGAGCCAACTTGGAGTTAACCCTGGGCCGTGTACTGGCTGAGATCGCGGAATTTTAAGGGGGTTACTGCTACTCTGAGCCATCTGTCGCGCAAATCGTTGAGCCATTATAGAAACGCGCCAAAATGGCTTGAGCCAACATCGTCATCATCATCGCCATCACACTCCCATTGCGGCACACCCCTCACACAGCTCCTGGTCGGGGGTAAGCCGCTCGGGCCCTTCAGTTTTCGGTCGGAGGTGAGTCGTTCGAACCCCTCAGTTCTCTGTCGGATGTAAACCGCTCGGGCCACGCAGTTCAAGGTCGGGGCTGAGTCGCTCGGGCCTCTCAGTTCTCGGTCGGGGGTGAGTCGTTCGGGCCCCTGTGACATATCCGCGATCTATCCGGGACCTATCCGGGACCTATCCGGGACCTATCCGCGCCTATCCGCGCCCATCCAGGCCGATCTCGGGTTTCTGGGCTTGCGGCGTTTCAGAAAGGGTCACCACTCGGACCCCTGAGGCGGGGGTGGGTCACTCGGGCCTCGCAATTCTCGGTCGGATGTGTGTCGCCCCTACGTTTTGTGGCCCCATTGGGAGGTAGTTCAACCGAAGACAATACTCACCACTGCGGTTGTCACAACGGCGGCAATCACAACAGCACAGGCTGATCATCGTCATCATCGCCACTATCCCCTCGCACGTTTCGCGGACCCATGTATCGGTTGCACCGAAGGCCTCAGTGATTGCGCCCGCATGGCGGCCCCGCCTCATTTCGGCGCACGCCTCAAACGTTTTGTGGCCCAGTAAAGGGGGCTGGAAGTCAGGCCTCAGTGGCAGCGACCGCATGGCGGCCCCTCCCCATTTCGGCACACCGTTGAGCCCTGGGGATGGCCCCCGATAGCGTTTAACTGTTTTAACGCCGAACCCCGCCGGACGCCAGCATGTGTAGCCCCATGGGGAGCCCCACCGAAGCTCCCACTACCACCGCCCGCTTTCGACAGCCACGTTATTTCCGGCACGCCTGTCACACGTTTCGCGTTTCCAATGGCGGAGGAGGATGAGGAGGAAATGGAAGAGGAGGAGGAGGAGGAGAAGGTGTTCCTCGCCTTTCTCGCTTGGATATTTGATTTCGCGGGGCGCCCGAGCTTCTCCCCATTTGCAAAGCCCGCCCATTGCAGCCCGTCTGGCTCAAGACATTTTCGTGCTTGCAAACACCTCAGGCCGCGATTGCCCGCGACGCTTGCCAGCGACACCTGCCCGCGATGCCGGGGGTTGCGTCCAAAGCTGCGTGGGGCGCGAAGGTGCCCCAGCTCGTGGCCAGCACGCCCGCGCCGCTGTCGGGGTACCGCAACGCGCGGCCAGGAGTGGCCCCTCCGTTGGGCCGCCCGCTCGTCGTGGCCGTCCCTTGCTGCGGCATTGACGGCTGCGGCTTCGCCTTGAAAGACATGGAGGTGCCGCACTCGGCCGCTCACGTCTTTGACCTCGAACAAGGGTACGCAGATCTTTTGCAGCACCACTTGGGCGAGTTCGTTGTCGGCGGCTCGCGCGTGGGAAAGGAGAAAGGCGACGTCCTTCGCCCGAGCCTGGCGCCCTTCAAAGGACCATGCGACGGCCTGGTCTCGGGCCCGCCCTGCCCGCCATGGTCGGCGCAGGGGTCGAGGGGGGGCGCCGCCGACCCCCGTGCGGACGTGTTCTTACGCGTCCTAGAGCTCGTGATCAAATTCATCAAGGAGGCATCCTTGCAGTTCACCGTGCTCGAGAACGTGGTCGGCATCCTGCGCAAAATCGCTGGGGAGTCCGAGTCTTTCGGTGAAAAGGTGCTGCTGGTGTTGGGGCAGGAAGCACCGGGGTTCTCTTGGAGTTTCCGCGTGCTCGAGTCCCAGGACTATGGACTCCCGACTCTCCGCAAGAGATGTTTCCTGGTCGGTTCCCGCGCGCCGACGGGGGCCGCCAATTATTCCGTGCCCCCACCGCCGCCGCACTTCCCCGCCGCGCGCCTCGAGGAGTTCTTGGGCGACTTCCCGCCCACCCCGCTGGACTCGCTCACGCATGCTCTGCGGAAGAATTTGTCGCACTACGAGGGCCGCGCCCGGGCCCTTCTCCTGGCGAAGCAGGTCGAACCCCGCGACGTCATCAGTTTCTCGTTGGACCGCGGGCCGGGCAAGGTGCACGCGGCCCCTGTTCACGTCAACGTCGTGCCCACCTTCACCACGCACAACAAGTACATCTTCGTGATGCGGTGGCAGGGATGGAATTTAATACTACTGCCTGGCTGTGCCACAGAAGCTTTTGCACTTGTCCTGGCGAAGGGCCGAACCAAATACAATAGGTGTTTTTTCCCAGCCATCCTGTGGTGTTGGGTCCTCGTTTTGAAGACACGGCGCCCCAGGTCTCCTCCTCATCATTCCTCCTCCCTCCTCCCATCATCATCAGAAGCATCATCATCATCGTCGCCATCGCCATCACCATCGTTATCGTCATCATCATCGCCGTCATCGTCATTAGCATCGCCACAAATTTCGGCACACCCCTCACACGTTTCGGGGCCCCATAGGGAGCTCCACCGAAGGCCCCAGTGTGAAAATTCGCATGGCACCACCGCGCCATTTCGGCACACCTCTCTCAACTTTCGCGGCTCCATGGGGAACCCCAGCTAATGCCCCCAGGCGGGAACCCCAGGCTAATGCCCCCAGAACTTTCGCGACCCCGAAGGCGGAGGAGGATGAGGAGGAAATGGAGGAGGAAGAGAAGGAGGTGTTCCTCGCCCTTCTCGCCCTCGCTGCGCCCCCCCCCCCGAGCCCCCCCCCCGCCCCGAGCGACATTTGAATGTTTTGGGGCGCGCACCCAAACGTGTGACATTGTCCCCCGAGGTGCGGCGAGGTTGCCATCCCGCAGTCGCAGAGGAAGCTGCCCCGCTACCTTGCGCCGACAGAACGCCTGACGCTCCAAGGTTTCCCGAAGGAGATCGCCGGCAAGGTGGCGGACGAAGCCCTCTGCGTGCAGGCCGCCGGGAACAGCTACCCCACGGCGCTGCCGGCCGCTAATTTGGATCCGCTTTTCCGAGTGTTGGCCCAGAGGCACGGGAACAATTAGTCGGCTTCGCCACCCATTCCTCCAGGCCTTTTCAGCAATACTTGGATGATCGGCAACGCAGATTGCACATGGGGGTCAATGGTGGGCGCATCGTCGCCGCCTCGCCGCCGCCCCCGATCCCACGAAAGGCGTGCGGCTGAGACAACGGACCAGGCGGTGCCGCCAGGCCCGCTGTCTCGTCTGGGTTCAGACGAGCCTCGCCACAGCTAGGGCGCCTTGCCGTACTCGAGCAACAACCGCGCTTCACTGGAGGGGCCAGCGGACTTGCCCGTTGCACCCGCCCCTTCGGAAGCGCAGCAAACGGCTGCGCTCGAGTCGGCCAAGCGCGCGACGGCGCTCCTCCTCAAAAAAACCAGGATGGGTGGCAGCGCCAAGAAGAGGCCCGCCGCGATGAAGAAACCTTCGAAGGCCAGCGCCGCTACCAGGAAGCGGCCCAAGGTGACTCTCCAGGATTATTTCGCGCGCGCGGACTGAGGCGGGCGCAACATTGGGAGACGCATGGGGGAGGGGGAGGGCAACGACAACGCCATGGGGGGGCCCGACTGAACTGGAACAAGAGGACGAGGGGGGATCAGGGAGGGAGGAGGCAGAGGAGGGGACAGTGAACATGGGGGAAGGGAGAGGGAACTCAACAACGCCGCCGTTTGACGTCGGCCGCGGCAGGGGCCGCATACACGTAGTTTGCCATCAACCTGCGCATGGGCGCGGGGCCCGTTTGTTTTCTGTTTCGCCGCGAGGATGCAGCCTGGGTGGAGTCGCTATAGGGCGCGTTTGCCGTGGGGTTCTCTTGTCCACTTGCTGTGCTTTATCCTGCTGCGCCGAAGACGGGGCGCAGACGAAGTATGCACCACTTTACTCAGTGGCTGGAGTATAGTTTTGTAGTTTGAGAATATTGTCAAATGTTGCAACTCACCATTACCACTGCGATGCAATGCAAAATCATCCTCATTCGTCCTCCTCCTTCCTCTCATTTCCCCATCCTTTTTCCTCTCACTTCATTGTCCTCCTCTCCGCCCCCCCCCTCTCCCCTTATCTTCCTTCTCCTGTCCCACTTCGTGCCCCACGAGGCCCCGCAGGGTTAAAACTGAGACAAGGTTTCCGCCCTTCCTCCGAATGGCAATGCCCACGGGGCAACATCAACTACATCAGAGGCGTGCTCCCGCCTCGCCTCCATCGTCGTGCATTTCTGCAAATACATATGTGCATGTCTGGGAGGGCCCGCGCTGCATTGCCGCAGTCTTGGCCGCCTACTCCACCTCCTTCTTTCCCACCTATGCTCCCTCTCGCAGCCGTTTTGGCCCGGCGCGTCAGGCGCGTTGCTTTTCTCGTTGCCTGGATTCTCCTCTCACCGCGGGATGTCTGCATCCAACCCCGCTCTCGACGCCATTCGCGTCGCTGAGGGCCTTTTCGATGCGAGCGTGCGCGCGGGCGCGGCCCCGGACGTTCTTGCTGCGTGTTATGCGCAGCAGTGCGGCGTCGTCCGCCAGGCTCTCTCGCAAGTCTCGAGCTTTTCGGCGCAGAGGGCTGGGGAGTTGCTCAACGCCCTCGCGGGCAGCACGTTCCCGTTGCAGCATCGCGTGGAACTGACCAGTGCCATTAACGCCCTCGTTGGAGCAAATGCTTTCGCGGATAGTCGCACGACTGGCCAGGTGAACGTCTTCGCGCAGAATTATTCAGCAACCTGCGGCAAGTCCCGCCGCAGTTCAGGCCTCACCCTGGGTGGCAGTTGTTCGAATGACGGCGACGATGCCTGCAGTGGTCATGTCGACGACGATAAGGTGGGGGGCGCGGTTTGTTGCATTGGGCAGGGGGAACTGCAGGGCTGGCTTGAAAGCCTTTGGCCACTTCCCCAGGAGTGGCGGGAGGCGCTCGCGACGGGGCGCTATAACAGGGGGGGTCAGAGAAAAAACAGAAGCCCTACCAGACAACACTCGACATTCTTCCACGCCGCAACGTGCCAGGGGCACGGTGGTGGATTTCACGCACCAGGAGTGGACCTTGCTCGGCGACCCCTGCCTCGCTGGTAGCCGGAAGCTCCAGATCGTCGTAGGCCGCTTTCGCGACCTGGGCCTCCTATATCCTTCGGAGCAGACCTGCACCCACGTGATCGCATTCTTGGCGGAAGCGATCTTGCAGAGGCAGCCCGATCCGGTGGCTCCTTCCTCAGCAGCAGTCATCGCGCACACCAACGACTTCAAGTCTCTGATGCGGGCGGTGCGCAAGAACGTGCCTTCGGGGAACGTCCCGCGGGTCTACCCAGAGAACCCGAATGAGCTCGAAAGGACTCATCCAGAACTATTCCAGAAGGCATTCCCTGCAGACACGCGCCCAGTCTTCCCGAGCCCCGTGGACTCGTTAAGGGTGGAGTTGCTGCGAAGGGGGCCCCCTTGCCGGATCAGCCACAGCTCGATCAGCGCCCCGCGCCGTGCGCGCCGCGCGCCGAGCGGCCTGCAGGCAGCGCTGCTGGACCAGGCGGCCACTGCGGGCGGCGAGCTGCCGGGCTTGACTATATGCAGTCGCCCGCAAGCCGCCGCCCGCGCCGGCGGGTTGCTCGCGCTCGCGGACGGCCTGGCACACCCGGCAGCCGCGGGAGCCCCCGCGCCTGCGACGGCGAGTTCGGCGGCAGCCCTGGGACCCCCCGCGCCTGCTCAGATGGTCGCCCCAGGCCAGGCATCCGCGGCTAGCGAGGAGACGGCGCCTGCAGGGCCCCTTGCAGCTCCTTGCGAAGCGGCGCCTGCAGGGCCCCCTGCAGGGCCCCTTGCAGCTCCAGGGGTCGCCGCGCGTGCGCCTGCCGACGCAGCGGCCAACGCCGACAGGCTGGCGCGTTTGCGGGCTCGCGCGAAGGACTCCTCGGCGCCGAACGGGGCGCCTTCGCCCAAGGGGAAGAATCGCACGGGGAGCCAGACCCGCTCGGGCACGAAGAAGGCCCTGAAGCGGCCGGCCGCTGCGAAGACCGAGGCTTCCCCGGCGAAGAAGGCCAGGCGGACCCCCCCGGCGCAGAAGGGCGCGGCCGCGCGGGCGGCCGCCGCGAAGACCGAGGCAGTGAAAAAGGCCAGGCTGACCCCCCCGGCGCAGAAGGGCGCGGCCAGGCGGGCGGCCACCAGCTTCCCAGGGGTCCCCAAGCGCAAGACCGAGGCGACTTGGATTGGCGACTACAGGGTGTACAGCGACGTCACGAAGCAGGCGTGGCGCGCGAGGAAGCCAGGCCACAGGCATGACGCCTCTTTCAGCTGGAAGGCGGACCCCCGCAAGGCGTGGAGCTCGCTCGTGGAGTTCACGACCGAGTGAGCTGAGCAGGATCGGCATCTGCCCTGCGCATGTACAGTTTGGCGCGTGGTGCGCACGCAGACCTTGCTTGGCGCATTAACTCGCTTGTTGCTGCGATCCCCCCGCCCGCGCGCATAGTTCGGCGGCGCTGGGCGGGAAAGCGGCGCACGGCAAGGATGGATTGAGCGGTGGAGGAGGATGAGAAAGTATGAAGAGGGGAAGGGTGGCGGGGATGAGGAGGTGTCACGGCTGTCGTTTAAGACGCGGTTCAACATTTACCCACAGGGCCTACTGGGCTATAGGGCTATCGGGCTATAGGGCTATAGCGCTACAGGGCTATAGGGCTGTAGTTCGTAGCGCTGTGGGGCTATAGGGCTATAGGGATGTAGGGCTGTAGGGTTGTAGGGCTGTGGGGCTATGGGGCTATAGGCATATAAGGCTATAGGGCATTAGGACTATACGGCTGTAGGGCTATAGGGCTAGAGGGCTATAGAGCTATAGGGCTATATAGCTATAGGGCTAGAGGGCTATGGGGATATAGGGCTGGAGGTCTATGGGGATATAGGGCTAGAGGGCTATCGGGTTTTAGGGTGGGTGGAAATATAGAGGCTTGTAGGTCGGAGTGCGGGCCGGTGGAGGCTGACAGGGTGGACGCTGGCGCGCCGCGCGCTGCTGGGTGGACGCCGGCGTGTCGCGCCGTGTTGGGGCGGGGGGCCAGGATGACATCCGACTCAACATCAGAGGGGGGAGGAGGAGGAGGAGGAGGAGGAGGAGGAGGAGGAGGAGGAGGAGGAGGAGGAGGAGGAGGAGGAGGAGGGAGAGGAGGCGGGGAAGGAGGGACTGCATGCGCAGTGGCTTCGCATAGAACTACTGAGGCTGCGTGGATGTTGCCTGGCTGGAGGCCGCACAGGGCGCGTAGCCATGAGTTTTTTCCTCCAGTCGATGCGCTCATCTTCGCGGGCTACGGCCGTCGGTACATGGTTGAAGTACCAGCAAAAGAAATTGCTTATCCTCCCCCAGCTTTGGGCTCTTGGAGCGCCTTGGGGCCCACTTGGAGCCATTTTGGGGCCCTCTCGGGCTCTTCCGAGAGGGCCCGAGAGAGCCCCAAGAGGGCCTAGCAGGAGCTATATTGAACAGGCGGGTTCAATATAGCTTCTCCTGGGGCCTCTTGGGGCTCTCTTGGAGCCGTTTTGGGGCCCCCGCGGGCCCGTCCCAGGGCAGGAAGTGAGCTGATAAGAACGGCTGGTTTTATAATGTGGTTTGGCCCCTCGTTGGGCCCCTTTTGGAGGCCTCTGGGATCCGTCTTGGGGTTTTCTGAGGGCCCTCAGGATGTCCCACGACGGCTCCAGGATGGGCCCAAGATGGCCCAAGAGGGCCCTCGGAGGGGCCCTAGAGGGCCCCAAGAGGGCCCAGAGAGAGAGAGAGAGAGAGAGAGAGAAAGAGAGAGAGAGAGAGAGAGAGAGAGACCCGCCCGTTCAATATAGCTCCTCCTGGGCCTTCTTGGGGCCCTCTTGAGCCCCTCCAAAGGCCAGGGGAACGGCCGCGGAGGGCGCGTGATCCCACTTGCTTCGTTCCTCGTCTTCCTTCGTCCTGCATCACTCGTTTCCCAAGTTTCAAGCGGCCCAGTACAGCATGGAGCCGCGAGTTCTAGTATCGAGCTGGTTGCAATGGACTGGCCCATCCTGACCCCGCCAATCAGAACCACAGGAGCCCCCGCACTTGGCAAGGCTGATCGGGGCCACTGGAATCCCAGTGCTTCCTGTACCCACCTTTTCCTCCCTCCCTCCCCCCCCCCTCCACCCGCTCTCTCGGTCGCGGCAACGGGCCCGGCGGCGCCGCCAGGCCTGCTGTCTCGGCTCTTTCTCTCTCTCTCTCTCTCTCTCTCTCTCTCTCCTCTCTCTCTCTCTCTCTCTCGCTCTGTCTGTCTCTGTCTCCGTCTCTGTCTGGCTCTCTCGCTGGCCCAGGCTCTCTCGCTGGCCCAGCAGCGAGTCCCCCCCCCGGACGGCCCTCAGGGTGGGCCATGCCTCCAGGGCAGGCCATGCGGCCCGTCCTCCCGCGGCCCTTCCGCCCCGGGCTGCTGCCCCCGGGGGTTCTCAGCAAGGCCGCCGGCTGCAACCCACAGGCTGCTGGCGGCAGCCCAGTGGCCGTCCGCAAGGCACCACGACGACGCTAAAGAGGACGACGGCGACGACGGCGAGGGCGAAGATGCTGATTCGAATGGGAATCCTCATCATCGACCTT
Organism: Prorocentrum cordatum; assembly: GCA_963575745.1. Lineage (NCBI taxonomy): Eukaryota > Dinophyceae > Prorocentrales > Prorocentraceae > Prorocentrum > Prorocentrum cordatum. The sequence goes on along the minus strand of CAUYUJ010017489.1, from coordinate 31,867 downwards.
CGAGGCGAAGAAGCGCGGGGCCGGCCAACGGGCGCGCGGTCCACGCTCGCTCCAGGCGCTCATCAGTCGCCTGCCGACGTGGGCCAGGCGTCCCAATGGACGAAAGCGGAGGAGGAGGAGGAAGGATATAGTGAAGAAGAGGGGGCCGAGGAGAGGGAGGGGGGGAAGAGGATGATGAGGGGGAGAAAGAGGAGGTAAATGAGGGGGGAGAGGGGCGCGGCGCCGGAAGGAAATTCGAAGACCCACTTTCAATAGGCAGAGCAGAGATCGGCAGGCATCCGCTGGCGCCACAAAAAAAAATAGGGGGAAGAGGGGGTGAACCCTATGAGCCCTATGAGCCTTATGATTCCTATGAGCCCTAGCCCTATGAGCCCTATGAACCCTATGAGCCCTATAAGCCTTATGAGCCCTATGAGCCCTATGAGCCCTATGAGCCCTATCAGCCCTATGAGACCTATGAGCCCTATGAGCCCTATGAGCCCTATGAGCCCTATGAGCCTTATGAGCCCTATGAGCCCTAGCCCTATGAGCCCTATGACCCCTATGAGCCCTATAAGCCTTATGAGCCCTATGAGCCCTATGAGCCCTATGAGCCCTATCAGCCCTATGAGACCTATGAGCCCTATGAGCCCTATGAGCCCTATGAGCCCTATGAGCCTTATGAGCCCTATGAGCCCTAGCTAGCCCTATGAGCCCTATGAACCCTATGAGCCCTATAAGCCTTATGAGCCCTATGAGCCCTCTGAGCCCTATGAGCCCTATGAGCCCTATGAGACCTATGAGCCCTATGAGCCCTATGAGCCCTATGAGCCCATGGGCGGACTGAGGGTTAAAGGAGGAGGGGGATTTTAAATCCCCGTGGTGGGCTCATCCGGCAATTCTGGGTTATGCCAGCCCGTCGGTTTTGAACCCCGTTGGAGGGCCCTCGCCTGGAAGGCGAGGTTGATGTCGTGCCCAGCCCCCCTTGATAGTGAGGAGCTTACGGGCGCAAGGTGGGCGGTGCTATGTTCAGGGGGTCCCATTTTTCGGGGCTGGGCCGCATCTTTTACTAGGCGCGTGTATTCTGTGCTCGCACGGACACGCTTTACAGTGCTACCAGTGCTACCAGGAGGAGGAGGAGGAGGAGGAGGAGGAGGGAGCGGAGCGTTGGAAAAGAAATGGTGTTCATGGTTCTGTCGACCCGCCCCTGGTAAGTTTAGACGCTGCCCGTGGCCCTGGACTTCCCTGGGGGTCCTCGGAGGTCCCTAGGGCCCACAAAAACGGGCTGATACCATTCGAAGCAAAGCGCAGCAAAAAAATACCTTCGATCTTCGAGAGATGGGGTCAAAACTTGTCACTCCCCAGCGGATGATCCGACACTCCCCAGCGGATGATCCGACTGAAGGACGGGAAGGACGATTAGCAGGACGAGGAGGAGGAGGAGGAGGAGGGGGAGGAGGAGGAGGAGTCGCACCCCTGGGAGGGCAGAGTCTTCGCAGACACACGCGCCGACACTTATTTCGAAGGAGGAGCTTTTGGGAAACGAACAGATGGCATCAAGGTCGAGGTGGAAGGAGGAGGAGGAGGAGGAGGAGGAGGAGGAGGAGGAGGAGGAGGGGGAGGAGGAGGGGGAATCGAGGGTCGATCCTCGAGCTTGTGGGGCTTCCGGTGGGGTCCAGGGACCGCGCCCAGGGGTGGATGCAGGTGCTACGCCCGCGGGCGGATGCAACAAGCTGCAATCGATTTGAACCCCAAACAAAGAGGAGGGATTAGGCGGATCATCTGCTCGGGAGTTTCGTCGCATCGTGCAGGGCGAGGCGAAGGTGGTGGTTTCCCTGATGCGCCGCAAGCTGGCGGTCGCGCCGGCGGCGGCTGCGCGAAATTTCGAGCGACGGATCAGCGGGCCGTCGTTGAGTCGACACCGGCAACTGAGGAAGAACCTCAGCCCTCAACCCTGCAGACTACGGTGGGGGCGTTGGATAAGGAATGTGCCGGGGAGGCCTCAGACCCTGGGGGATTCCTTATCCGATGAGGGCTGCGGGGATGCCCACGGCCGATCCACAACGGGAGCTCCGCCAGCTTCCAGACTCTGGATTCTTTATCAAATGATTCCTTATCCAATGCCCTCGCCGTACCTCTCGGGCCGGGCGAAAGGGGGGGATTGGGAAAGGGGGGGTTACGAAATTTGCTGCATGCAGCTGGTTTCGGCCTCACCGAGGGGCCCATTCCTCGATACATGGCCGCCTCTGGCGCCGGGAGGCGCCGGGAAAATCAGCTACGTGAGCTGATTCTCAAACCCCCCCTTTGCTATCCCCCCCTTTCGCCCGACCCGAACCTCAGCGGCGGCCCGCAATCCCCCGATTCAGCGCTCGAAATTTCCGTTGGCAGGCCGAGCGCGAGGACGGGGCCTTGTCGCCTATCAGCCCCGCCTCCGAGATGCCTATCAGCCCCGCCTCCGAGATCACCGACTCTGGCGCCCAGCCCTCCGCCCAGCCAGAGGGGGCGAAAAACGGCTCGACCACGGAAAGGTTTGGGTAAATGGGGTCGGGGGGTCGCGTTGCGTCGCGCGCGATCTCAGGCGCGGCCTCGCTATCTCGATGCCCCTGGCGTGCGCGTCAGGAGCTTCCCCCCACAAGTGTCTTCCATGATTGTCCAAAAGAGTTTTCTTGGGCATCGTTCCTGCGATGGTCGGTACAAAAGCACGCAACATACGACGCAGGTCCCTGTTGAGAAACCCGTATACGCATCGCAAAGAACCCAGCTGCACGCCTCCTGAAAACGGGCTCCAGGAGCTTTAGGATTCCCCCGGAATCTCCCCCACAAACTTTGCAAGGGACCCCGGGGGGGAAATCCCATCGCACAACTTGGCGAGTCTTGGTTTCGAAGCCTTCTGGACACAGCGGGATCTCCAATTCGCTTCGGTGTTCGGCCTTGGGGCCCGCTGGGGCCGTCTCAAGAAATCATGCGGACCGCGCCTGAGAACGCGACGCTGCGCCCGAGAACGCGTGCGACGCGGCGCGAATCCTGGGCCCACTTTAACCCACAGAGGAAGTTGAGTCGTGAGGTGCAGGCCAGATCTGACGCCTTCCGCTCAGGGGCGCACGCAGTGCATCTGTCCACCTGTGCTAGCGTGCCGTCTAGCGCAAGGCTTCTGACCAGCCCTCCCTCTTTGCGCCCTCCCTTCTGCCGCCCGTCGTCGTCGTTGTCTTCGTCGTCGTGTCCGCCGTCGTCATCGTATTTGCGGGCCTCCCCCCCCCGCCCCTGTCTCCTCCCTGGCGGCCCGCGCGTCCAGCCGGCCGATCTCTGTGGTCGGGAGCCGGTGCGATTCTCAAACGAGGCGGTTGCACTCATCCTCCCCTCCCTCTTCCTTCTCCTCCAACTCCACCTCCCCCTCCCCCGCCCCCCGAGCGCGCCGCTGCGCAGCGGGGTCTCGCCGCGTGGCGCAAAGGAGGTCCCAAGGAGGGTTCGGGACGAAAGTGAGGGGGCTCGCCGAGAACGACGGGGCTAGACGAAAACGACAAGGGATGGACGAAAATAAGGGGCTCGCCGGAAACGCGACGGGGCTGAACGAAAACGATTGGAAACGGCGAGAACGGTAGGGCGATTGGAAGCGAAAGCGACGGTGCTAGACGAAACCGAAAGGGCTCCCGCTCGGCCGAGACAGTCAGCCTGGCGGGGCCGCCGGGCTGGTTGTGTCGGCCAAGCCTGCATGCATCGATTTCTGTTTCTCTGTATCTCTGCCTCTCTGTCAGCGCGGCGCCAGTCCATTCTGCCGCCTTGCCCGGCCAGCTTGGTGTTCCTTAGGGGGGCCCTCTGGAGAAGGCAATATCCACGCCACGGACAGAGCAGGGTGCATCGTTCACTCGATCCGCTGCTCGAGCCTAACGGCCGCTTCGGCGCCAGGGTGGGTCAGCAAGCCCTAGTTTCGGCATTTCCACCCCTAAGTGAGCAGCGGGCCGCCGCAGCGTGCTGCGCGGCTCGGGACACTCCATCTCTCTCTCTCTCTCTCTTTCTCTCTCTCTCTCTCTCTTTCTCTCCACTCTCTCTCTCTCTCTGTCTCTCGATTCCTGGCTTTGGTTGGCCTGAGCGCGACCACTGGGCCAAAGGGAGGAGAGAGAGAGAGAGAGAGAGAAAGAGAGAGAGAGAGAAACAAAAAAACAAGAGAGGGAGAGAGATAACACAACAAACCAACGGAGAGAACGAGGAAGAGAGAGAGAGAGAGAGCGATAGAGAGAGAGAGAGGTCGGGCGAACACTATCGTGAACACGTAATTTGACGACGCGGAAACAGTTGGGCGTCGTAAACCCACAGCGGCCGCCCGAAAACACTTAGCATCAGTTAACACAAATTAAAGCCAGTTGTGATCAGTTGCCCCGACAGCGAACCTTCGGGATCAGTGAATTTGCGCGCTGATGCCACATAACATGAGAACATCTATAACTCAGTTATAAATGAGTTAGCTAAGTGTGCGTAACTCAATTCATAACTGAGTTATGAATCCACAACTCTCCTGTTCCACAAAGTACGGAAGACCAGGACGCGGGTAGCCTCCGTGCTCGACCAGTGGACGAGCGGGGGGGACAAATGACACCCGTACGGCAAGATACCCTGGACAGCTTCACATGGGGCCCTGGTGGGGAGGCGCGCGATGTGAGGCCACGATGGGTCACCGATTCTAAGGGCCCGCATCACTCACCGAATGTTGGAATCATTGCGCAGAACCTGTACACTCGAGTTGTCTAAGGAACGAGCTCGATCATTGACCTTCCTGGACTGCCTGAGTCAAGGGGCTTCAGCCATATCCGCCGCAAACGGAACTGGTCCTCCTGGGCCTCCGGAGGCCGCGGATACGGGCACATGTGGCCCCCTGGGGACCCAGACGTAGCACAGCATACACTCATATGCAGGCACGAGCGTGGACCCGTGGATGAAATCCATGGGGCTGCGCGAATCGAGGTTCGATGGCCTGCCGTCGTTCCTTTGAAGCTTGTTCAAGCGTTCTTCGAGTGCAAGCGCCCGACTCACTGCTGCGGGGCCCGAGGTGGTCGATCTTCGCGAAACCACAGTCCAGGCCGGAGCAGCGTTGGAAGATTCGCGCCGGAGTCGCGGCGGACGCGGGAGCGGGCCGGGCAAACGAGGCTCCATCTCGGGCCGCGTCGGAGGTGTCGGAACGGCGTCGCGGCAAAATCAAGATCGCAGCGGGGCAGCGGTTTTAGAACGTCCTTACTCGCCGCCGCTCCCGCGGAGCGACAAGGCGTCGTCGTCCCCGTCGACGTCGACTCACAGAGGACAGGTATCCAGGGCGACGGTAGCGAAACACATTGTTTAATTGCGTCCGAGAGGGGCCTCTCGCCTCTCGTCCGCCCCTTTCTCGTGGAGGCAGTTTTTTTAAGCCTCTCGGGAGCCGTTTTGGAACCTCCAGGGTGCTCTTGTAGGCCTCGTGGGGGCCACTCGGACTTGTTTGGGCCGTGTAGTCCGCGTCTTGGAGTATCTTGGAACCGTCTTGGGCCATTTTGGGCGCATCTTGGGCCACCCTGGGACAATCTTGACTTGTCTTGGGCTGGCGTGTGCGCGAACCCGAAAGAGGAGAGCGAGTTGGCGACGAACACCGGAACAACGGAGAACCCGTTTTAGCGGGGGGTTGTGGTATACGCCAGCACTCTTCTCTAGACACACATCTATACATCAATGTGTATGTGTATATGTATGCATGTATGCATGCATGCATGTATGCATGCATGTATGTATGTATGTATGTATGTGTATCAGCGTATACATCATTATATCTCGATGCACATATACATATACATATATGCATGTGTATACGTACACAAAGTACATCTATGCGAAGCATGCGCATATCCATGCCAATCTCCACCTTTTTCCTGGGGGGCCAAGGGAATCGGGACCCCAGGAGTGGATATGTACAATCCGCAGCCCCGCACTGGAGGCCGCCGTCTCCCACACCCGCCCTCTTCACGTGCCAGTCTTACCCTTGCGGTTCCTGCCTCCCGAGGCTCCCTCGTCGTTGTCTCCTCCTCGCCCGCCGCCAGAATCCTCGTTCGATGTTCCCCACAGAGCTGGAACAGCCAGGAAGCCCAAGTCCGCCGCAGATAGGTTGACAATCCGCTGCGGACGTTCGGCCAAGCGCCGCCAGAGTAGCCAGCGAATCGTGAACCCCTCCGAAGCTCGATGCCCTGGGCCTTCTGCATCCAATCCCATCCTCCTTTCCTCCTTTTCATCCTTCTCCTCCTCCTCCTCCTCCTCCTCCTCCTCCTCCTACTCCTCCTCCTGCTGGGCTGCGGGCGTGCCGGCGATTCCATTGTGCACTGCGCCCGCAGCCCGGATTACCACGGGTTTTGCCGTGGCCATCTTCGATTGGACCAGCCGCCACACGACCTTGTGCTGGACGCGTTCCTCTTTCTCCGACCTGTGGCGCAACGCTTCCCCATCGACGCGCCTCCTGAGGGCGGCCCCCAAGCTTCCTCCCTCCGTGCCTTGAGTGTTTATGCGCGCGCTTGACCGCACGCGCAGCTCGTTGAGAGAGTCGCTCCCACGGCAGGCCCCGCCTTCTGAGCTTTTTCGTGGTGTTCTTCGCGAAGGCGCAGGGGGCCACGCTCCAACGATGGCACCCCTGAGCGCGGTGTACAAGCGCCAGCGCTCCGAGTAGCCCGCAGCCAGATGGGAGCCATCTGTACCAGTGGCCGATGGCTTTTGTAATAGGTAGACCCTCTGTTGGGGATGTGCCAATTCTATCGGCCACGCGGCCGGGACACGATTTTTGCTCACAAGCTCAGGCTTGCTGTCGTTTCGTTGCGTGCTCAGCCGCCGAGTTGCGGTCACGTTCGTGGGACAAGTTTGTCCAGGGAGCGGGTTTCAAAAGTTCCAGTGGTCGCGAGTGGTGGTCTCTGGGCTTTTACATATGTTTAGAGGTTGCCGTGCTCACCGTTGACTCCAGGACCCTGTGGCTGGCATGCAGCAGACGCCAGCCACCATGTGGTGCTCGGGGCGGTCTTGTCGGCTCTCCTCCTTCCCCTCCTTCTTTGCGCATTGGCGAGTTTGTCCAATGCGGTCTCAGGGCACTTGGTGCGTCTCCCCTCCCCGCTGTCTTGTCGGTGAGGCTTCCTGGCGCGCGCCGCTAGAACATTTGATATAGTGTCCCCTGTCCTCCCCTGCCCTTCTCTGCACCCCTGTTTGCGGGAAACGAGCCGCACTTCGTTGGGGGAGTGTTCTTCTAAGCTGTTGCGGGAAGTTTGCTCGTAGTGTTGGTTCCGTCTGTGTTGTTTTCCTTCGTCCCTCTCTCCTGGTGGCCTTCCTCCCCCTCCTCCTTCCTCCTCTCTGCACCTCTTTCGGCGAGAGATGAGCCGCACTTTGTTTGGAGAGTGCTCTCATTAGCAGAGGCGGAAGCTTGCTCCAGGTGTTGGTTCCGTCTGGTGCAGGTGTCCTCCCTCCCTGCCTCCTGCTGCCCCTCCTAGTCCTCGTCCTCCTGCATTTTTTTTTTTCTCGCCGGCGTTTCTCTTACTTCTGGGACGTTGCTGTACATGCAGCCACTGGCCAGTCTCCACCACGTACCGGCACGGAGTGCACGCGTTACACAAGAGGTGTTGCAGAGGTCCCCTCCCTCATGCCCTCCTTCTCCTCCGTACAAGCTTTTCTTCTCCTCCTCCTCCTCTTCCTGCAGCGCTGCCCTGTACGTTGCTGCGGCCCTACTGCAATCGGCGCGAGTCAAGTCGTGGAAGCTGTCCCGCGGCTGTCGTCAAGGAGAGTGTTCTGCTGTTTGCGCCCGCCCCCCGTCTGGGCTCCATCGCACCCCCCGCTGCCAGGCCGGGGCTCTCCGGCGTGGCAGGCCCAGGCTCTCTCCCCCCCCTTGGGGGCGTTGCTGTCGGGAATGGCTTGGGAGCGCGGGGTCGGCGCCGAGGTCGACGGGAGCTCCCGAGACGGAGAGGGATGTGGAGGTCCAGGGTCGATGGGTGGGCGGAGGCCGACACAGAGTCGGGCCGGACGAAAGGGGGGGATTGGGAAAGGGGGGGTTACGAAATTTGCTGCAGAAGTCGAGCAGACCACAGAGGTCTGGATAGAAGAGCGGCAGAGGTCGAGGCAGATGCAGAGGTCGAGGCAGATGCAGAGCTCGCCACTGAGGTTGACTGGAGGCTGAGATCGGTCGAGGTCGAGGCCGATGTGGCGGTAGAGGTCGAGGTGGAGGTCAAGATTGAGGTTGAGTTGGGGGTCGAGGTACAGATAACGGTCGAGGAGGAGGCAGTGGTAGAATTGCAGGTCGAGATGGAGGCAGATGCAGATGCAAGAGCGAGGCTAAAGCTAGAGGAGCAGTCACCCTGAACTTGTGTTGGTCCCTTGTGCTCCTTGGCGGCTAGATCTACGTCAGACATGATACACATCTCGGGACACACATGTGTATATATATAATACTTATGTATGTGTATACATATACACTTGTGTACGATGGATAAGCGAGAGCACCGACCCTAGCAACGAAGGTCCAGCCCATAGCAGCAAGGAAAGCATCAGCCGAGCTCAGCTATGACAGGTTGCACACCGTGTTCACCACTCTGCCGCTTGCAGACACGGTGACTTCAGTTATTTCCCTCTCGCTGTTTTTTTGCGCCAATATGCCACGACCGTCGATGTGCACAAGGCCGAGGGAGGAGGAGGAGGAGGAGGAGCAGGAGGAGGAGGAGAAGAAGAATAATCATCTGAAAAAGGAGAGGGGGAGGGAGGAGGAGGAGGAGGAGGAGGAGAGGAGGAGGAGGAGGAGGGAGGAGGAGGAGGAGGAGCGGGGGAGGGAGGGGGAAGGGAGGAGAAGCAAGCCAGGGGAGGCAAGCCCGGATGCGTCCGCGCCAAATCTGACACCCGGCCCCTCCCATCCATCGCTTCCCATGGTGTTGAATTGAATGTCCTCGATCCGCCGACGCGCACCACAGGGGGAGCTGAAGTTTCAACAAGGACCCCATCGTGTCGTGCGCAGTCGTCCTCCTCCTCGTCCTCCTCCTCCTCCTCCCTCCTCCTCCTCCTCCTCCTCCTCCTCATCCTCCTCATCCTCCTCCTCGTCCTCCTCCTCCTCACAAGGGGAGCTGCGCAGACTGCAGGAGGAGATGGCAGACGAGCAGGACAATGAGCGAGCAGGATCACCAGCACGATGACTACGTACGAAGCAAAATCTGACCCTCAGAGCGCGCACACCGATCACCATGACGGCATCCAGGAGCCGTCATAACAGCATTGCGAAGCAGTTGCGCAAAGGGCGAACATACATTCGTGATAGAATGTTTGAGTATTCCGTTCCATCGAACAGGGAAGCTCTACGCAGAGTGGTTTGATACCACAAACATTAGCTGCGAACTCCACCGTTATTGCATGCAGGAGGCCCGCACCAAACGTACAGACTTATCTTGCGAACAACCCGTGCGCCGTCGGGACCCTCGAAACGCAGACGACAACACATGGCAGCGAATTCCACCATGATTGCATGGAGAAGCCCAGCACCTAACTCAAACAAATAACGATGATGTGAGTAGCCCCTGCGCTCTCAGGTTCCTCGAACCGCAAGCCACCAAGAAACCGATGTCCAAACAATCCAGCCCACCACAAGGATGACGTAGGATCGATTGCGGGCGGTTGGGTTAATGCACAACCAGGCTCCCCCGCATGGCCTCCGCACCCGAGACGGACAACGAGGAAGATGCACTGCTTGGATCGCCGCGGTGGTTGCTATGGGGATGGGGGGGCTAGAAAGGAATGCAAACGTGGGTTTGTATCTGGCCTAACCCCCCTTAGAAGTGGGTTACATATGCCATATGTGGCTTGGGATGGTGAGGTAAGTCCGCTAAGTGGACTCCGCCCACTTAGCCCAGATCTGTACGCCCTTAAGACACGTGGGGCACGTGCAACCCACTTCAAAGCTGGGTTAGGCTGGATAGAGCCCACCTTCGCATCCACTTGTATCCCCCTATCCTCTTAGCAACCACCGCGGCGATCCAAGTGGAAAGCGGAGAAAGTCGACCCCCTTTATGAGAGCAGCCCACACATTCGGCAGTACAGCGAGCGATGGCTTTCTGCGCGTGTCTCTGGCACCGGAGGCCCAACCGTTCGAGGTCTCCTCCGCGGTCTTGAGCCACAAGGTCTGCGGAGGAGAAAGCGCAGGAGGAAGACGAGGAGGATGAGGAAGGAGAAGGACAAGGGGCAGCAGCAGCAGCAGGAGCTGGAGCCGCATGAGCGGGAGGAGCAGGAGGACCAGGGGGAGGCCGCAGAGGGGAGAGGACCGGGGTGACAATGGTGAGGACGCGCTCGGATCCACACAAGTGATCCGCGCTGGGGCGAGAGCGCCATTCTGAACGATGGAAGCAAAGCGCCGATCCGAAAATGCGGTCCACGATGCAGATGGAGCACCATATTGGAACACTGGACACAATCGGATTCAACAAAACAACACAAGAAAAACACTATGTTTTGAAATCTTGTGCAAAGACAACAAAAACAGTACGCGGACAGGGCGGAGCATCTTCTGGACGGAGTCTGAATGGAGATGAGATTCGTATGCAGACGGGTATATACATATAACGGCGCACCGGGTCCGGGGGCCCGGGGCCGGGACCTCGACCACAAATGTGGGCTCCGGGGGCCCCGGAGGCTCGTCGGGGCTTGCCAGAGGCCTCCCCGGTCAGACAAGACGGCCCAAGAAGCGCCCAAGACGGCCCAAGAAATTTCCAAGAGGCCTCCAAGAGAGCTCCAAGATGCTGAAGATGGCCTCCAGACGTCCAACGACGCCCCCAAGACGCCCCAAGAAGCCTCCAACATGCGTCCCAAGAGGGCCCCTAGACGCAAAAAATGGCCCATTCCCTTTGTAAAACGTACATTTTTCACAAAGTCGCCGTGTGGGCTTTCCGGCGTTACAGGACGGCCCAAGAGGCGCCCAAGACCGCCCCAAGACGGCCCAAGAAGCTTCCAAGAGGGTCCCAGGACAGCCCAAGAGGGCCCCAAGACGGCCCAAGAGGCGCCCAAGATGGCCCAAGAGGGCCCCAAGACGGGCCCAAGAGGGGGCCCAGAGGGGGACCACGAACCGCAAGCTCGAGCCTTCCGCCCCAAGAGGCCGCCAGGAGGCCCCAAGGAGGCCCCTCAAGAGGCCCCAGGAGACCCCCAAGAGGCCCAAAGGAGGCCCCGAGAAGCCCCAAATCGGCCCCCAAAATGCTTCGAACCTGCTTCCAGGAGGCCCCCGACAGGTTCAGAGGCTCCCGAGAAGCTACGTCAAACTCCCAGCGAGCGGCCGGACGAGGCCCCCCACAAAATCACAAGAGGGTTCCAGTATTTGTATCCTTCAGCGCTCTCTGGCCTTCTTCCCCCTGCCCCCTTCCCTGCGACTTTCGTTGACTCAAGCTCGCCTCCTAGCTAGAACCTAAGCGCGCGCGAAGCGCGCGCGTGGTTCTAGTTGTTGTATAGTCACGGAGGGAGTGCTCATGACAAATTGTAGGCCCCCCCACCCCGGTCTTTTCCGCCCGTCCTGTGGCGGTTCGATCGGAGATCAGGGCGGGCGCGAACGTGGTTTTCGTTGCAGTTGCGTGCCTGCATGTCGGCCCTACGCCACGGGTCGGCGGGGATGCGGAGGCACAGCGAACGTTTGTTTGGCGTCTCCCGCGCGTCCGACAACTGCGCTTTGATGGCGTGCGCCCTGGCGGGCCGGAAGGCTGCCGACGGACTGGTTGTTTTGTTGTTTCGATGGCAAAGCCCCGGCATTCAGGCGTGGCTTCGTGTTCCAGCGCGTCGCGCTGCCTTCCAATTTTGCCCGACGAGCCCGTCCTGCGGCGGGTCGGCCAGGGCGGCGCTTGTCGAATCCCGACGCGTCTAGACAGCCGCCCAGACACTGAACTTGAAGGCGC
>CAUYUJ010017489.1:0-15000 GCA_963575745.1 Prorocentrum cordatum | reverse complement strand
CATTGAATTGCCTGCATTACCTGCAGGTTGCTCGCCTGGTCTTTCTTGTCATAAAGAGTCTTGCGACTTCCTGTTTCAGGGCCTGTGGATTTCCCGGTTGAGATGGCACACTCAGTTGGAGAGTTGGCCATGCACTCGGTATGCGAGGCTCGTCGCCGCATGCGCCTCATCATGATCCTCGCCCTTGTACTGCTCTTGGCCAAGGGGGTGTTTTCTGGGTGCCAGAGGTAGTACGCAGGCATCGCAAGCGTGTGTTGGCAATTGAAGAGGGCGGTCTAGATAAGTCAGAAGGCTCTCTTCAAGAAGGACCTCTTCAAGAAGGAGGACATAAGGAGGACGAACACACGCGGCCAGCAGAAGGGGGAGGGGTGAGAGAAAGGGAACGGGAATGATAATGAGAAGGGTTGGGAGGAGGTATTACCAGGGGGATGGATGAGGGATGAAGGAGATATGTCCATGATTTCGTCGGTGGCTCGGCGACGGCGTGGGGAATTTCAAGTATCTCTGCAGGGCGACGGCTTTGCTGGCAATCTCTCCATCCTTGTTTTGGGCGGCCTGTGGTGGGATGCTCGCAGTTTCCTTTTCGATTGCCTCTACGAGGGAGGTGTTTGCACATCAGCGTCAATCATCCCAGGGGGAGGTGGGACGGACGTTTCCCCATCCTGTTCACAGGGCAGGGGATGGCACGGGCACCTTTGCCGAGCCCTCTTCGAGAGGTAGGGCAATGTGGTGGCGCATCTCCACATGCCCTGCTAGGCACTCCTGGTTGCCAGCCCACCTCCGCGTTCCTGTTTGGGATGGTCGTGTCTCCGTCCTCACCATCCGATCCAGATGAGATGTGGGCAGATACCGGCTCTTCTGCCTGAGGGCAGATGAGGTTGGACAGACGCTGAGCCGTCTCCTGAGGAGGAAGCGTGCTGGCACAGCCACCCTCCCGTTCTCTTGTGGGAGGTTTGGTGGTGGCACGGACGCGCATACGTTGTCTTTCTCTTTCTCTCTCTCTCTCTCTCTCTCTCTCTCTAAAGAGAGAGAGAGAGAGAGAAAGGTTGCAATGTGGACACTCCCCCTTTCTAAATTGAGTGGACTGGTGGTGGATCGGGCGTGTCTCCAATCCCGTAATTTGTTCCACAGGGGAGGGTGGTGGACGCCGATTGCTTCTTTCTGAAAGGAGATTGGGCGAGACGGACACCCTTCCACCCACACCCACCCACAAGGGTTTGTAATGGTAGAGAAGAGATGAGACAAGATAATATTTATCATACGTACATAGAGAGAGACACACACAACACATACGGACAGAGAGAAAGAGCGTTAGAGAGAGAGGGAGAGCGAGACCAAACACATTGAAACATGTAGAAAGAGAGAAAGAGAGAGAGAGAGAGAGAGAGAGAGAGACAGAGAGAGAGAGAGAACAAAAAAACAAAACAGAGCGACAGAGAGACCGAAGGAGAAAGAGAGATAGAGGGAGAAAACAGAGAGAGAGAGAGAGGAGGATGAGAAGGAGGCGGAGCTGGAGCAGGAGGAGGAGGAGGAGGAGCCGGAGGAGAAGGAGCACGATGAAAATGACGAGCTTTGGCGGACGTGGTGGCGGCAAGACAACGTTGTTATCGCCGTCCACGCCACCTTTCTCCGTCGGTGGCCTGCGCCCCCTCTTCGGCCGCTCTCTGTCAAAAGCTGCCGCTGGCAGCTGATCGTACTTTGGCCGCGGCCTTCGGGCTCGGACTGCCGCTGAGGGGGCCACGTCAATGATGATGAGGAGGAGGAGGAGGAGGAGGGGGAGGAGGGTGGAAACGCTGTGATGGTGATGCTGGTACTGACGGTGCTGATGATGGTGATGATGATGATGATGTTGATGATGATGATGATGATGATGATGATGAGGTTGAAATTGAGGTTGAGGTTGGTGGTGTTGATGTGGATGCTGTTGGTGATGCTGACACTGGCGATGCTGATCATGATGATGATGACGATGATGATGATGATCGTGATGCTAATGAGGACGACGACGATGGTTGTGATGATGATGAGCGATTCTGGTGATGCTGATGATGGTGATGACTGGTGACTAGGATCCTAGGGATGACGGTGGTGATGATGTTGGTGTTCATGGTGTTGATGTTCGTGTTGATTACGGTGACGATGGTATTGACGATGATTATGCGCATCATGATGATCAACATGTTGAAGATGACGGTTTTCATGATGGTGCTGATGATCATGGTGTTGATGAGGAAGGTGATGATAATGACGATGATGTTGGTGTTGATGATGATGATGATGATGGTGATGTTGATGATGATACTGGTGCTGCTGATGATGCTGATGAGGGTGCTGGTCATGATGATGATGCTGAGGATGATGATAATGATGATGACGATGATGATGACGATGATGATGATGATTGTAAAGGTGAGGATGTTGATGGTAATGATGATTATGATGCTGCTGGTGATGACGATGCTGATGATGATGGTGATGGTGATGATGATGATGATGATGATGATGATGATGATGATGGTGATGACGATGTCGATGATGAGGCTGATGATGATGCTGCTGATGTTGATGCTGATGATGATGATGATGATGATGATGATGATGATGATGATGATGATGATGATTATGATGATGGGGCATGCTCGGTCCCACGCGCCCTCGTCGCTGCCGCGCGCCGCGGGCGGCTTTATATCCTCCGCGCCTTTGCCCGCGCTCCCCCCTCGCTCCCGCCCCTGGTGCGCCCCGAACGCAGGACCGGCACCATGACCAGGGGCCGTAGAGGAAATCAGGGCATAGATATCAAAATTAGGGGAACGAAGAACGACATAAACACGAAGTGGTGGAGGACCCCGACCAAGTCCCCTACCTCCTTCCACTGCTCCTCTCGGAGGGCCCGGCCTGGGCCGTCCTCCGCCCCGTCCTCGCAGGGGAGCGAATAATGACATAAACATAAGAACTCGGGGGTCCGCGCGGATTTCTCGGAGCGGCGCTGGACCCCCCTCCCTGGCGCGCGGAGCGCGCCAGGGGCGGCGCCGGAGGCGCCGCCAGGGGGTCCAGTCCGGATCCGAGAAATCCGCGCGGACCTCCGAGTTTGTACGTTTATGTCATTGCTCGTTCCCCTGAAGACTTCGAGCAACAACAAATCACTGGTTGGGAGGGTCGGGCTGGGAGAGATGACCAGGTCATCCATAGCATCTAGCCTGACGCAGGTGTTTGTGTTATGATGCTCCAACCGATTTAGGTGTGTTTTGTTTTGTGACGCAAGTGTTATGTTTTATGACCTGTGTTATGACGCAGGCGTTTTGTTTTTCTGGGATGCGGCGCTTAAGTACGATGGGAGCAATATAAGTTTTGTTGCACATTCGTGCGCTGCATCTTCCCAGCCCGAAAAATCGCCCTCTGGGGGCAACGGGTCCTCAGGGAAACAGGCCCCGAGGTTTCTCTCACCGTTTTCGGGCTCTCAGGGCCCTCCACGGGCCTCAGGACCGTCAGAAAACGACTCAGGATGAATGATGGGCCTGTTTTCCACAAGCACCACCACCATAAGTTGGAAGGCGAGTGGGTCCTCCTCCTCCTCCTCCTCCTCCTCCTCTTCGTGCTCCTCCTCCTACACCTCCTCCTCCTCCTCCTCCTCCTCCTCCTCCTCCTCCTCCTCCTCCTCCTCCTGATCCTACACCTCCTTCCCCCCTCCAACTTATGGTGGTGGTGGTGGTGGAAAACAGGGGAAAACAGGCACATCAATGAAGAGTTCTTCCTGGGGGAAGGCCCAATGGTCCAGGACCAGTTTCCCTCAGGAACCGTTTCTGCGCTCTGCGCGGATCTCTTGGATCTGCGCTGGGCCCCCCTGGCGGCGCCTCCGGCGCCACCCCTGGCGCGCTCCTCGCGCCAGGGAGTGGGTTCAAAACGCCGATCCGAGAGATGCGCGCGGACCTCCGACAGTTTATGCTTATGCCGGCTGCTGCTTCTCTAGAGGGGGAGGGAGGACGTGGGGGAGGCAGCAGGAGGTAGGAGGAGGAGGAGGAGGAGGAGGAGGAGGCGGAGGAGGAGGAAGGTCACAGGCCACAGGATACGGTTTCCATCAGGGCTCGCTTCTTTCATGACGACTTCAGTCCCGTCGTTTCCCGGATCAGTGGATCTTCGGGGGCCTACCGTCCTATTTTCGCTGTGCCACTCTCGCACGGGCGGGCGTGCGCGAGAGCAGGACGTCGGGATCTTTCTTCGACAAGTTTAGAGTGCAGGGTCGTCCGTCTCGCGCGTCCCCGTGGTCCTTCACATCGATGAAGGATTCGACCGAGCCGCGACTGCCGCGAGCTCCACGAAGCCTCCAGAGCCTGACGCAGCAGGGGGTAGCGCGCCCAGAACGGAAGAGAAGGTACAGGCCGCTCCGGAGAGGTCAGGGCCAATGTGCCCAGTTTGGCCGGACATTGCTCTTATCCCCCACAGGGGGAACCGATGTCCCAGGACATTCTGTGGAAGCAATGAATACGGATAGTTTCGAGCCCTTGGGGGCCTGAAAGATATCCATGGTCATCGTTTCCTGATTGATTGTTTTGCCCATCGGCGCGGGCCCTCGCACCCCCGCCCTCTCCCCTCCCCCCCGAGTAGATCTTGGCTGTTGTTGGCGTTTGCTTCGAGCAGGTGCCCCGCTCCCGCCCGAGACTCCCTCGCGCTTTATGCAGGAATCGCGCTCTCGCTCGGGACTTCCTTCGCGCTCTCGCTGCAAACCGTCGCACCAAGCAGGGGTCTGGAGCTAGACTCAAACGACGCGAAGATCGGGACAAAATCGGATCGGGATAACTCGAAATCTCTGAGAATCGGCGGGTTTGGAGGATGTATTGGGCGCCGCGGCCGCTCCAGAGCGTTCCGGAACGCTCTGAGAGCGCTCCGGAACGCTCTGGAGCGATTTATCCCGATCCTAGCCCTGTTTTACACACCCCTCCCCACCCTCCCCCCCCTCCCGCCCAATGGCGAAACGCCGGACAAGAAACCGTTCACGTACCCACCGCCTCGGACCGGCAGGGGAACCAACTCTGTGCGCCTCCACCGCCCGAGGCCCGGCCCCTGCTGGGCCCAGCAGCGCCGCAGATGCAGGCCAGGCCAGGACAGCGCATGCTCCTCCTCCGCCTCCTCCTCCTCCTCCTCCTCCTCCTCCCTCCTCCTCCCTCCTCCTTTGGCACTGGGCATATCGTGCTGGTTGGCGCGGGCGCTGCGCCCTCGCCGGGGCGCGAGAGGCGCGGCGCTGGGGCCTGGCCAGGCACGCGAGACAACCGACGCGCAGACCAGTCCTGTTCTTCTTTCTCATCCTCCTCCTTCGTCTCCTCCTCCTCCTTCCTCCTCCTCCTCCTCCTCATCCTCCCCCTCTTCCCTACCTTCCTCCTCCTCCTCCTCCTCCTCCTCCTCTCGGTCCCGTCCCTCCTCCTCCTCCTCCTCCTCCTCCTCTTCGTCTTCTTCTTCTTCTTCGTCCTCCTTCTTCTTCTCCTCCTCCTCCTCTCAGAGCGTGAATTGCCTACCCCGCTTTCGCTTCCAGGCAAAACCAAGTCATACCACGCGCCTCCTCGTCAAGCGGCCTGACCAGTACAGGCCGCAGTTTGGCATCGTTTAGTATCTCTTGGGAGCGAGGGTGGTCAAAAGCGAGGTAGGTTTGTTTTCCCCCTAAGTGGATACGTACAGATCCCGCCGCCCGATTTCGTGCCTCCTGGAGCTGCCATGCTGCGCCGTTTGCCGCACGGGGTCCGCGGGTGCTGTCTGCGTCGGGGGGCCCGGGGTCTCCGAGCCGTCCCCCGAGGCCCAGGGCCGAAGCGGTGCGCACGCCCCTGGAAGCGGTGGCCTACTCAGGTCTGGCCAGTGGCGTGCAACGGGGAAGAGCTGGAGTCGAAGCAAGGGAATCAGGAGGGGAAAGAAACACACAGGCACAAAGACTCGTCGATTCCCTAGAAAACATTGGAAAATATGAGAAGTGGGGGGTAAGACCCCCCCCACAAAATATGGGAAAATAGTGGGAATCTTTTCATTTGCGTGTATTTAGTTGTGTGTCCTGGGGCCCCTTCAGAGAAGCCCAACACCGAGGGGAGAGTTCTATCATCATCGTAGTCGCGTAGACAGCCACAAGGGTCTGTTCAGGCATGATTCTGGGACAGGCAACCAGAAGCTCAGGAAGTAACACAACCGACTGTTGGACTATTACGCCCAGCACCCACACGCTGATTACAGGGCTCCCTGACTCAATACAGCATCGATTGATGTTGGCCCAATATGTTGCTGGTCACTTCGTTGACGGAAGCCGCTCTCGCTGATCGAAGTCCTCATCGCTGCGACATCTCATCATATGTCCTGTGCCCACACACAGTATTTGCTCCAGCCGTCCGCAACGCGACATTCGGGGAACGAGCAATTACATAAACATGGAAATTCAGAGGTCCGCGCGGATTTATTGGATCCGCGCTGGACCCGCCTCCCTGGCGCGCGGAGCGCGCCAGGGGCGGCGGCAGAGGCGACGCCGGGGGGGTCCAGCGCGAATCCGAGAAATCCGCGCGGACCTCCGAGTCGTTATGTTTTTGGCATTCTTCGTGCCCCCAGACATGTGCCCACTCCTCGTCTCCAGATCTCTTTTTGGCTTTTCTGGCTTTTCGCCGCTGCGCTTGGATGGCTCCCTGCGCCGTCGCCGCACCTTGTGATTTGAACAGGCTTAAATCCAAGTTCTTGCGGCCGGATATGTATATATAATTTTTAGGAGCCTGGGCTCGCCCCCGAGGCACGGCAGTCCAGAGCTGACGAGCTATGGCGCAAGTATTGACTCGGGCTGTTCCATACAGGAGGAATATTGTCAAAAATAGTCAAACCATAGTCTGGGGATGGGATCTGCAAAGGCAACTGTGGCCGCAGGTAATCTCAGCAAGCGGCCCTCGCATGGCCAGGAACGCCTGCCCTCCGCATGCGCATTCCCCGCGTGACCTCCCCGCGTTGCACGTGTGAGCCCAGCCACGAGTGCTCTCAGAGCGACGTCGTCGTGATGCGTTGGTCCAATGCCTGATCCCGAGAGATCTCGACCCCCTCGTCGCAGAGTGGAGTCTGGTCCTGAGTAGTCTGCTCATGGCCCCGGGGCCGAGAAACGGTTTTCCAGACGTGGAGAATTGCCCCAAACTTCAGGCGGGACCTGATCGAATCGCCGGATGTCTTGGCCTCTGGCAGACTTCTTCGCATATGTTTCCCACCGTCAGGCTATTTCATCCACGTCGAACATGACCTTACCCCATGACCTTTCCCCCAGACTTATTGTTCTCAACCCAGGTGCATTCAGCTCATCTTGGGTTGCTAAGCCGCGCTGCGTATGAAGGACTGGTCAAAGTAATCAGATACCACGATAGCTTGATAATGTCGTTAACCTGCTCACCTGAGTACCACAGTGTGGTCGAATAGCCAACCTTCGGCGCATCCCACACGCAATCGCACGCGCGCACAATCGCATGCGCGCGCTCGCGCACGCGCACACGTACGCCTAAATACACACACAGGCACACGCACACACGCACGCACGCATGCACGCACGAACGCACACACATCACACATGCACACACGCACATGCACACACGCACATGCACACACACACACTGCTTCCAGAGGCTTGGTCTGAGTTGTGAAGAATGGTCTGCAGTCAGTTGTCTTGGGCGTCTCTGGCCCGGGGCGAGGCCCCAAAATGCTGCCCGTGTGCGCGTGCCCGGGCTCTGGCCTGCGCGGGGGTGGCTCGGGCGTGACAGCTGTTTGTTGGGCTGCGCGTGTGTGTGCACAGCACGGCTCTGCGCGTGCTGCCGCGCTGAGAAACAAGCACGCACACACACGCACGCACACACAAAAATACACACACATACAGTGGAGACCCATGCCAAGAAACACAGTGCTTACTGCTTGCCTCCAAGGTGCCCTGGGTGTCTTAGGTGTCGATGGGCTTTCTATTGAAAGCGTGGCGTTCTGGGGTCTGAGGGTCAGGACTACTGTGGAAGGTTTGTTGTCGACTGGCCAGCGCTGTACGCGAGCTAGTGAAACACTCAACTGCCGGGTCGTCCAGCAACGCCAGCAGTGCTACGAGCACGGTCGCGGTGGTATATCAGGACCATTGCACACCCATGGCAATTTCAAACGTCTTTGAGTGAACAAGGCATAAGGCGAGTGCCACATATTCTCGGGAGCGCCCCACCCACACGCACACACACAGACACACACAAGCCACGCGCGCAGCACGTGCGCGCACGAAACCTGGTTCGCCCCTAAACAGTATATCCGTCCCTAGAACGAGTGCCTTTGTCGAAGTCGCTGCTCAGGCACGAGCACACGAACATGATTTGGTTCCTGGAAGCAGCAGCGCGTGTTCGGCAGAGGTCTGCGCGCATGTCTTGGATCGGCGCCGGGCCCACCTCCTGCCGTCCCCGGCGCGCTCCGACCGTCGTGGGCGGGGCGCGGTGGGGCCCGGGGGGGCCCCCGCGCCGATCCGAGAAAGCCGCGCGGACCTCCGCGAGTTGAGGCTTCTGCTGTGTAACTCGATGTCGTGCTCACTCCTCGGATCCGTCGGCATTGGAACTGTTGCTTCCTTCGAGGCCTCCTATATGGGTCCGAGTAGATGGGGTCAGAGGATCGCGCCGCATCGCCGATGCATCGCCGATGCGGCTCGATGTGGAGCCCGTGTTTCCCCGCGCCGACGTCGCCGCTGCATCGCCGACGTCGCCGCTGCATCGCCGACGCATCGCCGATGCATTGGCGGTGCGGCGCGATCTTTTGACCCCACTTGCTCGGAGCCCATCCCGGAGGCCTCTATTCCTCCGCGGGACCTCCGGGGCGCCGAAGTGCATCCCTCCGACTGCGGGGGCGCGGCGTCGGCGCCGCCCAGGCGCCGCCTTCCGCAGCGAG
This sequence comes from Prorocentrum cordatum, assembly GCA_963575745.1. NCBI lineage: Eukaryota > Dinophyceae > Prorocentrales > Prorocentraceae > Prorocentrum > Prorocentrum cordatum. Next base: position 6,105 of record CAUYUJ010017489.1, on the reverse strand, counting down.
GCGCCCACGGGAGAGCCCCAAGGCCTGCCGCGGCTGGTGTGTTCTTCCCCTCGGGGAGCCGCCGCGCGAGGGAGCGGAGCTGGGCCGGCATGCATCTGCCATGAGGCGCCCGTCGGCAGGAGATCGAAGAAGGAAGAACGCCAGAAGCATAAAGTTTGAGCGCTCCGCGCGGATTTCCCGGATCCGCGCTGGCCCCTCTCCCGGCAGCGCCTCAAGCGCCGCCCCTGGCGCGCTCCACGCGCAAGGGAGGGGGGTCTGGCGCGGCTGGCGCGCTCCACGCGCCAGGGAGGGGGGTCTGGCGCGGATCCAAGAAATCCGCACGGAGCGACAACGAATTAATGGTTATGGCGTTTTTGTTTCCTATTTCTGGCGGGAGAGCCGGCCAGGCATCTCCACGGGGGCTCTCGGGCCACCGCCTCGAGCCGGTCGCTGCCTTCGGCCGCGCTCGATGGTGCGAGAGCCCCGGGTGCTCGTCGGTCTTTGAGAGCCGGTGCAGTGGGCACATCGAATAAGAAGCCGGCCGGCCAGCATGTGCCCCGCGAGGGTTCTTGATCCCTGGATGGCCCTCTGGGGGCCCACAGGAGCCCTGTGGCACCTCGGACAGGTCACAGATCGACAACGAACGTGCCCCTGTATTGCCAAACCGTGCTTTCACTGAGGGTTCCTTATTTTGTTTTTGGGGTAAATGGCTTACGTTTTGGGGCTTTCGCCCAGGACCTGGCAGTGGCTGCCTCCTGGCCGCCCCGTGCGCTGGCTGGCGTCTCTGGATTGTCGCCCGGTCCGCCCGTTTCCGCCTCGTGGCGGCCTGGCGGGTGGCATTGCCAGACTTAGGCTTCGGGATGCGCGCAGAAAGCTTCCTCCCCCAGGTAGATCTGGCTGGCCTCAGCAGGCTCTCCGAGTAGCCCTAGTTGGCCTCAACAGGCCCACCGAGTAGCCAGAGGCGGTCTCACCACCCTGGCGCCGCTTCCGGCGGCGCCCCTGGGGCGCTCCGCGCCCCAGGGGTTGGGGTGATGAGACCTTCCCAGGCTACTCAGAGGGGTCTGTTGGGGCCACTTGGGACCACCAGGATGGGCTGCGCGTGAGCAACCCGAAGCCTTACCAGCATCACATCGATTGATTCACGTAATTTATACAACATAAGTTGCGCCATATCGTTTTGTTGGGCGAGTCTGTTAGCCAGCGCGGTCCCCGAACAGTGTGTTTCTGGCAATCGATGTTGTGCAATCTACGTGGCGCAATATACGTTGTGCATTCTAGGTGGTGCACTGTATTTTGCGCAGTCCATGTGGTGCAATCTACGCGGCTCACTCTGTGTTGTGCAAGTTGCGTGGTGCAGTCTATCTGGTGCAGTCTACGTGGTGCAATTAATCTTGACCGTCTTGAAGCTGTCCTCTCCACTGCTCGTGCAAACATATCACCCTCCCACCCGCAACTTGGTCGCAAGACCTCTTCAGACAAGACCGTGACGGTAGGTACCACATGGCACTTGGCCACGACACCGATGCCGACGACGACAGCGACATTGACGACGACGGCACCGCCGACGGCGACTGCGACGACACCGACGACGTCTCCAATGTTTTCGACGGCGACAACGACGACGACACCGACGACGACGACAACGACGCCGACGACGACGACGAAGACGACGACGACGTCGCCAACGGAGACGACGACGAGGGAGGAGAAAAAACGACGACGTCGACAACGACGACAACGACGATGGAGGAGGGAAGACGGCGACGACGCCAACGACGAAGAAGGAGGAAGGACGGCGACGCCGACGACGACAACGACGAGGGAGGAGGGAAAACAACGACGATGACAACGACGACGAAGACGACGACGACGGCGTCGCCAACGAAGAAGACGACGAGGGAGGAGGGAGGACGACGACGGCGACACCGACGACAACGACGACAACGACGAGGGAGGAGGGAGGACGGCGACGACGCGAACGACGAAGAAGGAGGAAGGACGGCGACGCCGACGACGACAACGACGAGGGAGGAGGGAAGACGACGACGATGACAACGACGACGAAGACGACGACGACGGCGACGAAATGAAAGGACGACGACGAGACGCCGACGACGGACGACGACGACAAGGGAGGAGGATAACGACGAGGGAGGAGTGAAGACCACGACGACGACGACGACGACGACGGCGCCGAAATAGGAGGGACAACGACGAGACGCCGACGAAGACAACGAGGGAGGAAGGACGACCACGGCGACAACGACGACGGAAACGACGACGACGCAAGACGGACGACAACGCCCGACGAGGAAAAAGACAGAACTGAGGAGCAAGAGGCGCGCGCACGACGGACGACGACGACGCAGCGGAGGAGGGCAGGACGAACGACGACGCCTGACGACGAAAGGAGCGCGCGCGCACGCTTTTGTTGAAAAATCCGTGTTCCCCCCCCCCCGAAAACTTGGGTTATTGGGTTCTTGTAGGTTTGTTGGACGCACGATTTTGAAATCTTCCCGAAACCGCGATGGTTGTTTGAAGGATTTCGCTGGTCGCCCAGCGACCGGACAGAGCCCCGGACGACTTCGTCCCGTTTTTTGCAGAGGATTCTCGCGACGGCACACGCGCAAGGGCGTTCGACAGATTTCGACATGCGCGCGCGAAGCCCGTTTGGTAGCATTTTGTGAAAATCTTGGAAAACCTATGGTTTTCTTAAGATTTCGCGAGACCTCGCGCGGAAGTTTTTTTAGCAAATCAGTGTTGCGAAACCATGTGTTTTTGTATGTGTTTTGGAAACTCGGTTGCGAAATCTTTCCGGCACCGAAGGTTTTTGAAGGATTTCGGCATGCGCGCGCGACGACGCGCGCGTGTGCACTTCGTTTCATTTGTTGCAAGGGATTCGTGAAAAAGTGATATGTTAGAACAAAACATGTCACCGCATAGTGTTTTTTGCAAGGGAACCGCAGTGGGGGGGAACCCGGCTTGGCTGGGATAGTATGAATTCATATTTATGATGGACATGTGGTCAGAATCATATGTAATTTACAGCACGCGCGGGGGTCCCGATAAGTCCGGGGGGGGGGGTAGAATCTATTAGTCTTTCAGAAAGGAGAATCCACTTCGACTGTCTTGAAGCTGTCCTCTCCACTGCTCGTGCAAACATCCCGCCCTCCCACTTGCAACTTGGTCGCAAGACATCTTCAGACAAGACCGTGACGGTAGGTACTGCGTGGCACTTGGCCACGACACCGATGCCGACGACGACAGCGACATCGACGACGACGGCGCCGCCGACAGCGACTGCGACGACACCGACGACGTCTCTAATGTTTTCGACGACGACAACGACGACGACGACACCGACGACGACGACAACGACGCCGACGACGACGACGAAGACGACGACGACGTCGCCAACGGAGACGACGACGAGGGAGGAGGAAAAACGACGCGGACTCCTCTGGGGGCCGACTATACGACCCCCCCCCCCTCCAACGACGATCGAGGAGGGGAAGACGGCGACGACGCCAACGAAGCACGACGCCACAGCGTAGGACGGCGACGCCGACGGGGACAACGAGAGGAGAGGAGGGCAAGAGACGACCGATGAACAACCGAGACGAAAGAAGACGACGACGGCGACGAAATAGGAGGGGCGACGACGAGACGCCGACGACGGACGACGACGACGAGGGAGGAGGATAACGACGAGGGAGGAGTGAAGACCACGACGACGACGACGACGACGACGACGGCGACGAAATAGGAGGGACAACGACGACACGCCGACGAAGACAACGAGGGAGGAAGGACGACCACGGCGACAACGACGACGGAAACGACGACGACGCCAAGACGACGACAACGACGACGAGGAAAGACAGAAGACGACGACGGCGACGACGACGACGACGACGACGACGAGGGCGGAGGGAGGACGACGACGACGACGACGACGCAAGAGCGCGCGCGCACAATTTTGTTGAAAACCCGTGTTGCGAAACCTTGTGTTTTTGTAGGTTTTTTGGACGCACGATTGACATTTTTCCGAAACCGAAGGTTTTTGAAGGATTTCGGCATACGCCCGCGACGACGCGCGCGTCTGCACTTCGTCCCATTTTTTTGCAGAGGATTCTCGCGACGGCACACGCGCAAGAGCGTTCGACAGATTTCGACATGCGCGCGCGCGAAGCCCGTTTGGTAGACTTTTGCGAAAATCTTGGAAAACCTATGGTTTTCTTAAGATTTCGCAAGAGCTCGCGCGTAAGTTTTTTTTTGAATCAGTGTTGCGAAACCATGTGTTTTTATATGTTTTTTGGAAATTCAATTTTGAAATCTCTCCGGGACCGAAGGTTTTTTAAGGATTTCGGCATGAGCGCGCCACGGCGCGCGCGTGTGCACTTCGTCCCTTTTTTTGCAAGGGATTCGTGAAAAAAGTGCTATGTTGGAACAAACAATGTCACCGCAGAGGGTTTTTTACAAGGGAACCGCAGGGGGGGGATACCGGCTTGGCTGGGATAGTATGAATTCATATTTATGATGGACATGTGGTCAGAATCATATGTAATTTATCGCACGCGCGGGGGTCCCGATAAGTCCGGGGGGGTGGTAGAATCTATTAGTCTTTCAGAAAGGAGAATCTACGGTGTGCAATCCACTTCGACTGTCTTGAAGCTGTCCTCTCCACTGCTCGTGCAAACATCCCACCCTCCCACCCGCAACTTGGTCGCAAGGCATCTTCAGACAAGACCGTGACGGTAGGTACTGCATGGCACTTGGCCACGACACCGATGCCGACGACGACAGCGACATCGACGACGACGGCGCCGCCGACAGCGACTGCGACGACACCGACACCGACGACGTCTCCAATGTTTTCGACGACGACAACGACGACGACGACACCGACGATGACGACAACGACGCCGACGCCGACGACGAAGACGACGACGACGTCGCCAACGGAGACGACGACGTGGGAGGAGAAAAAACGACGACTGCGACAACGACGACAACGACGATGGAGGAGGGAAGACGGCGACGACGCCAACGACGAAGAAGGAGGAAGGACGGCGACGCCGACGACGACAACGACGAGGAGGGAAGACGACGACGATGACAACGACGACGAAGACGACGACGACGGCGACAAAATAGGAGGGACGACGACGAGACGCCGACGACGGACGACGACGACGAGGGAGGAGGATAACGACGAGGGAGGAGTGAATACCACGACGACGACGACGACGACGACGGCGACGAAATAGGAGGGACAACGACGAGACGCCGCCGAAGACAACGAGGGAGGAAGGACGACCACGGCGACAACGACGACGGAAACGACGACGACGCCAAAGACGACGAGGAAAGACAGAAGACGACGACGGCGACGACGACGACGACGACGACGACGAGGGAGGAGGGAGGACGACGACGACGACGACGCAAGAGCGCGCGCGCGCACAATTTTGTTGAAAACCCGTGTTGCGAAACCTTGTGTTTTTGTAGGTTTTTTGGACGCACGATTTCGAAATCCTTCCGAAACCCAAGGTTTTTGAAGGATTTCGGCATACGCCCGCGACGACGCGCGCGTCTGCACTTCGTCCCGTTTTTTTGCAGAGGATTCTCGCGACGGCACACGCGCAAGGGCGTTCGACAGATTTCGACATGCGCGCGCGCGAAGCCCGTTTGGTAGCATTTTGTGAAAATCTTGGAAAACCTATGGTTTTCTTGAGATTTCGCAAGGCCTCACGCGGAAGTTTTTTTAGCAAATCAGTGTTGCGAAACCATGTGTTTTTGTATGTTTTTCGGAAACTCGATTGCGAAATCCTTCCGGCACCGAAGGTTTTTGAAGGATTTCGGCATGCGCGCGCGACGACGCGCGCGTGTGCATTTCGTCCAGTTTTTTTCAAGGGATACGTGAAAAAGTGTTATGTTAGAAAGAAAAATGTCCCCGCATAGTGTTATTTGACAGGGACCCGCAGGGGGGGGGAACCCGGCTTGGCTGGGATGGTATGGATTCATATTTAGGATGGACATGTGGTCATAATCATATGTTATTTACAGCACGCGCGTGGTAACCGATAAGTCCGGGGGGGGGGTAGAATCTATTAGTCTTTTAGA